>CM060702.1:79944251-80424251 GCA_030686995.1 Artemisia argyi | reverse complement strand
ATTTTATATCTAATAATAACTAAATTTTGTAAAAACAATTATTTTATAACTTAATATGAAGCACTGTGGAAGCTTAATACCACCACAGTTGACTATGGTTGACCAAAGAAGGAAATAAGCTCAACTGAGCTTATGTGGGATCCACTATGGTAAAATCTAGTTCCAATAAGTTATGTAAACAAGTATAAGCTAGAAAAAACACATGTGATACACTGAATAAGCCAATAAGCCACAATAAGCCCTTGCTTATTGTGGACTGTGACAGAAAATGGGACAAAGATCAAGGCTGAATTCAGGTGGGGTCCACTGAGTACTAGGTCAAACTAAGGGTCAATACTAAGAGCCTGGTAGTAGGGGAGTTGGGAGGAACCAAGTTTGTCAAGTGGGGCCCACTGAGGTGGCCACAAATCACCACCAAAGTGGTGGTGATGGGTGGGTTCTGCTGGTGCAGGGGAGGTGTTCCTCCCTGCAAGTGACTTTGAGGGTGAGTGGGGCCCAGTGTAAAAATCCCAAAAAATACGAGCTATGTGGGATCTTAAAATAGAGCTGGTAGACTACAAGTCCACAAAAGCTCAAAGCATGAATCTTAATACAAAATCCTATAAAAATCCCACTAGATTTGGAAAAAAACTGAGGAAGGTGCAATTGACTTTTGTATAAAACTTATGAACTTTGACCTTTATGGATTTCTGATGCTTCCTAATGATTTATACTAACTCAACTAGGATTAGACCTAAAAATACCTAACTACTGATCTTAACCAACTTAATAACTATATTTAAGACTAATTAAGCAGTAAAATGTAACTACTAATGATAAGAAAAGTTAAATGCCAAAATCAAACTATTAACTTACAAGTGGAATGTGACTGAGAGTTTAGAAACCAATGAACCAACCTACAACCTAATAGCTTCCAAACAAGCTTTTTATACCAGAACTACCAATATCCATAATCCAAGCTGCTTCATTCTTCTTGAATAATTTTTTATTTTCCTTTTATTTTTCTTTGATTTTCTTGATTTTTTAGTTTTATAGAATTATTTAAACTAAACTGATTATAATGGACTAAACACTTAAGAAAGCTTGTAATTAAGCTATGATGATCTTAAATAAAACACTGATTAACAACTTAACAACACTGAGTGAAATTGTCAGTTTCACTTGAAATTGCCAAACTTGAATTTATTGAGCAACACTGAGATTAAAGGTTTAAGATGATTCAAAATACATTTAATTAACTGAAGACAATTTAATTTAACTGAAATTACAACTTTAAATAAAATTACACTACTACGATTGAATTACACTCATACTAAACTAATAATCTTTCTTTGCTGCTTCTCTTTTGTTATATAATGACTTTTCTTGTTCCTTGCAGCTTTCTGAATCTATCCCACTCAATTTGAGCCATTGATATGGTCAATTTAATCCTGGCCGTTTGAAACCACTTTTCGCGCCAAAAAGTCATAGCCACAGTAGTTTGCGTGGAGAGGATTTCAGGGGAATTAATGGGTGTTTGGAAACTTGTGGAGGTGGAGGGATAAGGTTGGAAGGTAAAACTGTGGGATGGTTTGGTGGTATTGAGTTGCAGAGAAGGAGGGGGTGAGGTGGAAGGGATGAACAGTGGAAGTGGTATGGTTTTGGAGGGGTTGACTATTTTGACCGGGTTTTAAATATTATGGGTGGGATAGGCCTGGTTGTGTATGGGCTTGGGATTGGATCACAAAAATAAAAAGGGTGGGCTGATTATGTTGTATGTTTGGATTGGATTTGGTATTTTTGTTTATTAATGATCTGTTTGGTTTATAAGGTTTAAGATCCCAAGGACTAAACTTGTAAAAAGCTGAAACTTGAGGGACCTGTTGTGACAAACTTCCAAACTTATTCAAGGGACCAAACATGCCCAATATCATTAGTATAAGGACTATTATTACATATTTTCTATTTTTAACCCTTAAAGGACTATTTATGTAATTTTTGGATTTTTGTGGGACTAAATATGTAATTTCCCAAAATGTTATCAAAAGGTCCAGTTTTGTAAAAGTTGAATAGTACAGGGACCTTAAATGATAATTTTTCATTTATTACAATTTTAAACACCCCGGGGACCATTTATGTAATTTTATAAAGTTTGAGGGGTGATATTGTAATTTCCCAAAAGTTTATCAAAAGGGTATAAATTGTCACATGTGAATAGTACAAGGGTAATATTTGATATTTTCCAATTTTTAAAACCCGAGGACTAGTTTTGCCAATTTTGAAACTTGAGGGGTAAAAATTGCCAATATGTGTAAACTTTTGTCCAGGGACTATTTGTGAATAAATTTGATTTCCCATGGACTAAAGTTGACTTTTTATTCATTTTAAACCTTCAGGGACTAGTTTTTCAATTTATAAAACTTGAGGGACTGAAACTGCCAATTATGCAAACTTTGTACGTTTTTCATCTGTTTTTGATTATTTTGCATTTGAAACATTTAAAACACACTTTTAAGATATTTTAAGTATTTTGATGCATATTTGAGTGTTTTTGGATGTTTTGGCAGTTCAGATTAGTATAAAATGATGAGTATTTAGACACTCATCAATCCCCCACACTAAACTATTGCTAGTCCCTAGCAATCTTTTGAGAAAAACTTAATGGATATGAAAAACTCTTTACCAAAAGCCATCACTTCTGGAGTAGCCAGATGTAAGAACTGTGGCACACCTGATAACCGTGTGATTTTGAGCAAATCACCAGCTGTCAACGGATTTGATTTGTCTTTACCAAAAGCCGTTTGCTTCTGGACTAGCCAACTCTTGATGGAATAGTCAACATCTTGGTGAGCTGATTACCAATTATGGTTTTTCCACTGCCTTTACCACAAGCCATAATCTTGCGGGCTAGCCAACTCATTCGCTTTTTAGGATATGGCGAGTTGAGGTACCATACAATTTTGGGCAAATTGCAAGCCGTAAACGGATTTGAGTTATCTTTACCAAGAGCCATTTGCTCCTGGATTAGCCAATCCTTATGTGGGTTAGACATGGCGGACTGATAACCATTTATTGCGTTCTAAGTGAATTTTTTTTTTTTTAAATTTTGGCTAAAATGGGGGTTCTTGATGGAACATGTGTTTAAATTCGTTAGAATAACGAATCTCCCCCCCACACTTAGAACTGAATATTGTCCTCAATATTCAAAGTACCGGGTGTTAAACCAACACTTAGAACGTAAGAAGAAACTACTCTATAGCCTTTATTTAAGTTTATGTACACACATTTTTTTTAGAAGATATATACATATATACAACATGTGGGTTAGTATATCCCCCACACTTAGGGTGAAAACCCTAAGTACATGCTACTGTTTTTGATTACCGAGTCGCTAGCTTGACTCAACCCCGAATTCATTTGTCCATGGGGAAGCATGATGTGGAAGAGACAATCTGCATCGGACTTTCATTCAAGATGTTTGGATAAACATTTGAAGCACGTGAAAGTTCCACACCGATGAGATATATAGACACCCGGCTTACAAATGATACATGAAAATGTCGGGGTCAAAGATAGTCTCCTCATTCCCGAAGGAGTGAAGAACATGAGAAATCACCTGGTAGGTGAAGGAAAAAAGAGAGATCTGAATAGCAATTAAAATAAGAACTTCCTTCTCAAGAAATGCATATTCAATTGGAAGAGGCAAGTCCTTAAGCTTGATCTCAGGAAATTTATCAGTTTCCTCAACTAATTTGATTTCCTCATTATGAAGTTGTTTGGGTGGAAGAGGGGGAAATGGATCTTCGTTTAACAAACTTTCTAGAAAAAGAATGTCCCCCTCAGGATCAAGATAATTATCATCAACTTCGTATGAAATTGAACTATCTTCAGTCATAAAAGCCTCGAATTCGTCCAAATCATTTTCACTTTCCGGAGGAAGTGGATTGATCTGAGTGAGTTCAATCGAAGGATCATGAGTAGGTAAGAATTCTAACTCTCTCAAATCCGCTTCAAAGTCAAAGACTTCATTTTCATCCCTTGGTGGGATGGGATCCATATGAGAGAGTTTATCAACGAACTCTTCAAGAAGATAGTCAACATTAGACTCGGGAAGTGATGCCTCAACATACTCAATTTCTCCATAAGATGTACAATCATAGTTAGAATCGGAGAGAGTATCTACATGATCTTTTGAAAAATCAAGAGGAGGAGGGATATCACACATATGATCAAAAATTCCCTGTGACTCACTTAGGATTGAGACAAGGTCCTCAACACTAGACTTTATGAATTCGTCAGATTCCTTTGCAGGAATTGTGTCAAGATGCTCGTCCCCCATGTTCAGAGAGTGAGTGGGAACCTCGGGTGTGATAACAGCAGACGGAGGGAGTTGAGAAGGACTAGCATACATGGATTTTATAATTTCCATTTGTTCAGCTGCTAGTAATTCTCCCATACTCTTTTCTCCCTGATTTTCCATGGAAGGAATTGCAACAGATGAACTCGATGAATCATTTTGAATAATAACAACGTTATCATCATCACTGTCATCATCGTCATCAAGAAGAGCAGCATTGCAAAATGTGGCATGTATTTTAGCTGCATGCTCTTTGACCATTAATTCCTCCATTCCGTTTCTAACATCTCATTTTTTCTTTGCAAATAACACAATAGATTTCTCACGAGAATTCTGAAACGATGTAGTAGCTAACTCCTCCTTAAGTTCTTTTAATATCTCAAGAGCCTTTAAACAAAGGTCTTGCTGAGTTTCATGAGGAGTTGCTTGGATCATTTGGTACTGTGGAAGTGGATCTTGAAACGAATAGTCGTAATTGTTACAAGAAAATGGATTCCTTGTTTGACAATCAGGGCTAAAGTGTGGACCTCCACAGTACTCACAACAGTTGAACTGATGTGGTTGTGAGTCAAAACTGTTATTAGGAAACTGCTCATAGACAAGCGTGTTTCTTGATTGACAATCAGAACTGTAGTGTGAACCACCACAGTACTCACAACAGTAAAACTGCTGAGTCTCATGGTGTGGAAGCTGATGGAATGAATCAGTCATGTCAGGGTAGGAATAGGGATTCTGGTTATAGACAGACCCGTTTCCTGACTCTACCATGCCACAACCGGGGCAATTACCACCATTATAAGAACTACCACACCATTGACAGACAAGAGGGTAAGTATAAGACATAGAAAGAATCAAAGGGTTTTAGGGGGTGAGAAATGAAGAATCAAATAGGTAGGAGTGTAAAGGTGAATATTTTTGATATTTTTGAAAATTTTTGTAGTACTAATAAGAAGGAAAATATTTTTGGGTTTTTTATGTTCGTTGAAAACTAATTTTAAAAATTTTTCGGGAACAGTTTTGTTTTTATATGATAACAATATGAACAAGGATGGATAAATACACAATGAGCGTGTATTCAGGTTCACTAATACGCAAAATCGTTTAGAATAAGCGCACAACCTCCCCGGCAGCGGCGCCAAATTTTGATTGGTCTCAGACAGTCAGAAAATATTATCCAAGTAATGGTCAACAAGTCAAACATCTTAGGCCAATACTCCGTGGAATACAGTGTTTCCCCGGGTCGTAATGTCCCAACGAGGTGTGCGATGGTTTATTAAAAACGAATCTGTGATCGAGTGAATATGAACAGGAAAGGGAAAAAATGTGTGTGAGTGATTACACTAAGGTTTTATAAAACAAAATAACTTAGATAAACTATTTTAACGATTACGTAAAACCTAGATATCTAAAAACTTTTAATAACTAAAAACGCGTACGTTTAATTTAATTCTACGTAAACGTACGAAACAAAAACGAATTTAACTAAAGTAGTAATTTGCATACCTTAGGGGCTTAAATGCAAATTAAATAAACTTAAAATATTTATTTTATAACTAATAATTATTTAATTAATTATTATTATTTAATAACTATTTATAATTATCTAATAATTCACTAATAAATAAGAAAATGTAAAATAAGTCTAGAAAAATAAAATTAAAATTTCTAAAAGTCTAAAATATTATAAAACTTATTTTAAAAAAATAAAATTATATTTTTAAGACTATTTATCTAATTATTATTAATTATTAACTATTTAATTATTAATTAACTATTTATATGATTTAAATTATTATAAATACTAAAAAGACTTAGATAATTAAGAAGATTTTTATAAATCTAATTAACCATCACAGGAATCCTAAAAAATTATAAAAAGTTTATTTTATATATTTTTAAACAAGTTTACTAATTATTATTCTATTTATTTATTAATTACCAATTAAACTATTTAAATTATAGAAACTAGTAAATGAACAGTAGAAATTCTATAAAAGTTTCTAAAAATGTTTTACAATATATAAAAGCTAGAAAAAATATAAAAACTAGGTGTTGCTTTATAAAAACTAATTATGCTATTTAAAACTTAATTATTGATTAATTATTAATAAAACTAATTTTAATTCTAATAAATATTAAATAATAATATAAAAATCTAATAAAATTACTAAAGATACTTTAATATAAAAGGAAATTAATAAAAATATAAAAATACAACTTACTTAATAAAAATCTAAAAATGAAAATTAAAATTAAATTATATTAAATAGAAACTATCACTTATTATTATATTTGTTTTTCTGGATTTTTTCTTTTACCAATCTATTTTATATCTAATAATAACTAACTTTTGTAAAAACAATTATTTTATAACTTAATATTAAGCATTGTGGAAGCTTAATACCACCACAGTTGACTATGGTTGACCAAAGAAGCAAATAAGCTCAACCGAGCTTATGTGGGATCCACTATGGTAAAATCTAGTTCCAATAAGTTATGTAAACAAGTATAAGCTAGAAAAAACACATGTGGTACACTGAATAAGCCAATAAGCCACAATAAGCCCTTGCTTATTGTGGACTGTGACAGAAAATGGGACAAAGATCAAGGCTGATTTCAGGTGGGGTCCACTGAATACTAGGTCAAACTAAGGGTCAATACTAAGAGCCTGGTAGTAGGGGAGTTGGGAGGAACCAAGTTTGTCAAGTGGGGCCAACTGAGGTGGCCACAAATCACCACCAAAGTGGTGGTGATGGGTGGGTTCTGCTGCTGCAGGGGAGGTGTTCCTCCCTACAAGTGACTTTGAGGGTGAGTGGGGCCCAGTGTAAAAATCCCAAAAATACAAGCTATGTGGGATCTTAAAATAGAGCTAGTAGACTACAAGTCCACAAAAGCTCAAAGCATGAATCTTAATACAAAATCCTATAAAAATCCCACTAGATTTGGAAAAAACTGAGGAAGGTGCAATTGACTTTTGTATAAAACTTAAGAACTTTGACCTTTATGGATTTCTGATGCTTCCTAATGATTTAATATGTTGTAATAAACTATAATGGGGCCAAATTAAGATCAAGGAATATGTTTTAGACCAATTGGTGAGGAATTACCCCCAACAGTACCAACAGTTAACTGATTATGGGGGGATCTCTTTGATTTTGACCTTTTGTTGTTTGAAGCCTGAGTTTTAAGACTACTATACCCTAATATGACCTAAAGTAGTGTGATTAAACTATCCTAGACAACTAACACCACCAAATACACTCAGTAACAAGCTGAGCCAAACACCCTCTTACAGAAGGTTTATACTAACTCAACTAGGATTAGACCTAAAAATACCTAACTACTGATCTTAACCAACTTAATAACTATATTTAAGACTAATTAAGCAGTAAAATGTAACTACTAATGATAAGAAAAGTTAAATGCAAAAATCAAACTATTAACTTACAAGTGGAATGTGACTGAGAGTTTAGAAACCAATGAACCAACCTACAACCTAATAGCTTCCAAACAAGCTTTTTATACCAGAACTACCAATATCCATAATTCAAGCTGCTTCATTCTTCTTGAATAATTTTTTATTTTCCTTTTATTTTTCTTTGATTTTCTTGATTTTTTAGTTTTATAGAATTATTTAAACTAAACTGATTATAATGGACTAAACACTTAAGAAAGCTTGTAATTAAGCTATGATGAGCTTAAATAAACACTGATTAACAACTTAACAACACTGAGTGAAATTGTCAGTTTCACTTGAAATTGCCAAACTTGAATTTATTGAGCAACACTGAGATTAAAGGTTTAAGATGATTCAAAATACATTTAATTAACTGAAGATAATTTAATTTAACTGAAATTACAACTTTAAAATAAAATTACACTACTACGATTGAATTACACTCATACTAAACTAATAATCTTTCTCTGCTGCTTCTCTTTTGTTATATAATGACTTTTCTTGTTCCTTGCAGCTTTCTGAATCTATCCCACTCAATTTGAGCCATTGATATGGTCAATTTAATCCTGGCCATTTGAAACCACTTTTCGCGCCAAAAAGTCATTGCCACAGTAGTTTGCGTGGAGAGGATTTCAGGGGAATTAATGGGTGTTTGGAAGCTTGTGGAGGTGGAGGGATAAGGTTGGAAGGTAAAACTGTGGGATGGTTTGGTGGTATTGAGTTGCAGAGAAGGAGGGGGTGAGGTGGAAGGGATGAACAGTGGAAGTGGTATGGTTTTGGAGGGGTTGACTATTTTGACCAGGTTTTAAATATTAAGGGTGGGATGGGCTTGGTTACGTATGGGCTTGGGATTGGATCACAAAAACAAAAAGGGTGGGCTGATTATGTTGTATGTTTGGATTGGATTTGGTATTTTTGTTTATTAATGATCCGTTTGGTTTATAAGGTTTAAGAGCCCAAGGAATAAACTTGTAAAAGGCTGAAACTTGAGGGACCTGTTGTGACAAACTTCCAAACTTATTCAAGGGACCAAACATGCCCAATATCATTAGTACAAGGACAATTATTACATATTTTCCATTTTTAACCCTTAAAGGACTATTTATGTAATTTTTGGATTTTTGAGGGACTAAATATGTAATTTCCCAAAATGTTATCAAAAGGTCCAGTTTTGTAAAAGTTGAATAGTACAGGGACCTTAAATGATAATTTTTCATTTATTACAATTTTAAACACCCCGGGGACCATTTATGTAATTTTCTAAAGTTTGAGGGGTGAAATTGTAATTTCCCAAAAGTTTATCAAAAGGGTATAAATTGTCACATGAGAATAGTACAAGGGTAATATTTGATATTTTCCAATTTTTAAAACCCGAGGACTAGTTTTGCCAATTTTGAAACTTGAGAGGTAAAAATTGCCAATATGTGTAAACTTTTGTCCAGGGACTATTTGTGAATAAATTTGATTTCCCATGGACTAAAGTTGACTTTTTATTCATTTTAAACCTTTAGGGACTAGTTTTGCCAATTTATGAAACTTGAGGGACTGAAACTGCCAATTATGCAAACTTTGTACGTTTTTCATTTGTTTTTGATTATTTTGCATTTGAAACATTTAAAACACACTTTTAAGATATTTTAAGTATTTTGATGCATATTTTAGTGTTTTTTGATGTTTTGGCAGTTCAGATTAGTATAAAATGATGAGTATTTAGACACTCATCAATTCTCCACACTAAACTATTGCTAGTCCCTAGCAATCTTTTGAGAAAAACTTAATGGATTTGAAAAACTCTTTACCAAAAGCCATCACTTCTGGAGTAGCCAGATGTAAGAACTGTGGCACAGCTGATAACCGTGTGATTTTGAGCAAATCACCAGACATATATATATATATATATATATATATATATATATATATATATATATATATATATATATATATATATATATATTTGTGTTCAAGTGGTAAACATCTTAAAATGGTTAACAATAGGCACCAACAAGAAATAGACAAGTGGCATCCTCTTTGAAAAGAATTAAAACTCATTTGCTTGCAACTAAAATTTTTAAAATAAAACCAAAAGGGCAGTTAGGTAATTTGCATTCCCTAATTTTCCCCATTATTCCTAACCCAACATACTCACCTCCACTTTCCTCTTCACGTCAATTTTCTCCATTCTAGATCTCAAAATACTCTCCACCCAAAAAGCAATAATATCAAATATAAAATCGTCTCTAATAATTGATTTGTACTACCCAATTTATTAGTCCAATACCTCACCACCCAAAACCTAGACATCATTCACAGGTGGTTTCTTCTGCCGTCAAATTCCAACGCAAAAGACCAACTTTGATCGTGAAATTAATAAACAAAGGAAGTTCGGACATGGTCATGTTTTTGAGAGTATACAAGCACATCAGAAACATAATTTTTTTAATAATCGAGCTGGCTTTTTTTTTGGGGCGCATCTCTTTTTTTTTTTGGCGAGTATACAAGAACATTAGAAACCCGTAATCATCATTACCGACGCTGTTGACAGGTGGTGCATCTTCATTCAACCTAATGTCGGAGTTTTTTACAAGAAAACTTTTTGTTTTGTTTCGATCTCAATCATACATATATAGGCCGCTCGTGTATCACTATTGTTGTTGCTTGTCTATCACATGTTCGAAGATGATATATTTTGGATTATGGTTTTCAAATAACTTGTGCATATTTTTCTGTTGTGTTTCAATATTGACTGACACAATAAGTGGTCTCAAGATATAAAAGGTGGTTGTTGAAGACAACCAAGAAGTTAACAGCCTCATTTTTCACGACAAAGAGGACAACACGCATTAGGCCTTAGTTTAATGGCGATGACGAAGAAGACGAAGCATTTCGAAGAAGACGACGAAGTCAACAAATAGATACCATAACCAAAACCCGGTTTACCAATTAGCATTAGCATTTGTCAATAAAAATATGTCATTTAGTTATGAAAATAAATGTGTCAAAATACTTAATTTGTCACAATAATTAGTACAGACATATTAAAAAAAATTGTGTGTCACTACATATGTGTAAAGAAAATTTGTGTGATAAACATAGTGTGTCACTGCTAATATACTAAAATTTTATAGTGTGTCATTAAAAGTGTACTAAAATTTTAATGAGTCAATATAAATGTATCGAAAAATTTAGTTTTTTTGGTGCATATTTACTAGTAAAATTTTAGTATAAAAAAAAAAAATTTTTGTGTCACTACATATATACTAAAATTTTAGTGTGTCACTATATATGTATCAAGAAATTTAGTGTCACACTACACATTACACTACAAATGTGTCAAAAAAAAAAAAAAAAAAAAAAAAAAAAAAAAAAACTAGTGTATCACTATATATGTATCAAGATATTTATGTATATTTGTATCGAAAAATTTAGTGTGTCACTATATATGTGTCAAAACTGGTGTGTCACTATAAATTATGTGATAGTATCATTGTTGTGTGTAAGTTGTATTCAATTTTATTTTGCTAATATGTTATCGAAAAAAGTTGAAATAAGGTAGCAGGTGATTTTAATATGACGTTATATTTGATGGAACTATAAAAAGATCAAAGAGAAGAAAGCCTATGTATCACAAAAGCAAACTTAGCATAACAAATGTCACGTTAAAAAAATTATACCGAATGTGTTAGGGTAAAGTAGCGATAGAGAGAAAGTTCGAGAGATAGGGAAAACCAACTTCTGGATAACCATCCAGAAGCATATCACGCAGTATCATAAACCCAAATAAATCCAAGTTACAAAAGAGTCCCTCAAAGATGAATAAAAGCCATAATGGCCCTTGCAACAAGCAAACAAGAAACATGCTAAAAGATGAAATGTCAATAAGAAAACACACGTAACAATACTCCCTCCTTAACAGCTTTTTGACCTAAAAAAGGGAGCGTGACGAAATCAGCAAATTCTGGAAAACGTAGCCGCATCTCATCCAAAAATTCCCAAGTAGCCTCTTGAGCCATTTGCCCCTTCCATTGGACCAAAACCTTCATAGGAGCTCGACTTCCCCGCTTGACCAACTTCCTGTCAATTACCCTTGAGGGTTGTAGACAAAAACGACCATCAGTCGGAACAGATATCACCTTATCCGGCGGCCCACCGGCGAGTTTAAGGAGTGATACATGGAAGACCGGGTGAATTTGTGTCTCGTCCGGTAAGTCCAGTCGATATGCAACCTTACCAACCCTTTCAACTACCAAAAATGGACCAAAATACTTAGGAGTTAGCTTGGAGTGCTTGTTGATTGGTCCTGAACAGTCATCTAAGTTCACCAGGTGATGGTCAACCAAGTCAAACGTCCAAAACCAACTAACCAAGGAGTTTAGGGAATCCCCGGGTCGTTATGTCCCGACGAGGCGTGCAATTGTATTTGTAAACGTTTTAAATGATCGGGTGATTAATCAGGAAGGTCAGGAATTTGATTATTATGATTACACTACGAGATTATGATGGAAAGTAACTTAGAAACACTTTATTAACAATTACTGATTATCAGATTACCTAAAAACGTGATTTAACCTAAAAACGCGCGTTTGAGTTTAAAATAAACGCGAAGGCGCAAATAAAAAAGTGAAACGGGAGTAAACAAAGTCCTACGAACGTGAAAATTATATTTTTACAATCCTAATGTTATAAGAAAATTTTTAGAAAATTAAAATTATTTTTACAACTATTTAATTATTTACTATTAATTAATTACTAATTATTAATTACTAATTATTAATTACTTTTTAATTAACTAAATTATCCTAAATTATAAATAATTATGAAATTTAACTAGAAAATGAAAATTAAATTTAGAAAAATCTAAAATATTATAAAACTAATTTTAAAACAGAAAAACTATTTTTCCTACTTTTTAATTAATTATTAATAATTAAAAACTAATTGTTTAATTGATTTAAATTAAACTAAATTATAAAAAATACTAAATGAGATTAGAAAAATCTGAAAAATTCCTAAAAGTCTATTATGATAACAGAAGCCTAGAAAAAATTTAAAAACAGAAGTTGCTTATAAATAAGCAGAAAATAAGCCAAAAGGGCTTAAATAGAAGCTATCACTTTCTATTTTTTTTTTTGTCTTTTTCTAATTTTTATTTTACATAACTGATTAACAACTAATATTAAGCACTTTTTACAAAGAAACTTTGATTAGAATTGGAAAATAAGTTCTATGGAAGGTAATAAGCACAACAGTCAAGCTTATATGGTACAAATGGACTTTTTTAAGAAACAAAAGCTAATGAATAAGCTTACTTGGTGAGAACCAAAAGCAAAACAATCTACAAACTAGTGAAATGTACTGAGAACAAGCTAAAACATGGACAAGAATACCACTAATAAGCTACAAAATCCAATTAAGCAATCCCGATCCTAGTTACAAACAAACATGCCACAAGGCTCACTTGCAGCCTGTTGTGGGGCCCACAGGACTGATCAAACGTCCAAAATAAGCTTTAAGCTTGTTAGTCCACCTAGTGGGCTTTACAAAATGCCCACAAGCTCAGGCTGATGATCACTAGGGAGATGTCTATGAGCTTATGAAAACTACACCACTTACTGAGTTGGATGACCACTCAGTCAAGTGTGTAAGTGCCAAAGGTTTGGTTCAAAAGCTAACAAGCAGCTTCCACATATGTATAAGCAATAGATAAACTCAAGGTGACCCAAATAAACTTGATTAAGTAGATTTAGAAGTTAAGGTAAACTTGTGCAGGCCCAAAATTCTCAACAGGTGGATGTATTTTATGAATTAAGTGAGCTTATTGAGACAAGCAATAATCAGATAAGCACTTTGGGAGAAATCAAAACTTACACCACCAATTGCAAACTCAGGCTATCAAAACAGATTAACAATAATAACAACACAGAGACATGGAATCACAAAGCTTAATGTATACTAACTCACATCAGCAACAACAGTACTCAAAAGGGCAATAAAGAAGTACAATAAGCTGTCCAAATAAGCAATTAAGGTCAAAGTAAGGTCACATCTAACAACACACCCTAGGTGGCTTCCCAAAACTCCCAGGTTCAAGTCATAAGGGCTATTATTGAACAAGTTGGGATCAAAAGTAAGATCGTCAATCCTGGTGGTGCAGGGGGGGTTTCATGCCCTGCAGGTCCAAACAATCACTTGCACACACTTCACAAAAATTCTAAAAAATGTAACAACTACAGGATTTAGTAGACTAGGTGGTGGAGTTTAAGCACAACAAATTTTAGAGTCTAATTCTATCCTGAAAAATCAGGAAAATTCACCCAAGAATTGAGATTTTGCACTAAACTTCAATTTTAACTTTTTATCACTTGCAACATGTTGACTGAGGTGAACTTTGGTTGGGATTAATTGACTGAAAAAGTTGTTCTGGCTTGAAATGAGATTGAATTAACTTATTTTAACACTTTATGAGCTTGGAATAATGGATTGATCATAAAAAAAAACTTCACAGATTAGCAGTTAAAGGATTTTAAATGGAATTTTGACTTTTTACTAAAAACCTACCAAGCCCTTGCTTGAATTGATCTATATCTAACCTAATAATGATATTAAAACAAACTCAAACCAATTCAAATAACCTAATCCTACTCTTAAAGCTTATTCCAAACACCCCTTATGAGACAGTTTTTAAGAAGGTTGTTTAAACAGGACAAGCCATTAAGCTAAGAAACTACTAAATTAACATACACTAATACTAAACAAGCATAATTAATCATTAATAAACACTGAACAACAACAATATCTGATAAGAGATTATGCAAAGAAAAATTATGAAAATTCTTACTAGGAGGTCCAAATGAGCAACACCAATGAGAACCAATACCAAAACCATTATCCTATGCTCCCCTGAGCACTAAACCATGACATCCATATCCTTAGCTTCCTTTCTTCTTCTTCTTCACTGGTTTCCCTTTTATTTTGATTTTCTTAGTTCTAATTATTTTTATTTTTGAGTTTTTTAAAAAAACTGAGTAACCTGTTAAGTAAGCTTGGGAAAACTTATAATTAACTTAAGTGAGCTTATGGAAGCATAACACAACAATTTTTGAACTCATCTGATCACACAAAAACACTTGAATTATTTAATAGAGACAGAAAATAATTGCTTGGAATTTTAAGAAACTAAAATACTTTCATTGATATTGAAAAAGTTACAAACTAAGATTACTACTGAAATTAGAAAAGTACACTAAACTACTTACCCTCTTTTGGCTTACAAATGACATATATTAATACCAAAAAAAAACTAGAAACTAGACCAGGGGTCTTCTTCTGTAGGACCGAAAGTATTATGATTTATGTGATTCGGGAGGTCTAGGTTGGTGATTATAGATGAACTCCATATTTAGTTTTAGAGAGAGAAAGTAGAGAGAGCGTGAAGAAAATGGAAGTTTATTAAAATGAAAGAACAATACACAATTTCCCACACCCCTCATGGAGAGTCATGAGGGGTATTTATAGGCTCTACACATCACAAGTTTGCCTAGTTAACATAAGTAGTCCCTATTGGCACAACTTGCTACATATCTAGTCCATTTCACGTGTATGACGTTATCTTAATAAAATAGCGAGGCTAACAATCTCCCTCCAAGATATCGTCACACGTGAATGGTTACAATGAGACCTATAAATACATTAACAATGTAAATAACAACAATAGTAAACTATGTTGACGTTGTTGAAGCGCAGAGTCTCTGTAGTCTAGATACTGAGGCAGACTTGAAGTTCTCTCTTCCGACGAACTCGGCGTATTTGATCTTTGGCACTGACGGCACAGATCTTTGTAGCTCTGAACTTCAACTGTAATGGTCTAGTTAGGTTATTACTCCCTCCTAACTAGTGAGCCTTTATTCTTTTTCCTGCTCCCTCCTGAACCGACAACTCTATTTTCATCACGCAGTGAATAAAGTAGGTTCATAAGTGTAGGCACATGGTTGTCGTTCAGGGAGCATCATGACAATATAACTCACATAACATTGCACAGAAGGTTGGTAATACGCTCCGATATACACATCATTAGTACTTCTTCGGTTCCAGTGTAAGCACAATTCCCTCGAACAACCAACGTACTAGAGATGAAACACTACTTCTTTTGGCATGTTCTTCTCCCTCCTGATGGTTGCGATTTATCGAAATCATCATACTATTTTGTGTACATGCCATAATTACCCGTACTTTACACTTCTGATGCAATATAGATAGACCGTGTAAGCATAATTTGTGAGTATATGTCGCAAAAATATACTCTCAATACATTTCTCTCAAATCAACCTGTAATCGAACCTCCTTGTAATTCACCGGCTACTAGTAATGACCACATATGGAGACTGCCTGATATGACTAGCTTGAAAAAGAAGTAATCATCCCATCTTGTGACTTAATGCTTGTACGATAGATGTGACTTAATACCTATACTGAGCACTACAATGTAACTCCTTTAAGTATGAGGTTGCACAAAATATTCGCCACTTGAACAATCCACTACTTCGTGTGACACTGAGTACTACAACGTAACTCCTTTAAGTGATAGCTATACTGTGAGCACTACAACGTAACTCCTTACATCAGTAATAACTAGATTGTCAAGACTGAATTTTTTACTTTGCGCAGACAAGTTATCTTCAAAAGTCGTGCATCCAACCACCCCTAGACTTTAAGATAAATAAGTACACTTTGATGAAATGTCACTTCAAAGTCAAATCAATAATACCGTGCGAAAACCCCGTAGTCATTTTTGTTAAACATAGCAATGCTAGCCGTGAATGTATGTATCCCCGTGAAAATTTTTACATGACCAAAATACCACTCAATATTAAAATTGTATCCAAATACTTTTTAACAAAAAATACAGGATGACAATTTTTACTATCAAATCTCAAGCCCAGCTTAATGTTGATCCATCGTAGCCCATCCAAATTCATTGCAGCCCATCGAAAATCATGTGTGTTATACCACTTCAGCCCAAGATAATTTTGGATCATCAGTTCAAAAAAGGAAGTACCCGATCCATTCAACATTTAGAAACAGGTTAAGATAGTATAAGAATTTGACCTAAACCTAAAATAGATTCATCCGCCCCTATCACCACACTATACGCTCCACTTACCAAACTTTTCCCATCCCACTCAAATCAATCTCAATCACAGATTCATAATCGTAAGTCCCTTTCATCTTGATATATTAATTGAGCTTCGAAGAGATGGAAGACCTCGATTGTACGGGTTTCATCTTCACGATCCTTTGGAGGATCACGGGTAGGTTCGACATGTTATTTTCGTTTGTGTTGTGGTCATGATCGAACAAAGAAAAAGTGAATAACTTTGTAGTTATTTTGCTTCACTTTTTGGTTCGGATATAAAAGAAGCTTAGTCTTCAAAGAAGTTTCAATGATGATATTGTTCAACTCCAAAAAAAATCTTTACAAGATTATAAACAAAGTTGGAACATTTCTGAGATCTTGTATTTTTCTTATTAAGCTTCGAGGCATGTGATTATTTGGTTATGGGATAGAAGTTGTTGGTGTTGGATTTGATATAGGTAGCGACTGATGATGTAGTGACTGAGGTCAACTTTGATTCTTTGGTATTTGATGTGTGGTCAAGGTCTTCTTCTGCTTCATCTCATCTTATTTTCTGTTTTCGAAATTTTTTCTAAAAATATCAAAACTTTGTATATCTTAAGTTTGCGAAACTTAGTAGCTTTTATCGAGAAAACAGTTTTTTCGAGAATTATCAACCCTTGTCGAGAACATGTATATTGTCGAGAACCTGAATTTTCGAAACTTTTTATTTTTTCGAAAACTTTGACAAGAACTTTGTCGAGAATACAATATTATCGAGAACCAGATTTTCGAGAACCTCATATTTATCGAGAACCTGTATTTCGAAAAAATATGGTAAAGTGTTCTCGAAAACAGTACATATCGAGAACCTCTTATACAAGATATTTCGATTTTTCCGGCGATGATTTCCCAGTTTCCGATGAGTATCCGACTATGTTTTGATGAGATTGGACCAATATTCCGACCACAATATACACGGTAATGGACAAAACAAGTCAAAAATAGATATTTGTTGCATAACTTGTTATCTTGACTAAAAAAGACACAAGAAAGCATTTGACATTTTGACCATATTTCGGATACAAAAGCATGTGAAGAAAAGCTGTTATAAATATGGATAAGGAAAAAAAAAATTCCGACCCACAAAAAATTGTAAAAAAACAGCTTTAAACACATGAATCGAACCACAAAAATCAAGAAAACAAACAACCTGGGTGATGATACCAATTGTAGGACCGAAAGTATTGTGATTTATGTGATTCGAGAGGTCTAGGTTGGTGATTATAGATGAACTCCATATTTAGTTTTAGAGAGAGAAAGTAGAGAGAGGGTGAAAAAAATGGAAGTTTATTAAAATGAAAGAACAATACACAATTTCCCACACCCCTCATGGAGAGTCATGAGGGGTATTTATAGGCTCTACACATCACAAGTTTGCCTAGTTAACATAAGTAGTCCCTATTGGCACAACTTGCTACATATCTAGTCCATTTCACGTGTGTGACGTTATCTTAATAAAATAGCGAGGCTAACATCTTCTTTTTTATTTTGTGCTCCGTGCTTTCTGTCTGGTGTGAAACAACTTTGGAAAGCCACCAGTGTCACCTTGGATTGATATCCTAGCCATTGGATTGAGCAGCTCTTCATCTTAACCCTTAATTCAATTCTTGGTGTTATATGGGTGGGGGACAAAATGGTTGTAACCAATTGGGGGTTGACTTTGGTTGAGTAGTGGAGTAGAGTGGCTGGTAGGAGAGGAAGGGGGGAGACAATATTGTTGGGGTTGCAAAGGTTTGGGGGCTGGGTGTTTGGATATGGCGGCAAAGAGAGAAAGGGGGAGGTTGACTTTTTGGTTTGACCCTGACGTTTTATTAATAAAATGTGGGTGGGCTTGGGTGGTATTTGGGCCAAAGGGTATTGGTGGGCTGGGGTGTGAGGTGGATTGGTTTGGTTTTGGTTTAGGTATAATACACAAGGGTCCGTTTGGTATTTAGATTCACAAGGACCAAAATTGTAATTTTGGTAATTTTGTAGGACCAATGTTGCCACCTTTTCAAAGTTAATCCAGGGGTTACTTTTGCCACATTACAATAACACAAGGGCCACAAAAGATATTTTTCACTTTTAAAAATTCCCAGGGACTGATTTTGTCAATTTCTAAACTGCATGGACCAAACATGTAATTTTTCCAAAATTTTTACCCAAGGACTAAATTTGATTATTTTTTACTTTTAAAAGCCTTGGGTTGACTTTTCTTTCAAAACAAATGCTCAGGGACTAGTTTTGTAAATTTTTGAAAGTTGGGGGACTGAAACTGCCAATTGTGTAAACTTTGTTCGTTTTTCATTGTTTTTACTCATTTTGCATCTGAAACATATAAAATACAATCCCTGAGATATTTTTAGTATTTTGATGCATTTCTGAGTGTTTTCGGATGTTTTGGCAGTTCAAATACGATAAAAATGATGAGTGTTTGAGCACTCATCACTTGTGCACTCTTAAAGTATTCTGCATGTATGGTTGCAACTTGAGGTAAACCCATGACCCGACTTCAAACTCCCTTTCGGTTCGGTGTTTGTCGTCTTGTTTCTTCATTCGGTTTTGAGCCTTTTGAAGAGACTGCTTCAACAACTTCAATGCCTCCTCCCTATCCTGCATGAATTCATCAATATCCTTTTCTACCGCGTCCTTAGGAATGTAAGGGATGTGCAAAGGTGGGGGAAATCCATATATGGCTTCAAAAGGTGACTTCCCAATTGACGAGTGGAAGGTGGTATTGTACCACCATTCAGCTAGCGCAACCCACTTGACCCACGTATGAGGCCTCTCCATCACCATACACCTCAAATAACCTTCCAAACACCAATTAACCACCTCCATATGGCCATCTGTTTGAGGATGGTAGGCCGTTGAAAGTTTGGCCGCTACCCCTTGCAAAGCTAGGAATTCCTTCCAAAACGAACTTAAAAATATTGGGTCACGATCAGAGATTATAGAAGATGGGCAACCATGTAACTTATACACGTTGTCAAGGAATACCTGGGCGACCTCCTTAGCCGAGTACGGGTGACCAAGCACCATGAAGTGACCGTATTTGGTTAACCAGTCTACTACCACAAATATAGTATTTTTTCCTTTGACCTTCGGTAACCCGCCTATGAAATCCATTGATATTTCAGAAAAAATGGTGTCAGGTATGGGTAACGGTTGTAAGAGCTCGGGCAATGCCACATTTTCATGTTTCGCCCTCATGCATATGTCACAATTTCTCACAAGTTTTCTAACACCCTTCGATATTCCCTTCCAATAGAACATCCCCTTAATTCGTTGAACTAGTGCATTAACTCCAGAATGACCCCCCAATGGAGACTCATGGCATAATCTAATAATTTCAGTCCTTAACTGTGCATCGCCACCTATGATCATGCGATTTTTCCTGGAGAGCCATTTCCCGTTCCATGTTATTTTTGGTAGCTGAACTCCCCTTTTAATTTGCTCTTTCATTTCCTGTAGCTGAATATCACCTTCTTGACTTGCAATTACTTTTTCTAATAAAAGTGGCTCAATTTGAGAAATAGCCATGGTGAATAACGTGACTCCTTGCACCCGTGACAACGCATCCGCGGCTAAATTCTCGCGACCCTTTTTATATTCAATCGTATAGTCATAACCCAGTAACATTGCCAACCACTTGTGTTGTAATGGTGTTGTAACTTTTTGTGTCAAGAGATGTTTAAGGCTATTTTGGTCGGTACGAATAATGAACGGCCCGGTAATGAGATAGTAATTCCATTGTTTCACTGCCATTAGAATTGCAAGAAGTTCTTTTTCATAAACTGACAATGTCTATTGTTTTGGGGAGAAGGCCTTGCTTAAAAAAGAAATCGGGTGTCGCTCCTGCATTAAAACAGCGCCAAGCCCATAAGTAGAAGCATCGGTCTCGATTACAAATTGTTTAGAGAAGTTCGGAAGTGCTAGGACTGGAGCAGACGACAGGCCGACTTGAGCTCTTCAAATGCCCGCTGCACCTCGTCTCCCCATTTGAAGGAGTCTTTCTTTAAAAGATCTATCAACGGTTTTGCTATGATCCCAAATGATCGTATGAAACACCGGTAGTACCCGGCTAAACCCAAAAAACCCCGTAATTGTTTCAATGTTTTTGGGAGTGGCCACTCTTGAACCGCCTCTACCTTAGATGGGTCCGTTATCACCCCGTCCCCGGATATAATGTGACCCAAGTACTCAACTGCCCGACCACCAAATACACATTTTGATTCCTTGGCAAACAACTGATGCTCCTTCATGATTGAGAGCACGCGACGTAAATGGTGCTGTTTCACATCACAGCTGTAAACGAGGATATCATCGAAAAACACAAGTATCCCTTTACGTAATAGTGGCCGAAACACATGGTTCATCAAATCTTGAAATGTTGCGGGGGCGTTTGTAAGGCCGAACGACATCACTAGGAGCTCATAATGTCCCTCGTGAGTTCGGAAGGCTGTTTTATGGATGTTATCAGGATCCATCCGCACTTGATGGTACCCGGAACGCAAATCCAATTTAAAGAACCAAGTTGATACTCCCAATTCATCTAATAATTCTTCGATCAAGGGAATCGTGAACTTGTCTTTTACGGCCGAGTCGTTAAGGCGACGATAGTCCATGCACATACGCCATTGACCATCCTTCTTTTTCACTAGGACTACAGGGGCGGCGAAGGAACTTTGGATATTACGTATGATACCGGCCTTGAGTAGCTCCCGTGTAGTTCTTTCAATTATATCTTTTTGGATGGCAGGGTATCGGTACGGGCGTTGACTAATGGGTGCGGTGCCTTCCTTTAAGATTATTCGATGATCAAACGGCCTCTCGGGTGGTAGAGATTTTGGAGGTTGGGACACCTCTTGAAAATCACGTACAAGCTCCTGCCATGGGAGTGCGACCCCCCCTTGAACTTGGTCTTGACTCACATCAGATTGGTGCACGGGTTTTGGTGAGGGAGTGGTGAGTTGTAGACTATATAGTTAGATAGATCCATCCTTTCTATGTTTCTGCAGCAATGAATCTACCTTTTCCATGGAACAAAGAGATACTTTATTGGTTTGAATTCCTTTCAGTTCACATGGTTTCCCATCAACCTAGAACCGCATGGTCATTTTTTGGAAGTTCCACAAAATGTCTTGCAAAGGTGAAAGCCATTGTATACCCAAGATCATATCATAGCTCTCCAGTTGGATAAGTAAAACCTCTGTGGTGAACCAGTGACCTTGCATCGTCCACTAGAAATCAGAACATATTTGGTTGCATTGTAAGTTTTTTCCACCAGCAACACTAACGTTAAGAGATGGAATATCCTTAATCGAGCATTGCAATTTCCGTGCTAACTTCACATCGATGAAATTATGTGTAGACCCAGAGTCGACAAGGATATGAAGTTGACGGTTACCCATCGCTCCCTGGATTCTCATGGTGGAATAAGATGGTATCCCAGTAAGTGCATGGATCGATGTTTGAGGTTGCTTCTCTTCCTCGTCTTCCTTATACTCCTCATACGCCTCGTCATCGTCCTCCACCTCAATGATAAACAATTGATTGCGGGGGCATTTATGACCTGGTACAAATTTTTTGGTGCACCAAAAACATTCTCCTTTCGCCCGTTTAAGTTCTAACTCCTTGCTAGTGAGCCGCCTCGAAACCTTAGCCCCTGTTTTTTTGGTAGTTGTCCCTATGGGACGGGTATTAGGAGTGGGTAAAAGGGGCAGCTTGGATGCATTAACGAGAGGTGTAACCCGACCAGTTTCATTCGTGTTTTTTTGGGTGGGTTGCTCCCCCTTTAGTTGAAACCAGTTTGTTTTCCAAGGTGGTGTTGTTTATGTTTTGAATCTTGGCCAGCCCGTATGCCTCGTGTAGGGTACAAGGTTTAAACATTTTCACTAGTCCCCGAATTTCTGGTTTGAGGCCCTTTAAATATAAGCTAACAGCTTGGGTTTCGCTCAAAGTTACCTTGTTTAGGAGAGCATCAAAAGCGTTGTTGTAATCATGGAGGTCATCGTCTTGTGTAAGAGAGGCAATTTCTTTCATCGGGTCTTCGAACATCGCATTGGAAAACAGAGTGGAAATAGCTCGCACATAATCTTCCCAGGAAAGTTCAGCGACTGTAGCCCCTCGAGTTTTCATGAAGGCATGATGCCATTGAATAGCATCCCCTTCTAAGTGAATAACAGCGTATCGTAGTTTCATGTTATCTGGTGTTTCATCTATGGCAAAAAAGTGCTCGCACCTGTAGATCCACGCTTCTACATCAACCCCTGAGAACCGGGGAAACTCTACCTTACCGATATGCATGGGACGATTTGTTTTGGGGTCGGGTTGGTCACCGTTGAAAGAACTGCCAAGGAAGGAGCCCCTGCTGGCGTGCTTGAGTAGTTGTTCTTGTTGTTTAAGTGATTGTTCATGTTGCTTCATCAAGGCTGCTAGGGTTGTTTGAATGTCCGCGATGGCCTTGTCATGATCTTTGATGGATTTATCGATTTCTTGATTGCGCGTCGTCATGATTGAATCCAATAGGGATCGGACTAGCTCTGATACCCTTGTTAGGGTAAAAGTAGCGATAGAGAGAAAGTTCGAGAGATAGGGAAAACCAACTTCTGGATAACCATCCCAGAAGCATATCACGCATTATCATAAACCCAAATAAATCCAAGTTACAAAAGAGTCCCTCAAAGATGAATAAAAGCCATAATGGCCCTTACAACAAGCAAACAAGAAACATGCTAAAAGATGAAATGTCAATAAGAAAACACACGTAACAGAATGGTGATATGAGAAACATTCATTTAGTATGATACTGAATTTCTTTAAATCAAATCTAAAATACAGATTTTGAAAAAAAAAAAAAAAAAAAAAAAAAAAAAAAGCCAATGTGAAGGGCACGTCAGTTACAAGAAATGGTGTTTTTAATTTTGCCATCAAGTTTAAGTTATTTACCTTAATGCCATTCATTTAATTTTAATCTAATGACATCATCATTTGATCTAATTACATCATTATTAATCAATCCAATGGCTAAGATTAGTACCTATTGTTTTCTATTTTAAGAGTGTATACCACAATAACGCCACCCTATATATATATATATATATATATATATATATATATATATATATATATATATATATATATATATATATATATATATATATATATATATATATATATATATAGAATCTGGATCGATTGAGAAGGTTTTTATTTTGAGAAGATTGAGAAGGTTTTCAAAATCGATAGATTTTTAACTTTGATTCATGTTTTTCAAGCATAAAACTCATTTTAATGTGATTAAAATTCAAAATGTGTAAAAAAAAAAATTTGAATCAATGTTAAAAATCTCTCGAGTTTGCGATATATGTAGAATACTGAATCATCTGTACAAATTTAATGAGTCATCATCATAACTCAATTTTAACAATGATTTGTGAATCAAATTTGTGATTTATATATTCGATTCACCATAAAATGATGTTTACTTGTGAATCAAATCAAAAACATGAATCAGTTTGATCAAACGAAGCTTTCTCAATCTTATCAAAATAAAAACCTTCTCAATGGAACCGGATCCTATATATATATATATATATATATATATATATATATATATATATATATATATATATATATATAAGGATGGGTTCAAATAAAAAGTCCTTTATAATAAAAAGTATAGGAAGGATTGTGAGAGTGACATGTGTCACCTCATGCCACATCATAACACATCATATGACACGTGTCATCCCCCCAACCCCCCCCCCCCCTCCATACATGGGAGTATAATTTGGTTAGTATTGATTGTGTGTTATTTGTTGTAAGATGTTACTATTGCTAGGTGTGGCATTGGAAGCGAGTACACATGTGGAAGGATACATTTAAAATTGTGGGTGGCCAACATAATTATAAATGTATCACAACATATGTAGACTTATAGCCAATGTTACATTGAATCAATGGTGATATGCTTATGTGTGGTAGAGTTGAGTTTATTTTCCTTGTGCGATTGAGGGTGTTCCATGTGATGGGAAGTAAATGATTAAGTATGATTACGGGAATTGTGGAATCTTGTGAATGGTCTCTAATGGTTCTATTGTCCTACGTGTTTAGGAAATGGCGCCAAGGAAACCAAGACGACCTATCACTAAGTTACCTATGAGTGGAGCTTACCGGACACCGAAGAAGTCCAAGAAGTCGACACCCATTATTGGGGCTAGCAACCCTATCTTCCAACAAATGATCAATCAACAGCTAGAAGCTTTAATGCTCGAGCTTGTGACTCAATTGAGTGCGCAGATAGGCAGTGGAGCTCATCCTGATGGTGCTAGAAGTGGAGGAAGTGGAAATAATGGGTGTACTTATAAGGAGTTTATGGCTTGTAAGCCCAAGGAATTTGATGGAAAGGGTGGTGCGATTGCACTCACTTGATGGATAGAGAAGATGGAGTCGGTGATGGATATAAGTGGATGTCGTGAGGGCCAGAAAGTCAAGTATGCGGTTAGTTCCTTGGTTAACAAGGCGTTGACCTGGTGGAATACACAACTTCAAGCTAGAGGACGAGTTGCGGCTTTGGGTATGACTTGGGAGGACTTCAAAGCCATAATGGTGGAGGAGTTTTGTCCAAGCAACGAAATGCAGAAATTGGAAGAAGAGTTGTGGAATCATACTATGGTTGGAGCTAATCATATGGGGTACACTTACAAGTTTCATGAGTTAGCTAGGATGGTTCCTCATCTAGTAACTCCTGAATCGAAGCGTATTGAGAGGTATATCCGTGGGTTGATTCCACAGATTCGCTCGATGGTTAGGGCTACTGAGCCGACGATGCTTCTAACTGCCATTCAAAAAGCTGGGGCACTGACAGATGAAGCGGTTAGGAGTGGAACACTTGCAAAGTCAGGAGAGAAGAACCGAGAGGAGGTTGATACTACTAAGACAGTTGGTTTTAGTGGTGACAATAAGAAAGCGAGAAAAGGGAAGGGGTTTGATAGAACTCATGCACACCATCTTCTATAAGTTCTAGGACCGTTTTGGACTCTAGGTTGTTTAGGCCTTGACCTAGGATAAACTATAAGTATAATGATAATAATAAGCACAGCGGAATAACATAAAGATTATTATTATTATTATCAACAAGGTTCTTCTTCATCATCTCTAACTTAATATTTACAGCCCCAATTCTACTTGATCAAGGTAGAACTTGTTACACGCCTTGTAACAGGGATCAAGAACTTGACCTTGAGGCTGAACTAACAACTAAGACTAACACTAACCCTAGACGTTTATAACTTACGTCTAGCTTACACACACACCTATTTTAGATATCTACATTACGGAAGACTTGAATGAATTAATTTAATGACCCATGTCCTCTTTATATATTAGAGGATTAGGGTTTACAAGATACTACGAAGGACTAATAACTAAAACTTCTTTTGCAAGCAAGTCCTTCCCCATCTTTTGTAGAATTCCTTCTTGTCACTTCAAGCCCTTCATGTTTCATTCTTCTTGTTTTATATCATCAAATCAATAAATATAATTCCCAACAATCTTCCCTTATTTGATGATGACAAAACAAGCACCTTCTTGTACAAACTTCCCTAGACGAAGTAGAAAAGTTGAGATAGTTAAATCTCACCGTGAATGAAACAATCTTGTCTTCCCCTTAAGCCATGCCATGCCACTCCAAATCTATTCTAACATCTCTTCCCCTTTTTGTTATCAACAAATAGGGAACATATAAGCAATAGAAACTTCCCCTTGAGTGGTGCATGAACATCAAGTGATTAAAACACATAATAATATGCTTCCCCTGAAATTAATGTGTTAACCATCTTCATGATTCTTCAAATCTGTAGGCTCCTTGTAATGATCACTTGTGAAGAAAACCAAATATAACAAACTTGATAAAGAAGTAGAATAACCCAAACTTGTACCTTATATCTTGTACTAACCATGTGACTCCAAACTCATACCAAGAACCAAAAATATGAGTAGACCGCAACCTCTTGACGAAATCCTCAACTAATATGAGACACTGAGCACTACAATGTAACTCCTAAAAGTGATAGAAAATGTGACTTTAAGCACCTTCAGTTTGTTGATAATACACCAATTTGCTAGATTCATCAAGTCTTTGTCACAACTTTAACGCACAAACAAGTTACCTCCTACTATAAGGTATGATAAGAACACGTATCCAAGAAAATCCACTTCAACTCCAAATAAGTGATAAACAGTCTTCTTCGTAATCAATTAATCAAATAAAAACCAAATACGAGCCTATAAAACTTTTAAGAACAAATAACCAAACTCCTTCCTGTGTGTGTATACCAACAACCTGTGTGTATAATCAATCTCTAATCAATCACATGTACTTCCCCTCACTGCTCGTAAATCATGCATATATATTGAACCATAAAACCCTTTACTTGTCTCCATAAATCATCTAAACGCAGCAGTAGAATTAAATGACCTTGCAACAGTATTTTGGAATAGCAGTACCTTGGAGCAGTACAGTAAAACCTCTATAAATTAATAGCGTTGGGATTGGTATATTTTATTAATTTAGCGAGATATTATTATATCGATAAATTAATAATTTATTAATTTAAAGAGGTTTTACGTATAACCTTTAAATTTTCAAGTTCAATATACTAGTTACAATTTATACTGGCTATAGATGAAGAATAAATTAGAAAACAACTTCCAATTAACAATTTGTGAATCTTTCATTTGAATTTGTGAAGTTCATTGTTTTTGAATAAGTAAAAAGTTAGTTTTATTTTGAGAAGTTCTAATTACATATGCCTTTAATTGAATTAATTGAATTTCTACAAGTTTCAGTTACGTATGGCCTCTATATATATTTTGGATTTTTTAGTAATTATTAATTTATAGTTTTGTTGGGACCAATGTATATACACTAGGGTTTCAAAAAAATATTATCTTATTATTTTATCGATTGGGATCCAAATTTGTACTGGTCCCGAGTTGGGACCGGACAAATTATTAATTTTATCGATGTTATTAATTTATCGAGTATTAATTTATAGAGGTTTTACTGTACGTTGGTCGAGCAGTACTTTGGAGATAGAATGATATAACAAGCAGCAGTTTGTAATCCATATGCGTACAATCGACAGATCATTGATCCTCACTTGCTTTTGTCGACACAGCAGCAACTAAATAAATTAATCCTCATGTAACCTCGAACCTCGATTATAATATTCACCAATGAGCCCAACAATGAATATCTTCAACCATAGATATTAGTATGTGGTTATGAATTAAATCAACCTATTGCCACCGACCCGTGATACAATGAATATATGACAAAAACAATTAATTCAGTACTAGGTTACTTTACATCTCACTAATTACTGATACAAGATAAGCCTTGACCAATGAAATAAACATCTCCACCGTTTCATGTTTTTCACCAATTCACATCACATGTAGAAAACAACATATCATACGCATGTGCATTCCTTTTCTTTCCAATCACAAAAATAACACATATAGCACCAGACACACAGCAACATTCATCAAATTACTTTGCACTTTTGTCCCATTCATCAAACACTAAAGCCGCAGCAGTACTTTCATATTAATATCATAGGGGCAGCAGTACTTTCATATGGACCACGAGCAAACGTCAGTAGTACTAACATAATGAAAACCTCATGTCGTCCACAACCGACCAATTATCTTTAAATAAAAACCTTGCCACGAATCACCATCAAATTATGAAGAACCGACCCATGTGAATCATTGAAAAGGCAACAAACAGATCAATCAGTAGTACTAACAAGTTACCAATCTTTGACTACTTGTACAAGGTTATCCATACACCTCAAATTAAACCTATAATTACACTCGTATAGTTGCTTGACCTATTTATCAATATTCATTCCAACAGTAAAGCACCTGTATGTTCAAGCAATCTGATCATCAAAAACAAACGACACAGCAGCAGTAGCAAAGTTTTAGAGAAACCCTAGAATCCACAATGACACAGCAACCGTAGCTTTTTGTTACAAACCAGTAGGGTTTCAAACAGTTAGGGTTTCAAACAGATTCAATACTAAAGAAACCCTAAAATATCATAATCAATCATAACGTATCCACAACTGCTTTGTTTGATAAATAATAACCTCCAAACATCATACAAACTAACTTCCGTGATTAATGAATGAGATTGGAAGCAAAATCATGAAGTTAATTCAAGAAAACCCTAAAATTCGAAATAATATACCTTTTTCTGCATCAGTTTTTGACACCCTATATCTTACACATAAAAGCTCCAATTGAAGATCCCTCTCGTGAAAAGTTAGCCTGATATAATGAGAGTCTCCACAAAAAAATTTCAGCCCGATCCAACGGCTAATGAAAAAGATACCGCTGTTTGAAAACAGCCCTGCAGAAAGTTACGAAAATTTTTTCAGCTTCGAATTTTTTACCTTTTCTTCGAAAACCTTGTAGATCCCTAGATCGAGAGCCCCCTTGATCTAATACCACTTGATAGAACTCATGCACAACATCTTCTATAAGTTCTAGGACCGTTTTGGACTCTAAGTTGTTTAGACCTTGATCTAGGATAAACTATAAGCACAATGATAAAAATAAGCACAGCGGAATAACATAAAGATTATTATTATTATCAACAAGGTTCTTCGTCATCATCTCTAACTTAATATTTACAACCCCAATTCTACTTGATCAAGGTAGAACTTGTTACACGCCTTGTAACAGGGATCAAGAACTTGACCTTGAGGCTGAACTAACAACTAACACTAACACTAACCCTAGACGTTTATAACTTACATCTAGGTTACACACACACCTCTTTTAGATATCTACATTATGGAAGACTTGAATGAATTAATTTAATGACCCATGTCCTCTTTATATATTAGAGGATTAGGGTTTACAAGATACTACGAAGGACTAATAAGTAAAACTTCTTTTGTAATTAAGTCCTTCCCCATCTTTTGTAGAATTCCTTCTTGTCACTTCAAGCCCTTCATGTTTCATTCTTCTTGTTTTGTATCATCAAATCAATAAATATAATTCCCAACAGGGTTCGTAGCAACGGATCCTATAATAGTAGCAGGTTATGTGGGAACAGTTTCTACGGTTATGACTGGTAATAATGAGAAGAGGGGATATGCTGGTAATGCCCCTAGATGTGCTAAATGTAATGGCAGTCATCTTGAGAACGTTGCATGTCGTGTGTGCTTCAGGTGTGGCAAACCTGGGCACATTGCTAAGTATTGTCGAGTGGTGATTACTCAAGCAACTCCAATTAACTCGTTGGGCGCGGGGTCTTATCGCAGGGCGTGCTATGAGTGTGGTAGTACCGATCATCTGCGCAACTGGTGTCCCAAACTTACTGGAGTGCTTGGACAGCCGGGGAATCAGCTGGCTATAAAAGGAGGACAAGGACAAGGGTTTAACAGGAATGCATCTAGGGAAAGGCGTTTACAATGAATGCAAGTGAGGCGCGCCAAGACCCGAACGTCGTTACTGGTACATTCTCTCTTAATGGTCATTATGCTACTACTTTATTTAATACGGGTGCGGATTATTGTTTTGCCACTACTGAATTTGCTAGTATATTGGGTGTTTGGACAGCCGGGGAATCAGCTGGCTATAGAAGGAGGACAAGGACAAGGGTTTAACAGGAATGCAGCTAGGGAAAGGCGTTTACAATGAATGCAAGTGAGGCGCGCCAAGACCCGAACGTCGTTACTGGTACATTATCTCTCAATGGTCATTATGCTACTACTTTATTTGATACGGGTGCGGATTATTGTTTTGCCACTACTTAATTTGCTAGTATATTGGGTGTTGAGTTTAGTGAACTTAAACCTAGTATTTTGATTGAAATAGCTAGTGGTAGGGAGATAGAAGTTGATAAGGTTGTACATGAGTGTGTTATCGTGTAAGAGGGTGTTACGTTTAATATTGACTTAATACCCTTAGGACATGGTAGTTTTGATGTGGTAATAGGGATGGATTGATTGGCTAGGCATAAGCATGAGGTAATATGCCATGAGAAGGTGGTTCGAATTCCATTGGGGGATGGTGGTGTGCTGCGAGTACAAGGAGAAAGTGTGGAGAATAAATTGAAATCCCTTATGAGTGCGAAGTCTAGAGAACTCAAAGTGGGGGATATTCCAATAGTGTGCGAGTTTTTGGGCGTTTTTCCTGAGGATTTGTCCGGATTACCGCCGATACGATAGGTGGAGTTTCGTATTGAAGTGATTCCTGGAGCGATGCCTGTAGCAAAAGCTCCCAATCGATTGGCACCTACGGAGATGCAGGAGTTGGCTGCACAGTTAAAAGAGCTCCAAGATAAGGGGTTTATTCGACCTAGTCATTCCCCGTGGGGAGCACCTATTTTGTTCGTTAAGAAGAAGGATGGTTCGTTTAAAATGTGTATTGATTATCGAGAATTGAACAAGTTAATGGTGAAGAATCGGTATCCTCTACCTAGAATTGATGATCTTTTCGACCAGTTGCAGGGTGCTAGATTTTTCTCAAAGATAGATCTGCGTTCTGGTTATCATCAGCTGAGGGTGCATGAGGAGGATATTCCCAAAACAGCTTTTAGAACTCGTTATGGACATTTTGAGTTTACAGTTATGTCATTTGGGTTGACTAATGCACCTGCGGTATATACAGGGATTTAATGAATCGTATGTGTAGGCCCTATTTAGACAAATTCATAATTGTGTTCATTGATGACACATTGATTTATTCCAAGATGAAGGAAGAGCATGGGAGTCATCTGAGGTTGATACTTGATTTGTTGGAGAGCGAGAGGTTGTACGCTAAGTTCTCTAAACGTGAGTTTTGGCTGCAAGAATTGCATTTTCTTGGTCATGTAGTAAATAGTGAAGGCATACATGTAGATCCCAGCAACATAGAAGCGGTCAAGAATTGGAAGGCTCCTACGACACCTTCTGAGATATGCTCTTTTTTAGGACTGGCAGGATACTACAGGAGATTTATAGCAAATTTTTCAAAGATTTCTAAACCTCTCACTATGTTGACCCAGAAGAATAAGAAGTATGAATGGGAGATGAGCAAGAGGTGGCTTTTCAGACACTAAAGGATAGTTTGTGTAATGCACCTATTCTGACGTTACCTGACGGGCCAGATGATTTTGTGGTATATTGTGATGTGTCGAATCAAGGTTTTGGGTGTGTGTTAATGCAAAGAGGGAAAGTGATAGCTTATGCATACCGACAACTCAAGATTCATGAGAAGAATTATACCACTCATGATCTAGAGCTTGGTGCGGTGATATTTGCTCTCAAGAATTGGACACAATATTTGTATGGTACAAAGAGTACAGTTTATACCGATCATAAGAGTCTTCAGCATATTTTTACACAGAAAGAGCTGAATATGCGCCAAAGAAGATGGATGGAGCTGTTAAGTGATTATGACTGCGACATTCGCTATCATCCTGGAAAAGCGAATGTGGTGGCTGAAATGTTGTGTGGGTTAGATCAGCAAATGGAAAGAAAGGAGGATGGTGGACTATATTTCTTGGATCAAATATGGGTTCCACTAGCGGGAGATGTGAGAAAGTTGATCATGGATGAGGCTCATAAGACGAGATACTTGATTCATCCAGGGTCTGATAAAATGTACTATGATCTTAGAGATGCTTACTGGTGGCCGGGAATGAAGAGGGAGATAGCTGAGTATGTTAGTCAATGTTTAACTTATTTGAAAGTTAAGGCTGAACATCAAAAACCCTCTGGATTGTTGCAGCAGCCGCCGATTCCTGAATGGAAATGGGATAATATAACTATGGATTTCATTACTAAATTGCCTCGCACAAGTAATGGACATGACACGATATGGGTCATTGTGGACAGATTGACGAAGTCCGCACATTTTCTGGCCATTCGTGAAGATTACAAGATGGAGAAGTTGGCAAAGATCTATATTAATGAGATTGTGGCAAGGCATGGTGTGCCTGTGTCTATCATTTCAGATCGGGATAGTAGGTTCACTTCGCGGTTCTGGCAGTCGTTGCAAAAGGCTTTGAATACACGGTTGGATATGAGCACTGCTTATCATCCACAGACCGATGGGCAAAGTGAGCGGACGATTCAGACTTTGGAGGATTTGCTTCGTGCATGTGCTATTGATTTTGGAGGAAGCTGGGATACTCATCTGCCTTTAGCTGAGTTTTCCTATAATAATAGTTATCATTCAAGCATTAGATGTGCACCGTTTGAGATGTTGTATGGAAGGAAGTGTAGATCACCTATGTTATGGGCAGAGGTTGGGACGAGTCAGTTAATTGGACCTGAATTGGTACAAGAGACTACGGATATTGTCTTTCGGATTAAAGAAAGACTTAAGGCTGCGAGAGATCGTCAAAAGAGTTATGCGGATAATCGCCATAAACCTTTAGAGTTTAGTGTTGGGGATTTTGTGATGTTGAAAGTGTCACCATGGAAAGGTGTTGTGCGTTTCGGCAAGAAAGGCAAGTTAGCACCCAGATATTGGGCCATTTGAGATTACGGAGAGGATTGGATTTGTTGCATATCGTTTGAGATTGCTTGAGGAATTAAGTGGTGTGCATGATACGTTTCACATATCTAATTTGAAGAAGGGTTTGGCGGATGCTAGTTTGCATGTGCCACTAGATGAGATTAAGGTTAACAGAACACTTCACTTTATAGAGGAACCTGTTGAGATTATGGACCGAGAAGTCAAGAGCATGAAGCGTAGTAAGATTGCATTGGTAAAAGTACGATGGAATTCCAAACGTGGCCTTGAGTTTACTTAGGAGCGTGAGGATCAAATGAGAGCTAAGTATCCTAAGTTGTTTGCTGAGAAATCTGATGAGACGAACTGTTAAATCTCGAGATGAGCTTTCCCTAAGTGGGGGATGATGTAACAACCGTGGTTTTAGCAGGTTAGTTAGACCAACAGTCTTGAGTTATCTAACTTTGTTTGGTGTGATTTGGGTAGATATATGGGTATATGTGTGTTATTGTGTGGTTAGTAATTGAGTTAGCACTAAATCCCCTTGCGTTAATGGTAGTCATTGTGATTTTGGGAAATGCAGCTTTTGGGAAAGTTCATTTTGATCGCCTTTGTGGTGTAGAAATGACTTATGTATATTTGGTGTTTTGTGGTTTTGTGTAACGAGTCTTCGTTCAAGTATTTGAGCGTTAGTAAGTTGCGGGAAGGTTGTTTTTGTGAGATATGTTTATAGAGTGTGTGAAATTCTATTTTTGGAAACTTTATTTTGAAAATGATTATTTTTCCGGGTTGTCGTAAAATTAAGGTTTATCGCGAAAGAAGTTAGGTTTCGTTATGGGAATACATAAAATATGAAAAGTATGAGGTTTTGAGTGTAATAAATAAATTTAATAAAAAAAATAAAAATATATATATAAATAAAGGGGCGGCCGAATAGGGGAATTTAGGGGGAAAAGGAAACCAAATTTGATACCAAATACAACTCTAAGCCTTAAGGGTTATCCAATATAATTACAAATACAAAACTAAAACCTCCTTACCCTTTTTTTTTGAGTATACGGTCTACCAAGAGGAGAGCAACAAGAGAAAAATTTAGGGTTTTGTTTTTGAAGCTAAAATCAAGATCAAGGTATATTTTTAATACTAGTTTTCATGTAATTAGTTAATTATTGTTATAATTCATGTAATATTGATTATGATGGAATCTAGGGTTTATATACTTCTGTAAATTAATGAAGTAAAACATGTTAGGATCATTAGTTGATAATAATATGGTAATTGGTTAAGGGAATTGAGTGTAAAACGCGTTAGACTATTTGTTAGGGTTTGGACAGAAAACTATAGCTGTAAAGATGTGAGTGTAATTAATAGATGGTGAGGAGTTAGGTCACGATTTTTTTGTCTAAATTGAAGTTTAATGAAAGAGCTTTCTAAAAAGTCCGACCACGATTGATTTCAAGGAAGGAAAGTTAGTCTTTTGATTTTTCTTTGATAAGGTGTCAAAGCTGTTAAACCAGGACAAAATTTGGGTAAAAGTTTGATAGTGAATTATGGGTGAAAAAGTGGTATTAAGGTTAGCCTTTCTGGAATAGTTGAGTTTTAGGTTATCTTAGACTACCACGAAAAGGATTCGTGATAAAAGGTGTCGAAGTATTTTATTCTAATTAAAACTTTTTGGTGTGCGTTCAGATCCGAATTTGGATAGTTGACAAGTTTGATTTTTTTGTGAGTACTTGTGTGTGTTATTAGTCCATGGCCTTCTGGGATTAGCTTGTATTCTTATTAGAGACCATGGTGAATTTTTGGTGTGAGTTGTTGAGCTTTAATTGTTGTGATTTCGTGTGGGCGAATGTACCCTAAAATTTTGCGTTTTCTGATTTTAAAAGTGCAAGGGATTTAGTGAGTATTAGGTTATGGTGATGGTTAGTATGGGGTCTAGGAGATCCATGGTGGGTCATATGAGTCTTAGACATCCATCATATGTGTATTACATGGGTTATAGCTTTTAGCTTGACCATGTGTAATGTGGATTTATTTTTGTGTGTTATAGATTGTGATTTATTTCTGTGGAAGCTGCAAGGTTTGAGGTGAGTTCATAGTCCCATATTTTACTTTGTTTTAAACTTGGGATGGGAATGATGCTTGTCTTAAATGTTTGGGTTACTGTGATTATGTGTGTGTCAAAGAGCTTGGACTTATAATGTTATCGTATGTATGCTATGTGTGATGATTTGATTGTGAGATTATACGTGATTCATTTGGGGACCCATTTGATGCCAATTGTTGTATGGATATATATATACGTGATTCGATTAGGAGGATGCTTATCTTGTTGCTCGCGCATGAGACCTAATTGATGCTAATTTGGGATCGGAGGACACGAACCGTCCAAATGGTTGCCTTTGTGTGTGATTATTGGTTTGCAAATACATGTAGCTTATATGATAACTATAAATTATTTGTCCAGCTATGTTTTATAATCACAGTGAACTGGTTGCCTTAAGAGTGTATGTGTGTCTAAACCTATGAATCTCACCAACATTATGTCGATGTTTTAAGCATCATTTTCAGGTGAGCATTCTAAGACCAAAGTTGAGGGCAGCAATTAGGCGAGACTTAGTTGCATATGGAGACTTTATTTATGTTTGGGATTTGACTTTATTTAGACTTGATTGTGATACATTTATGTTTTTCGTTTGGTACTTTCATATCTATTGAAGATACCTTTTGGATTTTGGTTTGGTTATTTCATTTATCTTGGGGTATTGTTACAACACTTTGTGTTGGTACATTGCTCTATTTAGGTGCATGTATTTGTTCTCTATGTAGACACCAGGTGTTGTGATGATATCCATGAAGTTACACCCGCGCGTTTCCGCAGTGGCGGGGAGTGACAATTAGAGACTTTTTTAGAATAACCCCCCCCCTACACACACACACACACACACACACACACACACACACACACACACACACATATATATATATATATATATATATATATATATATATATATATATATATATATATATATATATATTGGTACTAAGCATATCAACAGGCTTACAAACCATAACGGTTATGCTAAACACCCATATTATTGTCATTTTTTAGCAGACACAGAAAGCGCACAAAATGACCCACATTAGCAACCCTAGCCGTACTAAGTATACTTGTGCCTTCAAAACACATAATCAAAATGATGACACATATATGATTAAGTAAAGCTTTCAAACTTGAATAGAAATTTGGTGGTAAATCGCATAACATCACTGAGGACACAGGCGGGATTAACTCGAGACTAAATCAGATAGAAACCAACATAAGCGAAACACAATATGACTATATAGAAGGCTGAGACAACATAATAATCAAACAAAGATCATACATCTGACATGGGTACAACCGCAGTAGGTCGCTGATTGGGGCTAAACCGTCAGATATTATTGACCAAGGTCAACAAGTCAAAAACAGCTTAGACCAATACTCCGTGGAAGTACAGTGTTTCCCAGGGTCGTTATGTCCCAGCGAGATTGCAATGGTGTTTGAAAACGTTTTTGAGAATGAGTGGCACTGAGGACAGTAGCCAAAGATTATTGAGAAGTGATTATGCTACTGATTATTTGGTATTCGAACAATTTGAAATAATATTAACAATAGCAGTTGTACAGATATAATTACAAAAGCACAAATTGGAAATCAGATTACAGACAGAGAAAAGTGAGTTTTAACAATTTTACAACTACAGGGGGTGCAAGCGAAACTTTTTCAAACTTAAAATTAAAAGAAAATAAAAATGAAAATAAAATTATTTATTTGATTATTTTAATATTCAAATACTAATTAATTAATAAAACTATTTAAAAAGTAATTTAAATCTAATTTAAAACAATCTAAAAATGATTAAGGTTACAAATTAAACTAAAAACTTACAAAATTATTTTATAAACCTCTAAATTAACTTAAAGAAAACATAAAAATTAAAAAGAAATGTTTTTGTCTTTTTTTGGGTTTTCTTTTAATTAAATACTAATTATATTAATAAAACTATTTAAATATTTTAAATTACTAATAATACTAAAAATGACTAGATAATTATAGAAAAATTTATAAAACTAATTAACCATCACAGGAATCCTAAAAAATTATAAAAAGTTTCTAAAAATTATATTTAGACTATTTTACTAATTATTTACTTAATTATTAATTTAAATCTAATTTAACTAAATTAATTAAGGAAATTTGAAAATGAACAATAGAATTTAAGAAACTATTTTCTAAAAGTCTTAAATGATTTATGAAACATAGGAAAAATATAAAAACCTACTGTTGTTAATTAAAAATTAAGAAAACTATTTAATTACTAATTTTATCTAATTAATTGATTAAATTATTATTAATTCTAATAATTATCAAACTAACAGAGAAAAATCTAAAAAATTATTGAAAATACTTTAAGATGACAGGAAATTAAGAAAAATATAAAAATGTTGAAATGCTAATTAATAAGCTAAAAAAGAAAAATTAAAAAGATAAAATCTATTAAATAGAAGCTATCACTATTTTTAAATTTGGTGTTTTGGTGGTTTTTCTTTTTGACAGATGATAATAAGCTAAAAATAAGAAACTTTTGTGAAAAGACTTTTACAATAGCTTAAAAATAAGCTATGTGCACCCCCTTGTGCTTAACAGTTGAAATTTTAAACTTATTAGGACTTATAGATTTATGAAAAAGCTGAGAAATGACAAACTAAGCATTAACAGATGATTACACACTTGAAATGAGCAAAGTGGGACAAATAAGCACTTTGGATAAGATATATACCACAAATAAGCACTTTTGCCTACACAAGGCCTCAACAGGCCAAACCAAAGGTTTTTGAACCTCTGTGGGGTCCACAAAAGCCAAGGTGAGTCCAGAACAAAACTTAAACTATGAAGGTGGACTGGAGGGCTTCTCAATAAGCCAATAAGCTAGGCCTATGGCTTATTTTTGAACACTGGGGAGGCTATGGAACTTGGGGTCAAACAATGAGTACTCAGTGTACTCATTGGTAATGGCCAAGGTTTAAGCTGCTTGCAGCCCTACCAAATAAGCCAAAATTAAGCACTTAAGTTCAGAACCTTAAAGCTGGGCTTGTGAGGTTTCTAAAAAACTAAAAAGCTAAGGGTGGGACCCACTAGTGAAGTGGCTATGGTCTATTGAAGTTGGGTCACTTATACTGATGACTCAGTATAGGGTTTTGAAATCAGCAAACTTGAAGACCAAAATAAGCTATGCTACAGTGAACTGAGATCCAATTTTATGATTAATCGTAAAAGCACTACTGTTGAGCTTTTCAAAAAGCTAAAAATCAAGTCCTAAGGTTTTGGATTGCACCCTGGAGGGGGGTTTGAAACTTTGACTAAAATCAAAAGTACCTTGGTGCAGGGCAGTACCTTGCCCTGCAAGTCTAAATAAGCCTTTGCACAAGCTCAAATAAAAATCCTAAAAATAAGCTGATTGTCGAAACTTGTAGACTAGGTGACAAAGATTAACTTCTAAAAAAATCAAGGCCTCAAGTTTAACACAAAAATCACAATAATTCTCCCTAGTTTTGGATTTTTGAAACAAGAGTGTTTTTGACTTCTTTGAAACTTTGAACTAGGATGACTTTTATGAGCTTAAATCTTGGTTTTATGATTGATACTGGTTAATTAAGCTAAGTTAAGACCAAATTAAGCTAAACCACTCATTTTTGAATGGAAATGGGGCATATGCCTCTCTTTAACCAACACAGAGGGTGAATTTGGCCTATTACTAAATGATTTTGACTTTTGATGAAGTAAGACTATGTTTTAAGTGTTGTTCTGAGTTACTAGAACCTAATGTGACATGTATCAAACATAAACAATAAGAAAAACAACTAGGAACACAGAGTAATAGCTAAATCCAAACACTACTATTCTAATTAGAAATCAAAAGAAACTGAGTGAACTGATACAACAACCTAAGCTAATGATTAAGAACTATCTAATAAGCTAGAATAGAACTAGATAAGTAGTAATTAGCTGTAGATAAGCAATAAAGACACAGAACACAGAAATTGAAGAAATTTCTTACAAAAGCCTTCCAAGCAATCTTTTCATGAACCAAGGGCCACAGAACCAACCTATAGAATCCCCACGGATTCACTAACCCACAGCCATCCAATATTTACTGTGCTCCAGCTTAGATCTTCATAAACCTGCAACTTTGACTTTTGTTGACTTTTTTGTATTTTTTTTTTATTTTTGATACTAAACTGTATTTTAGAGTTTCTAAAAGCTTAATTAAGCTTTCTGGGAGCTTAAGTGAGCCTAAGAGTCCATATGTTCTAACAATAAAAACAATACAGTTGATTAAGAAATTTGAAATAAAAGTGAAATTTGCACAAACTGAGATATAAATGGAAACTTGAAATTGATTGATTAAAAAGTTGGAGTTACACTTGATTACACTAATACAATACTTAAAATCTTGATTTTTAACTGATAATGAAAGTTACAAACTAAACGAGACTATCTTTTTTAAATTTAACTACTACTAGCTTCATTGTGCTTCTCTTCTATTTATAGCTGAAGATTAGGGTTCCCTGGACCCTAATGATCATTTCCCACTACAATCCTGAGCCGTAGGATGACTGAGATGCTACCACTGCTTGCCACGTGTTTTGTGTAACAATTCGCAATTTCAGGTTAACTTTTATTCCCGAAAATTTTACTATTCACTTTTACTATTCACTTTTTACTATTCACTTTTCACTATTCATCTCAGAAATTTTTATTTCATATTCTCGTAAGTTAAACTATTTTAACGATAATTCGAGAGTTTGACGCTCGTCGGATCATTTCTGCAAAAATCACAAAGCCGTGTCCGAGATTTACTTTTAGGTTTAAACGTCCTTCTAGCATCCCGATATGTCCATAAAACATTATAAACAATAGAAATATGATTTTCTCTCATTTTAGGACAATTCCAAAAGTTTCGGAATTTTACGTTTTTCAGTTCAGCGTTTTACGCGAATTGCGCGTTTTAGACCCGTGTTTCCAGTTTTTAGCAGGGTTTTCGCACCCGATAGAACCTACCACTCATTTTATATTTTATTATGGACTATATTGACATGTTTAACCATATTTATAAGTTTCATATTTTTAGGATACCCGGTTTTACTTTTCGTGACTTAACAACTTACGGTTAGCGATTAACGGGACCAAAACTCACTACGTAACTTATATAAGGCCAAGATTCATCCACCTAGTCCTTTCCCCTTGTCCATGAACGTGTATATGGTGGCCTTGGTGGCTTGATAATAAGCCTAGGAAAGTATGTGGTCTAAGAACAACCAAGTATGCATAGATGTGTTTAGTTTTTAACCATTAGATCATATTTAATTACAACTTGGTCTCCAAGTGTTGTAAGTTTCCTAGTAAGCTTCCTAACCTCCTCTTCATGCTATAAATAGAGATCTCATTCCATCCTTTCTTCATAAATAAAACACCACAACACAATCCCTAGCTCCATGATCCTTTGATCTTCAAACTACAAGTTACACTACAAAGTTCAAGGTCTTAGTATTCTCTACCTAGTTCTTAAGTTTGTTTGGTGATTCCATGGTTGAATTAGGAGCTACACAAGGTTACTAGGGCTGAAGTTAAATGGTTTTCTCAAGGGTTAGATCAAGGCTAGCAAGGGTTACAAGAGTTATGGTAAAGGGTTTACAAGCATAGGTTTAGTGTCCTAGTTCATACTTGACTTCCTTTCTTAAGTGAAAGCCAAAAGTTGTAAGAAACCCTTATACACTTTCTTGCTCAATATCATTTCATGCTTATTATGTTTCTTTCATGCTATATATGGTCTTTGTATTGTGTTCATGATGTTTAAAAATGGATAAAACAAGTATTGGTATACATATGTTAACTTATGACAAGTAAACAAGCAAACTAGTGATTTTTATGGAAAACCACGACCACAATAGTATAACTTTGATATTTGACACTTACTTACTGTTAAAGAGGACTTAACAAGGAAAACATAGCAATTTGAATCACCCAAAACGAGTACACGAGTCAAAAGTTATGACCATTTGAAGTTAGCGAAACCAAAACGGCAAATCTGCCTAAATAGCATTCTGATCAAATTATGATTTTGAAAGTCCCACTTCTGCTCCGATTCATCAAAAAGTTAAAACACGAAAGTTGTCCGGAACGACGTTTTCGTTCAGGAACAAAGAAGCTCGAGACCTGAAAATGCTTTCTGAGTGATAAATTTCTTCAAATTCTTAACAGCCCATTTTTAGACCAAAGTTACTATATAATGATTATATTTAGATGAGACCAAGAGGTCTAATGACCTAAAGCCAAGACCACAACCATGGCTAAAGCCAAGGTTGAGTCTCAAGACTATGGTAACGATGACCAAGGTCACGGCAAAGCCACGGCTAAAGACCATATAACTTTTAAAGATCAAAAAGCCTATATATATATATATATATATATATATATGTTATCAAATACTACAATAGTAGGGAGCCTCATGTGAGGAGTTCATTGAGTAAGCCGTCGAGACGAGTTGTGGATTTACGAGTTAAAGTGTCCTGGCTCCTCGAACGTTTACTCCATGACTTCTGAATTATGTCGGCCCGAACGGTAGTAAGAGATGTACAACCTATACATGTTTCATAGACCACTTATATTCAAAGACTTACACTATATACTAAGTACTACATCATGAACATTATGCAAGACATATATAGGCAATTCGTCGTATTCTTAGACGTTACTCCAAACCTAAGTCGCAACGTTCTATTATAGGCTGCTCTTAGAGACTTTCGCGATTCGACTACCATTTTCATTACTCACTACATAGACTTAAGGTGAGTCATAGCCCCTACTCTTTTCGTACTTGTTTTAAATCTTGGGGGGGATACATGCTCAACTACTTGCTTACTTGTACAAATACTCAAAACATTTATACTTGATTGTTTTATACTTGATTGTCTTATACTTGATGGCATTATACTTGATTTCATACATACATGACTGTCTTTTATCTTTGGGAAGTGGCTCCCAGTTTTCTTTGGGAAGTGGCTCCCAGTTGTCTTTGATACATCCTAACATTTGCGAATGTTTGGATACATCATAAAAGTGAGGTCTTCGGAGATGAAGTAGAGACTCACTTCTAATTGCTTAAATTGTCTTGACGAACTTATACATGTCTTATTCATACTATATATGTTAGCAGTGGGTTGTGAACACACAGGTTACAAGTCTCTTATGGCGGGACTTGTAACTGAGTGGATTCACGATGCCTTTGCTGTGTGATCATTCTTTAAGGCTTTTTCAACTGTTTTAAGACAAACTCTATGAACTCACCAACCATTGTGTTGACACTTTAGCATGTTATCTCAGGTCTATAAGGCGATAGCTAGTGCGTAGAACTTAGAGTCAAGCTGCATATTCTGAAGACTTACGCTTTTATCATTTACCATTCAAAACATTTGTATACATTTATGTATCATACTTTGGAATCTCAAGTTTGTAACTTTGAATTTATTAATCGAATGGTAACTTTTCAAAACGTCTCATTTAGAGTTCGTTTTCTATACCTTGTACTTTGTATTATGAAGTAGCACCCCTATGACACAGTCTTCCGCTGCGGTATTTTGGGGGTGTTACAGATTGGTACCAGAGCCTTGGTTATAGAGAACTAGGTTGCATTTAGTGCCTAGACTATAACTGCTATATACGTTGGGACCTTCCTCTTTATTTGCCTTTCACACAATACATACACTTATGCTTTTTGGTTAGAGGTTTGCTTAGTTCCACGCTGTTAGATGATGTGACTTTAGTATTATAAGGAGCCCCAGAGATTCGTCGAGTCATTAAAAACATGGAGCTCAGTAATAACTAATTAGTTAACTTAATCTTGTGTTTGATGAGACACAAGATTTGAGTTAAATAATATTATTGCTTAGCTTTATGGATTTGATGACTGGATTATCTTACCATCTGCCTTAGAAGGCGGATTTTGTGTCGGAAATTCTTAAGTAGGATGTTTTAGAATCTCCTTATTTAAATGGATTGGGACGCCTCTTCAGTTAAATAAAGAAATTGTAAATCACCGAACCATGAGTTTATGATCCCTTACTTACATAAATTTGGACGCTTCTTTATGTAAGTAATGAGTTATAAATAAGTGGGCTTAATTGTAGCCGATACAACTCCTTAACCAGAATCTTAGACGAATCAGAGTAAACACCACTATATTAGAGATCCCGAATTCTTTTAGACACACCGTAAGTAGTTAACATCCACTGAACTTCGGGACGAAGTTCTCCTTAAGGGGTAGAGACTGTAACAATTCGCAATTTCAGGTTAACTTTTATTCCCGAAAATTTTACTATTCACTTTTACTATTCACTTTTCACTATTCATCTCAGAAATTTTTATTTCATATTCTCGTAAGTTAAACTATTTTAACGATAATTCGAGAGTTTGACGCTCGTCGGATCATTTCTGCAAAAATCACAAAGCCGTGTCCGAGATTTACTTTTAGGTTTAAACGTCCTTCTAGCATCCCGATATGTCCATAAAACATTATAAACAATAGAAATATGATTTTCTCTCATTTTAGGACAATTCCAAAAGTTTCGGAATTTTACGTTTTTCAGTTCAGCGTTTTACGCGAATTGCGCGTTTTAGACCCGTGTTTCCAGTTTTTAGCAGGGTTTTCGCACCCGATAGAACCTACCACTCATTTTATATTTTATTATGGACTATATTGACATGTTTAACCATATTTATAAGTTTCATATTTTTAGGATACCCGGTTTTACTTTTCGTGACTTAACAACTTACGGTTAGCGATTAACGGGACCAAAACTCACTACGTAACTTATATAAGGCCAAGATTCATCCACCTAGTCCTTTCCCCTTGTCCATGAACGTGTATATGGTGGCCTTGGTGGCTTGATAATAAGCCTAGGAAAGTATGTGGTCTAAGAACAACCAAGTATGCATAGATGTGTTTAGTTTTTAACCATTAGATCATATTTAATTACAACTTGGTCTCCAAGTGTTGTAAGTTTCCTAGTAAGCTTCCTAACCTCCTCTTCATGCTATAAATAGAGATCTCATTCCATCCTTTCTTCATAAATAAAACACCACAACACAATCCCTAGCTCCATGATCCTTTGATCTTCAAACTACAAGTTACACTACAAAGTTCAAGGTCTTAGTATTCTCTACCTAGTTCTTAAGTTTGTTTGGTGATTCCATGGTTGAATTAGGAGCTACACAAGGTTACTAGGGCTGAAGTTAAATGGTTTTCTCAAGGGTTAGATCAAGGCTAGCAAGGGTTACAAGAGTTATGGTAAAGGGTTTACAAGCATAGGTTTAGTGTCCTAGTTCATACTTGACTTCCTTTCTTAAGTGAAAGCCAAAAGTTGTAAGAAACCCTTATACACTTTCTTGCTCAATATCATTTCATGCTTATTATGTTTCTTTCATGCTATATATGGTCTTTGTATTGTGTTCATGATGTTTAAAAATGGATAAAACAAGTATTGGTATACATATGTTAACTTATGACAAGTAAACAAGCAAACTAGTGATTTTTATGGAAAACCACGACCACAATAGTATAACTTTGATATTTGACACTTACTTACTGTTAAAGAGGACTTAACAAGGAAAACATAGCAATTTGAATCACCCAAAACGAGTACACGAGTCAAAAGTTATGACCATTTGAAGTTAGCGAAACCAAAACGGCAAATCTGCCTAAATAGCATTCTGATCAAATTATGATTTTGAAAGTCCCACTTCTGCTCCGATTCATCAAAAAGTTAAAACACGAAAGTTGTCCGGAACGACGTTTTCGTTCAGGAACAAAGAAGCTCGAGACCTGAAAATGCTTTCTGAGTGATAAATTTCTTCAAATTCTTAACAGCCCATTTTTAGACCAAAGTTACTATATAATGATTATATTTAGATGAGACCAAGAGGTCTAATGACCTAAAGCCAAGACCACAACCATGGCTAAAGCCAAGGTTGAGTCTCAAGACTATGGTAACGATGACCAAGGTCACGGCAAAGCCACGGCTAAAGACCATATAACTTTTAAAGATCAAAAAGCCTATATATATATATATATATATATATATATATATATATATGTTATCAAATACTACAATAGTAGGGAGCCTCATGTGAGGAGTTCATTGAGTAAGCCGTCGAGACGAGTTGTGGATTTACGAGTTAAAGTGTCCTGGCTCCTCGAACGTTTACTCCATGACTTCTGAATTATGTCGGCCCGAACGGTAGTAAGAGATGTACAACCTATACATGTTTCATAGACCACTTATATTCAAAGACTTACACTATATACTAAGTACTACATCATGAACATTATGCAAGACATATATAGGCAATTCGTCGTATTCTTAGACGTTACTCCAAACCTAAGTCGCAACGTTCTATTATAGGCTGCTCTTAGAGACTTTCGCGATTCGACTACCATTTTCATTACTCACTACATAGACTTAAGGTGAGTCATAGCCCCTACTCTTTTCGTACTTGTTTTAAATCTTGGGGGGGATACATGCTCAACTACTTGCTTACTTGTACAAATACTCAAAACATTTATACTTGATTGTTTTATACTTGATTGTCTTATACTTGATGGCATTATACTTGATTTCATACATACATGACTGTCTTTTATCTTTGGGAAGTGGCTCCCAGTTTTCTTTGGGAAGTGGCTCCCAGTTGTCTTTGATACATCCTAACATTTGCGAATGTTTGGATACATCATAAAAGTGAGGTCTTCGGAGATGAAGTAGAGACTCACTTCTAATTGCTTAAATTGTCTTGACGAACTTATACATGTCTTATTCATACTATATATGTTAGCAGTGGGTTGTGAACACACAGGTTACAAGTCTCTTATGGCGGGACTTGTAACTGAGTGGATTCACGATGCCTTTGCTGTGTGATCATTCTTTAAGGCTTTTTCAACTGTTTTAAGACAAACTCTATGAACTCACCAACCATTGTGTTGACACTTTAGCATGTTATCTCAGGTCTATAAGGCGATAGCTAGTGCGTGGAACTTAGAGTCAAGCTGCATATTCTGAAGACTTACGCTTTTATCATTTACCATTCAAAACATTTGTATACATTTATGTATCATACTTTGGAATCTCAAGTTTGTAACTTTGAATTTATTAATCGAATGGTAACTTTTCAAAACGTCTCATTTAGAGTTCGTTTTCTATACCTTGTACTTTGTATTATGAAGTAGCACCCCTATGACACAGTCTTCCGCTGCGGTATTTTGGGGGTGTTACAGATTGGTACCAGAGCCTTGGTTATAGAGAACTAGGTTGCATTTAGTGCCTAGACTATAACTGCTATATACGTTGGGACCTTCCTCTTTATTTGCCTTTCACACAATACATACACTTATGCTTTTTGGTTAGAGGTTTGCTTAGTTCCACGCTGTTAGATGATGTGACTTTAGTATTATAAGGAGCCCCAGAGATTCGTCGAGTCATTAAAAACATGGAGCTCAGTAATAACTAATTAGTTAACTTAATCTTGTGTTTGATGAGACACAAGATTTGAGTTAAATAATATTATTGCTTAGCTTTATGGATTTGATGACTGGATTATCTTACCATCTGCCTCAGAAGGCGGATTTTGTGTCGGAAATTCTTAAGTAGGATGTTTTAGAATCTCCTTATTTAAATGGATTGGGACGCCTCTTCAGTTAAATAAAGAAATTGTAAATCACCGAACCATGAGTTTATGATCCCTTACTTACATAAATTTGGACGCTTCTTTATGTAAGTAATGAGTTATAAATAAGTGGGCTTAATTGTAGCCGATACAACTCCTTAACCAGAATCTTAGACGAATCAGAGTAAACACCACTATATTAGAGATCCCGAATTCTTTTAGACACACCGTAAGTAGTTAACATCCACTGAACTTCGGGACGAAGTTCTCCTTAAGGGGTAGAGACTGTAACAATTCGCAATTTCAGGTTAACTTTTATTCCCGAAAATTTTACTATTCACTTTTACTATTCACTTTTTACTATTCACTTTTCACTATTCATCTCAGAAATTTTTATTTCATATTCTCGTAAGTTAAACTATTTTAACGATAATTCGAGAGTTTGACGCTCGTCGGATCATTTCTGCAAAAATCACAAAGCCGTGTCCGAGATTTACTTTTAGGTTTAAACGTCCTTCTAGCATCCCGATATGTCCATAAAACATTATAAACAATAGAAATATGATTTTCTCTCATTTTAGGACAATTCCAAAAGTTTCGGAATTTTACGTTTTTCAGTTCAGCGTTTTACGCGAATTGCGCGTTTTAGACCCGTGTTTCCAGTTTTTAGCAGGGTTTTCGCACCCGATAGAACCTACCACTCATTTTATATTTTATTATGGACTATATTGACATGTTTAACCATATTTATAAGTTTCATATTTTTAGGATACCCGGTTTTACTTTTCGTGACTTAACAACTTACGGTTAGCGATTAACGGGACCAAAACTCACTACGTAACTTATATAAGGCCAAGATTCATCCACCTAGTCCTTTCCCCTTGTCCATGAACGTGTATATGGTGGCCTTGGTGGCTTGATAATAAGCCTAGGAAAGTATGTGGTCTAAGAACAACCAAGTATGCATAGATGTGTTTAGTTTTTAACCATTAGATCATATTTAATTACAACTTGGTCTCCAAGTGTTGTAAGTTTCCTAGTAAGCTTCCTAACCTCCTCTTCATGCTATAAATAGAGATCTCATTCCATCCTTTCTTCATAAATAAAACACCACAACACAATCCCTAGCTCCATGATCCTTTGATCTTCAAACTACAAGTTACACTACAAAGTTCAAGGTCTTAGTATTCTCTACCTAGTTCTTAAGTTTGTTTGGTGATTCCATGGTTGAATTAGGAGCTACACAAGGTTACTAGGGCTGAAGTTAAATGGTTTTCTCAAGGGTTAGATCAAGGCTAGCAAGGGTTACAAGAGTTATGGTAAAGGGTTTACAAGCATAGGTTTAGTGTCCTAGTTCATACTTGACTTCCTTTCTTAAGTGAAAGCCAAAAGTTGTAAGAAACCCTTATACACTTTCTTGCTCAATATCATTTCATGCTTATTATGTTTCTTTCATGCTATATATGGTCTTTGTATTGTGTTCATGATGTTTAAAAATGGATAAAACAAGTATTGGTATACATATGTTAACTTATGACAAGTAAACAAGCAAACTAGTGATTTTTATGGAAAACCACGACCACAATAGTATAACTTTGATATTTGACACTTACTTACTGTTAAAGAGGACTTAACAAGGAAAACATAGCAATTTGAATCACCCAAAACGAGTACACGAGTCAAAAGTTATGACCATTTGAAGTTAGCGAAACCAAAACGGCAAATCTGCCTAAATAGCATTCTGATCAAATTATGATTTTGAAAGTCCCACTTCTGCTCCGATTCATCAAAAAGTTAAAACACGAAAGTTGTCCGGAACGACGTTTTCGTTCAGGAACAAAGAAGCTCGAGACCTGAAAATGCTTTCTGAGTGATAAATTTCTTCAAATTCTTAACAGCCCATTTTTAGACCAAAGTTACTATATAATGATTATATTTAGATGAGACCAAGAGGTCTAATGACCTAAAGCCAAGACCACAACCATGGCTAAAGCCAAGGTTGAGTCTCAAGACTATGGTAACGATGACCAAGGTCACGGCAAAGCCACGGCTAAAGACCATATAACTTTTAAAGATCAAAAAGCCTATATATATATATATATATGTTATCAAATACTACAATAGTAGGGAGCCTCATGTGAGGAGTTCATTGAGTAAGCCGTCGAGACGAGTTGTGGATTTACGAGTTAAAGTGTCCTGGCTCCTCGAACGTTTACTCCATGACTTCTGAATTATGTCGGCCCGAATGGTAGTAAGAGATGTACAACCTATACATGTTTCATAGACCACTTATATTCAAAGACTTACACTATATACTAAGTACTACATCATGAACATTATGCAAGACATATATAGGCAATTCGTCGTATTCTTAGACGTTACTCCAAACCTAAGTCGCAACGTTCTATTATAGGCTGCTCTTAGAGACTTTCGCGATTCGACTACCATTTTCATTACTCACTACATAGACTTAAGGTGAGTCATAGCCCCTACTCTTTTCGTACTTGTTTTAAATCTTGGGGGGGATACATGCTCAACTACTTGCTTACTTGTACAAATACTCAAAACATTTATACTTGATTGTTTTATACTTGATTGTCTTATACTTGATGGCATTATACTTGATTTCATACATACATGACTGTCTTTTATCTTTGGGAAGTGGCTCCCAGTTTTCTTTGGGAAGTGGCTCCCAGTTGTCTTTGATACATCCTAACATTTGCGAATGTTTGGATACATCATAAAAGTGAGGTCTTCGGAGATGAAGTAGAGACTCACTTCTAATTGCTTAAATTGTCTTGACGAACTTATACATGTCTTATTCATACTATATATGTTAGCAGTGGGTTGTGAACACACAGGTTACAAGTCTCTTATGGCGGGACTTGTAACTGAGTGGATTCACGATGCCTTTGCTGTGTGATCATTCTTTAAGGCTTTTTCAACTGTTTTAAGACAAACTCTATGAACTCACCAACCATTGTGTTGACACTTTAGCATGTTATCTCAGGTCTATAAGGCGATAGCTAGTGCGTGGAACTTAGAGTCAAGCTGCATATTCTGAAGACTTACGCTTTTATCATTTACCATTCAAAACATTTGTATACATTTATGTATCATACTTTGGAATCTCAAGTTTGTAACTTTGAATTTATTAATCGAATGGTAACTTTTCAAAACGTCTCATTTAGAGTTCGTTTTCTATACCTTGTACTTTGTATTATGAAGTAGCACCCCTATGACACAGTCTTCCGCTGCGGTATTTTGGGGGTGTTACAGATTGGTACCAGAGCCTTGGTTATAGAGAACTAGGTTGCATTTAGTGCCTAGACTATAACTGCTATATACGTTGGGACCTTCCTCTTTATTTGCCTTTCACACAATACATACACTTATGCTTTTTGGTTAGAGGTTTGCTTAGTTCCACGCTGTTAGATGATGTGACTTTAGTATTATAAGGAGCCCCAGAGATTCGTCGAGTCATTAAAAACATGGAGCTCAGTAATAACTAATTAGTTAACTTAATCTTGTGTTTGATGAGACACAAGATTTGAGTTAAATAATATTATTGCTTAGCTTTATGGATTTGATGACTGGATTATCTTACCATCTGCCTCAGAAGGCGGATTTTGTGTCGGAAATTCTTAAGTAGGATGTTTTAGAATCTCCTTATTTAAATGGATTGGGACGCCTCTTCAGTTAAATAAAGAAATTGTAAATCACCGAACCATGAGTTTATGATCCCTTACTTACATAAATTTGGACGCTTCTTTATGTAAGTAATGAGTTATAAATAAGTGGGCTTAATTGTAGCCGATACAACTCCTTAACCAGAATCTTAGACGAATCAGAGTAAACACCACTATATTAGAGATCCCGAATTCTTTTAGACACACCGTAAGTAGTTAACATCCACTGAACTTCGGGACGAAGTTCTCCTTAAGGGGTAGAGACTGTAACAATTCGCAATTTCAGGTTAACTTTTATTCCCGAAAATTTTACTATTCACTTTTACTATTCACTTTTTACTATTCACTTTTCACTATTCATCTCAGAAATTTTTATTTCATATTCTCGTAAGTTAAACTATTTTAACGATAATTCGAGAGTTTGACGCTCGTCGGATCATTTCTGCAAAAATCACAAAGCCGTGTCCGAGATTTACTTTTAGGTTTAAACGTCCTTCTAGCATCCCGATATGTCCATAAAACATTATAAACAATAGAAATATGATTTTCTCTCATTTTAGGACAATTCCAAAAGTTTCGGAATTTTACGTTTTTCAGTTCAGCGTTTTACGCGAATTGCGCGTTTTAGACCCGTGTTTCCAGTTTTTAGCAGGGTTTTCGCACCCGATAGAACCTACCACTCATTTTATATTTTATTATGGACTATATTGACATGTTTAACCATATTTATAAGTTTCATATTTTTAGGATACCCGGTTTTACTTTTCGTGACTTAACAACTTACGGTTAGCGATTAACGGGACCAAAACTCACTACGTAACTTATATAAGGCCAAGATTCATCCACCTAGTCCTTTCCCCTTGTCCATGAACGTGTATATGGTGGCCTTGGTGGCTTGATAATAAGCCTAGGAAAGTATGTGGTCTAAGAACAACCAAGTATGCATAGATGTGTTTAGTTTTTAACCATTAGATCATATTTAATTACAACTTGGTCTCCAAGTGTTGTAAGTTTCCTAGTAAGCTTCCTAACCTCCTCTTCATGCTATAAATAGAGATCTCATTCCATCCTTTCTTCATAAATAAAACACCACAACACAATCCCTAGCTCCATGATACTTTGATCTTCAAACTACAAGTTACACTACAAAGTTCAAGGTCTTAGTATTCTCTACCTAGTTCTTAAGTTTGTTTGGTGATTCCATGGTTGAATTAGGAGCTACACAAGGTTACTAGGGCTGAAGTTAAATGGTTTTCTCAAGGGTTAGATCAAGGCTAGCAAGGGTTACAAGAGTTATGGTAAAGGGTTTACAAGCATAGGTTTAGTGTCCTAGTTCATACTTGACTTCCTTTCTTAAGTGAAAGCCAAAAGTTGTAAGAAACCCTTATACACTTTCTTGCTCAATATCATTTCATGCTTATTATGTTTCTTTCATGCTATATATGGTCTTTGTATTGTGTTCATGATGTTTAAAAATGGATAAAACAAGTATTGGTATACATATGTTAACTTATGACAAGTAAACAAGCAAACTAGTGATTTTTATGGAAAACCACGACCACAATAGTATAACTTTGATATTTGACACTTACTTACTGTTAAAGAGGACTTAACAAGGAAAACATAGCAATTTGAATCACCCAAAACGAGTACACGAGTCAAAAGTTATGACCATTTGAAGTTAGCGAAACCAAAACGGCAAATCTGCCTAAATAGCATTCTGATCAAATTATGATTTTGAAAGTCCCACTTCTGCTCCGATTCATCAAAAAGTTAAAACACGAAAGTTGTCCGGAACGACGTTTTCGTTCAGGAACAAAGAAGCTCGAGACCTGAAAATGCTTTCTGAGTGATAAATTTCTTCAAATTCTTAACAGCCCATTTTTAGACCAAAGTTACTATATAATGATTATATTTAGATGAGACCAAGAGGTCTAATGACCTAAAGCCAAGACCACAACCATGGCTAAAGCCAAGGTTGAGTCTCAAGACTATGGTAACGATGACCAAGGTCACGGCAAAGCCACGGCTAAAGACCATATAACTTTTAAAGATCAAAAAGCCTATATATATATATATATATGTTATCAAATACTACAATAGTAGGGAGCCTCATGTGAGGAGTTCATTGAGTAAGCCGTCGAGACGAGTTGTGGATTTACGAGTTAAAGTGTCCTGGCTCCTCGAACGTTTACTCCATGACTTCTGAATTATGTCGGCCCGAACGGTAGTAAGAGATGTACAACCTATACATGTTTCATAGACCACTTATATTCAAAGACTTACACTATATACTAAGTACTACATCATGAACATTATGCAAGACATATATAGGCAATTCGTCGTATTCTTAGACGTTACTCCAAACCTAAGTCGCAACATTCTATTATAGGCTGCTCTTAGAGACTTTCGCGATTCGACTACCATTTTCATTACTCACTACATAGACTTAAGGTGAGTCATAGCCCCTACTCTTTTCGTACTTGTTTTAAATCTTGGGGGGGATACATGCTCAACTACTTGCTTACTTGTACAAATACTCAAAACATTTATACTTGATTGTTTTATACTTGATTGTCTTATACTTGATGGCATTATACTTGATTTCATACATACATGACTGTCTTTTATCTTTGGGAAGTGGCTCCCAGTTTTCTTTGGGAAGTGGCTCCCAGTTGTCTTTGATACATCCTAACATTTGCGAATGTTTGGATACATCATAAAAGTGAGGTCTTCGGAGATGAAGTAGAGACTCACTTCTAATTGCTTAAATTGTCTTGACGAACTTATACATGTCTTATTCATACTATATATGTTAGCAGTGGGTTGTGAACACACAGGTTACAAGTCTCTTATGGCGGGACTTGTAACTGAGTGGATTCACAATGCCTTTGCTGTGTGATCATTCTTTAAGGCTTTTTCAACTGTTTTAAGACAAACTCTATGAACTCACCAACCATTGTGTTGACACTTTAGCATGTTATCTCAGGTCTATAAGGCGATAGCTAGTGCGTGGAACTTAGAGTCAAGCTGCATATTCTGAAGACTTACGCTTTTATCATTTACCATTCAAAACATTTGTATACATTTATGTATCATACTTTGGAATCTCAAGTTTGTAACTTTGAATTTATTAATCGAATGGTAACTTTTCAAAACATCTCATTTAGAGTTCGTTTTCTATACCTTGTACTTTGTATTATGAAGTAGCACCCCTATGACACAGTCTTCCGCTGCGGTATTTTGGGGGTGTTACATTTTGGCGCCAAAAATATTTTTGCAAATTGCTTCTGAAATTGGCCAAGAGGGGGTGGTGGCATTTAATGCTGAGGTGAGGGTAGATATGTAGTGGGTTGGTCGGTTGATGGGATGGTGATGGTGGGGGGAGAGTGATGTGATGCTGCAAGTTGTGTGGGGGAGGGAAGGAGAAGGAAGGGTGAAGGGTGTTTGACTGGGATTTGACCACAGGGTCAAACATTGACCCTGGTGGTATTTAAAAATGGGAGTGGGCTTTTGAGGTTGGGCCAGGGGTAAGGGTGTGGGCTTGGTGTGTTTTTCTGTTTGTTTTTGGACTTGGACTTGGGTGTAATAATATCAAAGGGTCCGGTTTGGTTTAGGATGAAAACAAGGACCAATTTTGTAATATTCTGAAAATTGAGGGGTTTTGTTTGGCACTTTTCCAAAGTATTTCATGGGGTGTTATTTTCCATATGAGAATATTATAAGGACCTGTGTTGATTTTTCCATGTATGAAACTCCAGGGACTATTGTTGCCAATTTGCCAAACTCCAGGGTCCAAACTTGTAATTTTACCAAAATTTCCAACCAAGGACCATTCCTGCCATATATGAGAAGTACAAGGACAAAATTTGTTTTTCTCAAAGTTTTAATATCCCATGGGACCATTTTTGTCAAGACTAAACTTGCAATTTTGTGAAACTTTGTACCAAAGGACTAAATATGTCATTTTGTGATTTAAAAGGACCTTTGGTGACTTTTTCAAGTTTTTAGAATAGCCAGGGACTAGATATGACAACTTTTGAAAGATGAGGGACTGAAACTGCCAATTATGCAAACTTTGTTCATTTTTCATCTGTTTTTGATTATTTTGCATCTGAAACATATAAAACACATTCCTGGGATATTTTCAGTATTTTGATGCATTTTTTTAGTGTTTTTAGATGTTTTGGCAGCTCAGAATAAGTAAAAATGATGAGTATTTACACACTCATCAATCCCCCACACTAAAACATTGCTAGTCCCTAGCAATCTTTTGAGAAAAACTTAATGGATTTGAAACTCTTTACCAAAAGCCATTACTTCTGGAGTAGCCAAATGTTTCAGTTCAAGTAAGAACTATGGTCCACCTGATAACCATGTGATTTTGAGCAAACCACCAGCTGTCAACGGATTTGATTTGTCTTTACCAAAAGCCGTTTGCTTCTGGACTAGCCAACTCTTGATGGACATAGTCAACATCTTGGTGAGCTGATTACCAATTATGGTTTTTCCACTGCCTTTACCACAAGCCATAATCTTGCGGGCTAGCCAACTCTTTCACTTATTTGGATATGGCGAGTTGAGATACCATACAATTTTGGGCAAATTGTAAGCCGTCAACGGATTTGAGATTTCTTTACCAAGAGCCGTTTACTCCTGGATTAGCCAATCCTTTTGTCGTTTAGACATGGCGGACTGATAACCACAAAATTTTGAAATAAAGTGAAAAATTTTTGAAAAATTTGGGCCAAAAATGGGGGTACTTAGAAAGTATTTTGTGATAAAATTAACTAGAATTCCCCCCCCCCCCCCCCCCCACACACTTAGAATTGAATATTGTCTTCAATATTCAAAGTCCCGGCTATTATGCCGACTCTTTGAACGGAACAAGGTAATATTCTAAGCTAACTGTGGAAATATCATTTTAATCTTTTCACTTTATTTATATGTACATACAAACACCTTTTTTTTTTTGAAGTTATATACATATTTACTTTGCAAAAGGTGGGGGACGGCCACTCCCCTACACTTAGGTGTTAGAAAGTAGAAAGAAGTCAGAGATATGGGTGAAAACCCATATTTTGCTAATTTTTGTTCACCGAGTAACTAGCTTGACTCGATCCCCGAATTCATTGGTCCATGTGGAAAGTTTGGGGATCCGGGACAACCATGGATGATATGTCCTCTCCAAAATAATGTTTCAAACGATGACCATTCACTTTGAAGTTAGGACCTTCGGGTTGAGATAACTCAACAGTCCCGTATGGATATACTTTTGCAACAGTGAATGGTCCAGTCCATCGGGTTTTTAATTTCCCCGAGAAGATCTTTAACCTTGAATTGAAAAGAAGGACTCTGTCACCCACGTTGAAAACGCGGTTCTTAATTTTGGAGTTGTGGATCTTCTTTGTCTTTTCTATGTAGATCAAAGAGTTCTCGTAAGCTTGATCACGAAGTTCGTTTAATTCATTGAGTTGAACTTTACGGTGATCACCCGCTTTATGAAGGTCGTAGTTTGCATGTTTCAAGGCCCAATAGGCTTTGTGCTCGAGCTTGATCGGTAGATGACACGCCTTCCCGTATACAAGCTTGTAGGGAGTACACCCGATGGGTGTTTTGTAAGCTGTACGGAAGGCCCAGAGTGCATAATCTAATTTTTCCGACCAGGAGGCACGGTTTTCACCTACGGTCCTCTCAAGAATCCGTTTTATACCATGGTTGGAAACTTCCACTTGCCCACTTGTTTGTGGGTGATACGCGGTAGAAAGACGGTGAGTAAGACCGTACTTAAGCATGACTTTTGTGAATTGATCATTGCAAAAGTGTGTACCGCGATCACTAATGATGGCACGGGGAGTTCCAAAACGAGCAAAGAAGGATTTCAAGAATTTCACAACAACTCAGGCATCGTTGGTGGGTAAGGCTTTTGCCTCAACCCATTTTGACAAATAGTCAACAGCCACGAGAATGTCTTTGTTTCCACGAGAAGATGGGAAAGGCCCCATAAAATCAATGCCCAGACGTCAAAGATTTCACAAACTTGAATGGCATTTTGTGGCATTTCGTTCTTTTGTGAAATATTCCCGTGACGCTGACAAGCATCACAAGCTTTGACTAATTCGTGGGCATCCTTATAAATTGTGGGCCAATAGAAACCGGAGTCAAACACCTTCTTGGTGGTGTAGTTAGGACTATGGTGGCCCCCGGTGGGTCTAGCATGGCAAGCCTTGAGAATATCAACGGCTTCCTGTCCGTAAACACATTGCCTGATGACTTGATCGGCACAGATTTTGAACAAATAGGGGTCGTCCCAGAAGTAATGTTTAACGTCTTTGAAGAATTTGTTTTTCTGTTAGGACGACATCCCCTTCACGATGAAGTTACCCGCATGGTAATTTGCAAAGTCGGCAAACCATGGGGAAGAAGAATCACCACGAAAAGAAACCGCATTGAGTGTCTCGAGAGGAAATGTTTCATTTATTTCCTGTTTCTCGGACACATCCTGGTGAGGGTTTTCTAATCGTAAGAGATGATTAGCAGCAAGGTTCTCGGCTCCTTTTTTATCACGCATAATGATATCAAATTCTTGGAGGAGGATAACCCAACGGAGTAGCCTCGGCTTTGCATCTTGTTTTGCAAATAGGTACTTCAAAGCCGAGTGATCCGTATATACTACGCATTGGTCAGTATTAAGTATGGCCTGAATTTTTCAAAGGCATACACCACAGCCAATAGTTCTTTTTCGGTGGTGGTGTAATGACTCTGAGCCTCGGTCATAGTTTTGCTTGCGTAGTGTATAGGCTGAAAGTATTTTGCTTTTCTTTGCCCCAAGACCGCACCTATGGCAAAATCACTAGCATCGCACATAAGCTCAAAAGGTAGGTCTCAATCGGGGGCAACAAGAGTCGGTGCCTCAGTAAGCTTTTTCTTTAACGTTTCAAAAGCTTCAATGCACTCAGGAGAGAAGATAAAAGGAGCATCCTTCTTGAGGAGATGGGTTATAGGCCGGGCGATTTTAGAGAAATCTTGGATAAACCTACGATAGAAGCCGGCATGACCCAAAAAGCTCCTAACACCTTCAACGGTAGTGGGATGAGGTAATTTAGCGATGACATCAATTTTGGCTTTGTCAACCTCAATCCCGTTTTTTGAAATTTTATGGCCGAGGACAATGCCCTCTTTAACCATAAAATGGCTCTTCTCCCAGTTGAGACTCAAGTTCATTTCTTTACAACGTTTTAGCATTTGTTCCAAGTGGGAGAGACAAGACTGGAATGAATCCCCGATGACAGAAAAGTCATCCATAAATACCTCCATAGTTTTCCCGATCATGTCGGAAAACATTGACATCATGCACCTTTGGAACGTGCCTGGTGCATTACATAAGCCGAAAGGCATACGTCTGTAAGCAAAAGTTCCGTAGGGGCATGTGAAGGTAGTTTTCTCTTGATCCTGTGGATCAATGGGGATTTGGAAGTAACCCGAGAAACCATCGAGGAAACAGTAGTATTCATTCCCCGCTAGTCTTTCGAGCATCTGGTCCATAAAAGGTAGTGGAAAATGGTCTTTACGGGTGGCTTCATTCAACTTACGATAGTCAATACATACTCGCCAACCCGTGACCGAACGAGTTGGAATCAACTCGTTTTCCTCGTTGGTGACAACGGTTATGCCACCCTTTTTAGGAACGCAATGAATCGGGCTAACCCAAGGACTGTCAGATATAGGATAAATCAATCCCGCATCAAGAAATTTTAGAACCTCTTGTTTGATAACTTCGTGGATTTTGGGATTTACCCTTCTCTGTTGTTGCACTGTTGGCTTAAAGTTATCCTCCATTAAGATTTTGTGTGTACAAAAGTCCGGGCTAATACCCTTAATGTCGGAGAGTTTCTAAGCAATTGCTTGCTTGTGTGACTTAAGAACCTTTAGGAGTGTAGCCTTTTCCTCATCTTTTAAGTCTTTAGCAATAATGATGGGTAATTTATCATCACCCTCCAAAAATGCATACTCAAGATGAGGAGGCAAGTCCTTGAGCTCAACCTCGGGAAATTCTTCAGATTTTTCAATAGACTTAATTTCCGCTTTATGAAGTTTTTTTGGAGATGGAGAGGGTGAAGGATCGTCATTTAACAATCTTTCAAGAAGAAGAATATCCCCCTCCGGGTCAAGATAGTTTTCATCAATCTCATATGAGATTGAGCTATCCTGAGCAAGAAAAGCCTTGACCTCTTCCAAAAGGAAGTCACTTCCCTCAAACGGAGTGAGATAAGGGGAAGAGTCGGATATGATAGGCTCAGAAGAAAGAGTGGTACTGCCACTTGATGAGAAACCGAGGACCTCTTGAGAATACTCCTCTGACGCAACATCGATGATGTCAATTTGGTTTACCGTTTCAGCGTCATAGTTGGAGGAGTATCTTGAAGTCTGATCAAGATTGAATGTGACGGCTTCATTACCAACACGCAAAGTGATTTCTTCTTTGAAAACATCGATTAGAGCACGACCCGTTCTTAAGAAACCCCTCCCGAGAATGAGAGGAACTCTTGGGTCAGCATCAAAATCAACAATCACGAAATCTGCCGGAAAATGGAACTTTCCTACTTTCACGAAGATATCTTCGACAATGCCGAGAGGATGAGATATAGTACGGTCTACAAGCTCGAGAGTCATGCAGGTAGGAGTGAGAGCAGGAAGAGAAAGTTTCTTCCAAACTGAGTGAGGCATAAGGTTAATGCTTGCACCAAGATCGGCCAAGGCAAAGCATTCAACCATCCCCGAGAAAATGCAAGGTGTTGATATAAATAATGCCTAAAAACATTATTAACATATATCGATATCTCTATGTTTTGATAATCACAAAACGTAAACTCATTGAACTACAAATTATGACGTAAACAAGTATTTAGTCGTAAATATTTGCTTTAGCATCCATATCACTTAAGGTATGAATAAACAAAGTGTCTAATGCATTTTATGATCGAAGGAATTTTTATTTTTACAAACCTTACATTTTATTAAAGTTGGACAAACATTTTTAAACTTATACAAAACAATTTTGTATTTATAAGAAATGTTTTACTCAAAATAAATAGTTTGAATTCAAATTTCAACCCAAAAAACGGCTACATTCTTCAGGAAAAACCTCCCCCACAAAAAGACAAAAAATCTGAAGAAAAAATATTTTTTTATTAGGCGGCCCCTTAATTATACTAGGCAGTCCCCTTAATTATTAAGGGGACCGGCACCCAATTAAGGGGACCGGCCACGCTCCCAAATAGTATTTTTCCCCTTATAAATACTGGTTCATTCCACAGATTTTTCTCTCCTTTTGCACCCCAAAACTTTCTGTTCTAGATCTCATTTCTATTCTCTAAAATCCTTTGATCATACATACATAAATCTTTGTTTCAAAGTAATCCAAACCTCTACCTTTCAAGTGCAAGAGAAGAATACTTCAATCCTTCAAGGGAAGAAGTATTACAACTTGTTGTGACATCCATATCCAAGTTGTTAGAGCATCATCCATTATATCTATTTCTTTGTGTAACTAGTTGTGAATATTTGATAGAAGATAGATTAGCAAGGTGTGTAGATAGAGTGAGTGTGTAGTAGATAGTTGTGAAGTAGAGAAGTTGGGAAGTAGATAGTTATGAAGAAGATTGTTGTGAAGTAGATAGTTGTGAAGATAGATAGGTGTGAAGAAGTAGTGTTGTGATTAAGTAGTGACTAGGTGTGAAGAAGTAGTGTTGTGATTAAGTAGTGACTAGGTGTGAAGAAGTTGTGTAGAAGGTGTGAATAAGTTGTGACAAAGTTGTGGTGTGTATATTGGTGTGTAAGGTTTTCTCCGCCATAAGGGAGCTTGTTGATATAGTGAAGAAAACTCTCGAGTAGGTGACTCGAGGAGTGGAGTAGGGCAAGGAAGGTGTCCTTGTAGCCGAACCACTATAAATCCTTTGTCTCGCGGTTAGATCTTTCCATATCTTACTTATTATCTTGCTTATATCGTTATTACTTTTGTAGACGTAGACGTATATATATATATATATATATATATATATATATATATATATATATATATATATATATATATATATATATATATATATATATATATATATATATATATATATATATATATATATATATATATATCTCTATATTATATATAACAGGAGGCGTTACACGTAGATAATGCCACATAAACGCCACCTCATTGCCCAGTAATTCATTATGTGCCATGTCATCTGCCATGTCGCCATGTAAGCAATTTTTAAATTTCTTTTCATTGCCAATTTTTTTCATTTCTTTAAATAAATTCGGAATATTTATTAATTTATTTAGTGTTTTACAATTTATAAAATTCGGAATATATTTTTTTTACAAAAAGAATACTCCAAGATTCGAACATGGGTTGTTTCATATATTTGACATGCATCTTTACCACTATACCTACACAACAATTGTGATTAACTTTGTAGCCTATTATTGATAAAGGTATGTAATTAAATTCCAATATATGTTCCTTAATTATTGATTTAGAATATTTTAAATTAATATACGGTATTTTATAAACCCTAATATCAACCTAAACGCTACGTCTTCTTATCATCCTTACACGATTTTTTTTCTTTTCTGATTTGATGTGCAGGTTGTTCGTCTTCTTTGTTGGTATGATTTGCGGTATAACCTTTTAGTAAATTCATCTTCACAGCCTCATTCGTTCGTCTTCTTTTTTTCTTTCTCATAACCCTAATGAAACTATGTTATTTTGATGATTTTGTGTATGCATATGTTTTTTTTGCAGGTTTGTATCTCCTTTGTTTTCTTAAAGGTACATGTTTTTTTCTCAAAACCCTAATTAAAAATAAAATACCTAATTAAAGGTACATGATTTTGTGTATGCATATGTTGGTGAAGACCAATATCAGGTGGATCAATGGACGCAACCAGGATGCCACGGCCAGCCATTGTGTTAAACCAGTACCGAGGCTTATTGGTCTACATGTTGGGTTCCAGGTATAGACATATTCACATATATTCTTCAATTCAATGCTCACATTATCCATATTATGAGTATGGTATTCCTTGGATTAACAACTTACTGAATTGCAGCCATCGTTGATAATTGTATACTACATAAAACCAATGAAATTTGACAAGAAATTTCAGAATTTTCTATTTTAATATGCATTTCCCACATCTGAGCTGTTTTATATGTCTAAGTTTGATATTACATATAATGGCATAAAGTATGTGATGGTTTGGACTCACTATCCATTGCTACATTCAGTGATATCTGCTTTGATTGTGATTACTGATATTGACTTAAATGTATTATATCACGTAGATTGGTATAGGAACGAGGAATGTTTGGAACCTAAAATCAAACATGAAAATAAGAATTTATCAGGTCACTGCATAATAAAGGGGTGTTTGGATCAGAAAAATTGAATGACCTATTTTCACCGTGATTCTCCCTAACTTACGACCGTTGTGTATATTTCTGATTTATACACTCCCTGACTCATCAGGGGTATTATATTTTTATCTTGGCTTTATTCTTCAAAGACTCTTCAAGGAGTCCACATTCAGTGTTCTACTTAGGTTCAGTCTTAACGACTTATTAATACTCCCTGAGTTGCAAAAACTCAGCCCGAAGACACATTTAACACTTTCTGATGTATGCTCTTTACCAATTGATTCTTTCCTTTCACTGATCCGAATCAGTGATTGCTCAGTTCTTTGGTACAGGCTATCTATCCCCCACTGAGTAACAAACATCTACTGATTGTTACTACTCCCTTATCACTTCCTGATGTTGCAACATGCCCATACACGATCTTCTTGCCTGATTCTATTTTGAAAAGGTGAAATAAGCTATATATTATTCAAAAACTTAAAGTGAGAATTACATCGTAAACTTTTATTTTACTACTACTAAAATTTCTATTAATGCACGTAACCTATGATATGGTTTGTTCTAACAAGTGAAGCACTTTAAAAGTCATTTGAGTGAGACACAACTATATGCTTGAAATCCACCAGGCTACCGCTATATTTTCCAGCACGATAGGGAATGTTATTATACTACTGGCCTTTTATATTTCAACCTTCGCTAACCATTTTATGGTATCCCTGATCAAGCACTTTGAAAGGCACTCTAGAGACACACCGTTATATGCGTTTAACCCACCAGGCCACCATCCTTAGACAACCGCAACATATGTGGATGAAGAAGGGATAATGGGATAAACGAGTAACTAATATAATACATGCATGATAGGGGGATCCATGACAATCATTTTGTCTGAATTAACATGTAAGTAATTACCTGTAATCTACCTGTCTTCAATATGGACACCAATAAAAAAAAATGTTTCATTACATTAAATAATAGGATCTTTTACTATCCAGGAATATATATGTAATAGTAGATTATGAGACCAAACTAATATGTTGCGCACTAGGAATCCTTAATGGGAACAGAACCAACAACGATGTTAAGATGCTACTGTTGTACACCAGGATGTCGAAATAACATTTATCATCCACAGGCTAAACCACTCAAAGATCTTAGAACCATTGAGACACATTACAAAAGGAAGCATGGGATCAAGCCTTTTATGTGTAGGAAATGTGGCAAGGCTTTTGCGGTGAGAGGAGATACGCAAACACACAAAAGGAATTGTGTTAAGCCTACATTTGACACCGAAAGCCAAGCAAAAGAGGATGCAGAGTATTGTTTGCAATGGATATTATATTATCCATGGCACCTTATGTGTGCCCTTCTTTTGTGTGGGCCCTTACTGATATGATTTTTTACTTGCAGAGTCTTAGAGGGAGTCGGCACATACCAAGGAGGTACCCTGCGATATCAGAAGAGAAAAGTCACGGTGGTCGGAGCAGGGTGCTAAAATAAAATGTACCATGATCGAAAAATCACATGTTTCATCTTCGTTTTAGCTATTTGAACCTTGGAATAGGTACATACTCTTTGATTGTTGTGGGTGTTTGTAGTTGTGGTTCTAAGGTATGATTTTTATTTAAAAGCGGTGATTTTTTTAGTAGTTGTATACGGAGTAATTTTGATTCTTGATAAATTAGGAAGTTTGATGTTTTGATTTATGAAGTGGGAAATTAGATTTGTCTGCATATTAGATAAAATGATGGAGATCTTAGCTTCAACAATGTAAGTAAACTTACCATTCTAATTTTTTTTATTAGATTTGTCAAATAGTTATACGAATGGGGTTATGAACTAAGCAGTACATTAATGGATAAATAAGTTATGTTGTCCTCTATATTAGGCCTATAAGAATGTAGCTTTAGCTGTGGCAATAATAATGATGACTGCCATGACTATAATTTTTTTGATGCAACAAAACTAAGTATTAATTTGAGCAAATTTGTAATAGTATTTTGATCAAGAGAGTTCCGCCTTTGGTTTATCATTAATGTTGCAATGTGGATGGGAACAGCGAATAAATCTTACTGTTTTTGCATGAGACCGTAGTTCAATTTCACTAAATATTGAATTCCCATTGAGCATTGCGCCTTTGGTTTATGATTAACCTTGCAATGTTGATGGGAATGGGAATAAATCTTACTGTTTTGTCATGAGATCGTAATTCAGTTGTCACTAAATATAGAATTTCGAGTGAACATTTTTACCCATTTGGGGTGTTTCAGATTACTTATTGGCATGACTATGTTATGCAATTTCAGCAGGCACACCACAACAAAATTGACAGCGGCGACAGCTACACAAGTTAGTATGAAGCTAAAAGCTAAAGCGGGAATTGAAATGATGATTAATTAATTAAAAGTCCTTGGTGAATGCAACGTTTGCAACATTATTTAGGTAATATCTATTTAATGTTATTTCGTATGTTAAGACTCATCGAAGCGGGTTTCTGATAAATATATGCTGATTAAGGCTTGAGATCCAAGTTGGCTGAAGTGCATCTTTAATGCTAATAATCTCTTAATTATTTTCATTCTTTTCTTATCAAGTTTGACACGCTTATGGTAAAAATTTTGAACCGATAAGCCTCCAAGCAATCTTTTAGATTTTGTATGTGACACGTTGACAACCTTATCGAATATTTAATATAGAAACACTCGCATATTTTCTTTATTATATGGCTACTGGTGTGTTCTCTTCACCAGAACCTCATTGGTAAAACATGACGGAGAAATTATTCTGTACATCTACTTAGGATATATACATGTAAAATAAGTAAATCAGTTGCACATATGTATACTGTCACATTAGCCTACTGATCTGGTCCAAAACTCCCTCTTAAGTTTCATTTTTTTACCAGACCAAACCAGTTGACAAGCCGGTATTTATTATCTATTATTAAAAACATTGCAATAGGCCACTAATAAACTAAAAAAAAACGCCGACACCATCATAGCAATGATAATAACGTTCAGATGCATGGGCATTTTGAGATCATGTTTCTTTATGGCTCACTTATGGTGTCTGAAGTACCTGGTCTGCGTAGTAGAACATGGGGGTTAAGTGCGGCTCTGTTCGGTCCAGATGGTTGGGTTTTATGAGAGGTTCACAGCCGAGCATAGCCATCTTGAAAGGAAACTTATGTAGAATTAGGATCACGGCCATCTTGAAAGGATCACTGCCATCTTGCTGATGTTGTGTCTCTATTGCAAGCTGAGAGGACCACTACCATCTTGAAAGGAAAGCTAACGTTCAGACTGAGTCCCCCTCATTGAATTTGACTACCAGTTTGGTGTGAGGTTTGAGGTTTGTGTATTGTGTCTTAATAGATTAATATGTGTAATGTGATGTGTCTTACTAACTATTTGGTAAGAAATAACGGAGCACTAAATGTTTAATTTGTCAATTGTAGTAGGATTGATATGCAATTATTCTGCTAGAGAACTTGCCATGATAGAAGGGGTTGGCAGTTGAGAACAACTAACTGGCTTCTAATTCCCTATGGGCATCGAACCAACATCTTCAGAGATCGGCAAAAACGTAAATGGTAAAGCTTTTGTTATTTATTTTACTTATTCTTGGTGCTATATACTTGGTTCGTAATTAGTGATATCTTAATGTAAAAATAAATAATCCTCGGTTTTTATGTTAAAACGGAAAAGTAGTACTCTAGCTTTGAATCATAAAGTCAAAACACTCAATGAAATTATTGACGTTATGGGGGAGGCGCTAAGGAAACAAATAGGCGTGGTTGCTTTCATTGAATGCCATTCCAAGCCTCAAAGGTAGTTTTTTTTTAATCAAGCATCGTCAAACAATGTGATTTTCTTTAGGTCTGTGGGTGACACATCTAAGAAATAGAGTTTTTTGTATTATTAATAGCAGATGTAATTTTATAGATTTGCGTATATCCTTAGTTATATTCTTTTTTTGTATTTCATATCCATTGCAGCCATTGATTACAGTCATATGTGTACACTTTAGGCGCATTTCTTTACACTGCCCATTCAAAGACTGGACCTTAAACGACAGAAGTCGTTTAGTCAGAGGAGGAAGATCTTTTTCCCGGCATGTTATGCACCACCTGTTGTGCACAACATTCCTCGGGATCTGGCTCATGGGAGTGGCTACCTTCACACGGCTGGTATACCCTTTCACTTCGACTTAGGCATTTTCATTATGTTATGAGGCCTGTAATAGAAGGAGGTTATATAAGTGGAAGATCTGAATGTCACAGTGGTGGAGTACTACGAGACGAGTTATGATAACAAGTTGCAATAAATTTTTATATTGGCTACTCCCAACAGCGGTGAGAAAGCCATTGTTCAAGAATGCTAAAAAAACAAGAAGCGCAGCCACCCACAAATAAACAGAAGCACGAATAATGGGAAATAATCAATATGGCAAAATCTCAGGTTGGCTACTCAAGCATAAAGGAACTCTACTATATTCTATTTTCAGGAATCCTTCTTATTAATGCGATTATCGCATACTCTATCTTCAAATTATAACAGCTCCAAAAGTTAAAGGCATAAGCCATGACTAAATGGGTAAAGAACCTACAACCACAGTTTAGATAAATACTTTTAGTTATAGAGAACCTTTAATTATAGAGATTTTTATTACATGCTACTCCTTTTCATTGATTTTCGTATAGATAAAACATATAAATCTTTACATGTGTGGGTCGCCTACGTATACATTGCCTTTGTCTGTAATATAATATAAGCAATGGTTTATGTTTATTTCGTAGCTATTTGTCTATCCTTATACTTAAGCTATTGGTGATGCAGGTCGCACCTACTGACTACAAGTTAAACCATAAGAAAAACCACGGCAACAACTCACAGTTAGACCCATTTACATATAAATGGGTCAATTTGAGAAATGTTTGATATGTAATGGGTCAAATGGGTCAGGCAGAAAATTAAACCCATTGACATATACAGGGCTTGAGCGGATCAAACAGGCCAAAAGCCTCATAAGGTGTTCTTTTAATTCTTAAAATCTTTTTACATCAGTTTTAGTATATTAAAACATATATATTATAGATTTATATTAAGAAGAAACACTTGCTGTAACTAAGGGCCCATTTCAAAAATCAAAAGAACTTCGGCCTATATCACCCCCGATCAATTGTCTTTTTGGTGAAACCATAGAAGCAACGGTTACGACTGCATACAATATTTCTGCTCTTTCAGGTAACTTGATGTAAATACTATTTTGTATTGTCGCATGAAATTTCTTGATTACTACCATATACATAGGCTAATTCTGCTCGGTCTAATTGTAATTGTGTTTTGCTTTAGAAAAATGACTTATATTAGACATATCTGATCTTTGGCACAAATTAGTTTATTGTGTTATAGCTATTAACAAGTAAACAACAGTAGGTGATTCTATTAAATCATTTGGTAAAGTAAGCTACTGATTGAAAATAAATGTAAGTGCAAATATAGCCATTAAAGTTCGCATCTTTAACTATTATTATAAGTGCATATAGGTATTAAGTGTTATTTAATATAAGTTTCTTTTTATCATTGTCAAAGGATACCATTGGATTTTTAGGCTTATGTGAATAAGATAACATGCAAGACTATGCCTCCCTGATAAGATGTCATGGTCTGATAAACGAGCATTTGGTCAAGAGTACTATTGCAGAAATGGGTCTGCAAGATTGTGCTGATATAGTTATTAGGAACTGGCACTTGCGTGATATTAGTGGTGGAGAAAAAAGGAGAGTTATTATTGCCCTTGAAATCTTGATGAGACCGATATTGCTTTTTCTCGACGAACCAACGAGTGGACTTGTCAGGTACACGAATACTAAACATTCAAATAATTTGAAATTTTCCCTACACATCCTTCTTAAAATAAAAAGATTTAGAGAACTCTAAGCATTTTAAAGTAAATGTTTTACCTGTATAACCTTCCGACGTGTTTCCATTTTGACCTATTACCCAATAACAAACAAATACAATAGGTGAACAACACAAAGCATAACCATATTAGAAACGCCACCTACCTTTATTAAGAATCGATGCAAAAATTATTAAACGATTAACTCTGCTTTGGTTATTTGTTTCAGCAGTGCTTCAGCTTTTTTTTTGCTACTTCAAGTAAAATAAGTCTATCAAGATATGGTAGGACAATAACCGCCTCAATTCATCAAGCAATCAGTGATGTTTTTGAGCTGTTTGATCGCTTATACTTGATATAATGAGGAAAACAGTTTACTGCGGTCTTGCTTCTGAAGCCTATGAAGCAAGAACACTTTTTCCTATTTGGGATATAATATAATAATTCTTAAATTGTTTGTGGTCTCGAGAATAAAATGTGATAAAGATAGCAAAATATGTGTTAACTTTGCAGTTTTTCGCACAAGCTGGTTTTCCTAGCCCGGTTCTTAGGAACTCATCATACCATTTTCTGTGGTGCATCAACTCAGATCTCGACAAATTGAAAGCCACTCTGAAAGAATCCATGTAATTAAAGGGTATTGTAATCCAAACTGAACAAATAATCCATAAACAAGTATAAACTAAGCTTGAATTAACTAATAGCTTGATCTATCATTTAAAGAAATTAATTAACTAGGTGCCAAGGTAGAAACTATATAACTTACGTAGATTATTAAGTCAAAAAATGATGGAGTTCACAAATAAATAGTTTGTCAAATATCATTATTTAAGAAATTTTAAGTGAATACTAATTTGTTTCATAGATTTTTTTATTTTTTATTATTTTTTTTTTTTGTTTTTTTTTAACTTAATTAGTTTCATAGATTAGATAAGAAGCATGCAGACAATTAAAATTCATTGTGTGTCACTGTTGATCGATTCAACCCATTTAAGAACTTCTAAAAGTTTTTCTTTAGTGTTTAACATAATGCTCAACACGAATCAAATTGTTCATTAGTATTGCATCAATATTACAATTTATGTGATCAATGCATATCTTATGTTATGATGCCAATTTGTTTTTTGATCAGTTTGAAGCGAGTGATGATCTACTAGAGAAAGTAACAACAACATAAGCAATCCGAGCTGTTACTGATTACTACTGGACCTCTTAGTATTGTTATGCCACAAATTAAGAAGTAGAGGAAATGTTGATGATTGTAAGTACTATTGGTCAACATACAGACAACCGATATTTCGTGGTTTTATTAAGCGATTTTGATGGTGGAATGAAGCAAGGTATCGCTTTACAAGAATGGCATTAAGCCCATTGTCTTTGGTTCTCATTTACACCATTAAGACAACAGTAATGTAGCTTTAATTTAGTTTTACATTCGTAGGAAGGGCCGCAGTATGTAAGCATGTATCTCACCGTTCATTCATTCAATTGTTGATTGATTTATTCTAACATTAATGATAATAATTCTGATTTGTTCTATTTAATTTTGGCCTTTTCATGAATCATTGTTATTATTGTTTTATTAGGTTAGTATTTGAAAAAGAGATCTTTCGATATATCTAGATAATAAAAATCGGTACCGGTTCAACTACTTCTATATTGGTTATTCTTCAGAGTAAAGTTCACTACACACACGCACACACTAAAAGTTGACTATTTAATACAAGAAACACCACTATATGTGTGTTTGGATGTAGTGTTTAATTGGAGTTGCATATACATATTGTTGTTTAACACTTTGGTCGAGTGAGCGGCTATGATCATCAGTTCGGCTTCAGGGGTGTTTGGGCTTATTTAAAATACTTAAAAGAGGAAAATACAAAGGATGGGCCTTTTGAGAACGCGACAATAGGCGAAGGGCCAGCATTAAGGCTGAAAATGTGAAAACAGGAATGGCATTGAGTTCGCTCGACTATCAATGGCTCACGTTTATGCTTTTCATATTACAAATTACTTGATATCACCGGTTCACGTGTAAGTCTTTTGGATTTTCTCAGATCCCACCTCCTAATGAAAATATAAATATGCTGAAATATAAATCAAATTAAATGTAGACTTCTGAACTTCCAATTTATGGTTTTAAATACCGGTTCATGCTATTCCTTTTCATTCTCCACTTTGAAATATCAAAACACTTTATTATCTTTGAATACTATTTTCCACCCTTCCAATTTCGTGCATATATCTTTGCATATGAAACGATCAAGAAGTAATGATATTAAAGCCATGACAGATACCAAAAACTTATATTCTAAATAAATAAAAAAAAGAAAAAAAAATACCAATAACAATTAAAATGTATAATAATACAACAACTTAGACTAAATATTGCAAAAACAAATATAGTTATCTTTTGAATGCAACACATGCATTTGGCATCAAAATATACATACAATTTTGAAAATATTTAACGTAAACTAATATCATAAAAAAATTAATTAATCTCCCCGACTTTAAACATGAATTAAAATTGGCTAATACCATCAAAAAAATAATTATAAGTCATGAATGTCTCTTTATTAATACATAACTTATAACTGTAAAATATCAATGATATCCATACATAACTAAATTAAAATGTAAATTACAAAGCATGCCCGCCCATCGGGCGGGCTTCGAAATCTAGTATATATATATATATATATATATATATATATATATATATTTGCTCATATAGTGCTAGTATTGATTTTACTTAAAGATCAAACGAATGTTTCATTCACAAAACAAAGTTTTTACAATCAAACTAAAAAGGTAACATACATATAATTGATCATTTCGATCAAGTAAAGTTTTCATACAAAATATAACTAAGGATTATAAAATAAATGATTACTTACTTATCTCTCGTATATAGCTATAATTGTTTATATTGTGCATGTGTTGATTTCACATACTTAGCTTATATTATTATTGTTTATACTTAGATATAGTTGTTCATATTGTTCAAGATTTGAGTTCACATAAGATTGAATCAAAGTTTTAAACTCAAACAAGGTTTTAAAACTAAACTAAGTTTTCATAATAAAATTAAAAAAGACGTAAAACTATTCAATCCCCCCTTCTAGTTTTCCACAATTGGTATCAGAGCTACGTTAAACAAGATTTTTAAAATATACTGTATTTTAGAACTTGTATCGATCTACTAAATTGGAAAAATATTTAGAAAGGCAATCTATGCAAAGACCACCACTATTTGAAAGTGATGGTTTTCTTTATTGGAAAAATAGATTCGAAACTTATGTGAAATCAAAAGATCTTGATCTTTGGCATGTCATTACCTTTGGTGATTTTCCCCCTATTGAATATAATTTTAAAACTAAAATGGATGAAATTATATCTTTTGAAAAACAAAATTATGATTTGAAAAAGAAACTAGCAAAAAATAATGAGGCTAAAATGGTTATTTATAATGCGTTACCACGCAAAGAATATGAAAGTATTTTTATGTGTAAAACCGCAAAAGAAATTTGGGATTCTTTGCCAATCACTCACCAAGGTAATAGTCAAGTTAAAGATAACAAAATAGATCTTCTTGTTCAACAATATGAACAATTTACGATTCCGGAGGAGGAATCAATAGATAATGCTTTTGCTAGGTTTAACACTATCATCACAAGTTTAAAAGCACTTGATGAGAATTTTTCTAGTAAGAATTTTGTTAGGAAATTTCTTAGGGCTCTTCATCTGTCACACCCCCAAAATACCTGAATGGCAGCGGAATAGAATACCTGGGGGTGCTGTCATAGCATCACAGTTACAGCTATATTGAACGACCTAAAGTGTCGTTTGGAAAAATACATCGTTTGATCATTAAAACATTCAGAGTTTACAAAACATAGGTCCCAAAAGGTGTTGCCAAATTAGATAAAATGAGTTCAACAAGATCAAACGTTCATAAGTGCATAAAAATATAGTGAGACGCGTCGACTCCGCGACTCCATGAAGGTCCAACTGCATGCTAGCAGGAGCTACCTTAATAACCTGAAAATACATTGCTAAAACGTCAACACGAATGTTGGTGAATTCTATAGGTTTGTAAATTAAATCGTATGTACATTAGCCACAAGTATAAAGTAAACCGACAAAAATGTCAAAATGCTACATTGTCTCTTAAGCTCATGACCCCGAAGCTAGACATAGTAATGGCCCCAACAGAGTGTTTACCAGGCACTCAAATTGATAAGACATGAAATGCATTCGTCCCGTTGGAGCAACCCAAACGCGAATGGAGGCGTCACCCTCAATAGATCTATTCACTCACTCTCGCTTAGTACTAAAATTAATGGTCCATGATAATAAAGGGGACTTGTCAAGACGTGGTAATAAGGCAACTTAAGCAATGTATGGAATTTGTAATACTTGGGCATGTACAAAAATAGTTGTTGCAATGTATTCTCCCCCGTGGGATTTGAAATCAAAATAAGTAATCGAAAACGGGGCTATGAAAACTCAGCTCGAAATGATGGTACAAAGATGGTACAATGATGGTAAAGTAGTCGGGACAATGAGGCGCGAACACTAGCCGCAACCTAAATGAATAATCGTGATCTAATTTAGATCATGCCGTAATGTAATGAAAGCACATGCACATGATACTTATACCACTCGTAACTTGAAAATATTTGTTATTGTCAAAGTCAGAAATTTCTATACTTAGGAAAAATAAGTCCAATTTAGAAGTATAGAACTTGTCGTAATATATATCGTATAAAAATGTTAGTGTTATATTCCTCGTCTTGAAAACCTTAAAATAATGTCTAGTAGTCGCGTAATAAACCTTGAGTCGTACGTACTTCGTTAGTTAAAAATAAACTCCTTGAATAAGAAATCTAGAAAATATGTCATTTAGTACGTAGTTATATTATTTTCTAGTAGTGACTATATATATATAGTTTTGACGATTTTAAAACGTGTATAACTTGGTCGTTTTAAGTTCAATTTTCTCGTTCTTTATATCCACGGATTCGTTTTAGTATGTATTAATATATTTTCGATAGTTCGGTTCCTCTAGGTTAGGTTTAACACCTCGATTTGCCCGTCGAAAACTGTCAAACAGCATGCAGTTTTTCAGAAAATAGTTTTCGTCGTTAAATTTACAAAAATCATATCTCCTTCGTTATAAGCTCGTTTTAATCCGTTCTTTCGCCAAAAGTTTCGTTTTTGAAAGTATTTTCTAAATCTTTGGTCAAAAATTATCCATCACCTACTGAGTTTCCCACGTTTTAAAAATAGCAACAGTAGGTAAATATATAGTTTCAAAAAGCATTTCTAGAGTTCTAATCTAGTTCCAACTTCAACCAAACCACTTTCAATCACCACAAAACTAATTTAATCCTACCATACACCTTCTTAGGGTGTCATGGGTTCCTAAACATCACAAACCAAGTGGATCTAACAAGGGTTTATCATGTATTCATTTCTAGGGCTCATAGTTAATTATATACAAAAATGAAGTGGTATAAGTTAATACATGCATGAGTTCTTGTAAGAAAAATATATAACCATAGTAATAACTTGTAAAAATTATGAAATGAGTTTTGTTAACTTACTTTGAAGGTTTAGGGAGTTTGGATGAAGAAAACCTACTAATCCTTGAGTTTATATTCCAAAACTCAAACAAGGACAACTAACTACACTTGAATATTACTAGATCTTGGAAAAATTATATGTCTTGCTTGTTTCTTGTTGTTTTGCCAAGACCAAAAGGAAAGAGAGAAAGAAAATTGAGTTTGCTTGTAGTTTTGGTGAAAATGTGATGAGTAAATGAATTATTGTGGTATATAAATCTTATATAAAATACAATCTATGACACATCAAGAGTTAGTAGAATTTTTTTCAAATGTGTAAGAGTATTATTAGGAGGGGGGGGGGGGGGGGGGCGGCAAATTGGAGGGGGAAGGAAGAAAAAGTAGAATGTGTAAGATAGTTGTTGAAGTTTAGTATTATTATGTATATATTGTTAGTTTTTAGTGAATACCGGGTACCGTGTTAACTAAAAATAAATTTTAACGGAGTTAACCGGGACATAATAAACTCGTAAAAATTATAAAAATATGTTGGGTATAAATATTGAGTGTTTAGATAATTATTATTTAGTTTCTACGAAAACCGTCGAAATTTTAGTAAGCTTACGATAATAATTAAATAAATTTCCAAAACACCGGGTAAATTAATATTATAATTTTTATATTATTAAAATGAATATAAAAATATATTAGGATCATAGTCGGGAGTGTCGGACGTGTTAGTCACATTATTGATCGTTTGTTAATGTTTATTTAGAAATATTTATACGTAAAAGTTAATTATGCCAAAAGTACTAATTTAAATATCCTATGAGAGGAATAGTATGCAAGTGCCATAATGATGATATGCAGACTATTTCTAGTCCGTATGAAATGTCCCAAATGATAATGCATGAATTCGCTCCTGAACCAATACGGTTACGCGAATTTTTGTATACTCGTAAACTAAATTTACGATGAGATGAGTAATGCACGTGAATAGTGTTATTTCTTTCGGAATGAATAGTGTCACGTGAATAGTAAAATTTCTGAACGCTTCTCAGAATGTCAAATTGACCTCAAAAATGATGAATAGTAAAATGATGAATAGAAATCGGTGAATAGTAACTGATGAATAGTAATAGGTGAATAGTAAATGATGAATAGTAAATTGTCGAAGTTTGGAAAATGGCCTGAAATTACTAGTTGTGACAGTCTTCCCCTCTAACAGGAACTTCGTCCCGAAGTTCAGTTTGTGTTGGTCTCTGAAGTGGTATTGGTGAAAAGATGATAATAATTGAGAATTTCCAGCGAACTTTCACGATAGGAATTCGGCTTTGCTGCTACTGTTCGACCTAACAGTCCATGATTTCTAGGTTTAGGTTTGTCATTGGGTTGGATTCCTTCCAATGGAATCATAAATGACAAATCTGAAAGTCGTTTCCTGGGGTTTGAATAGGTGAAACATAGTTGTGTAATCCGGCTGTTCTCTAACAAGGCTCAAGTCTGACGGCCACTAGGCCTACTCTGTCGGAAATATTACGTGGTCCAGTGTATATCGGGTTTAACTTCCCAATTTTTTTTTTCGAATAATATCATGCCTTTCCTAGGCAGAACTTTCAACATAAATCCTGCCATTAACTTGAAATTCTAAGGGTTTACAACTTATTGAACTTGTAATTGATTCTTGACTTGTAAGAAATTTCTGGTTATCTCATGAATGCCTACAGGAATAGTGAGTTAGGATTTTTCCGCGTTCGGTCTGTCAATAGATGATCAGTGCTTCATCAGGTTTATAGTGTAATATGGGTAATATATGTTGCTAAACTCTGCCAGAACTCAAATCTTATATGTCAGCTGGTCGATTCTAAAATGAATCTCAAATGGTCCAATATACTAGAGGTTCAATTTCGCGTGTTACCAAAATTGTATCATGCCTCTCCAAGGCAAGGCTTTCAACTTAGTTCGTTCTCTCACGTGAATCTAGTCAGTTTGCTGTTCAAGGATACCCAATCCGTAAACTTCTACCAGTTTCTCGTTGCTTGTAACTGGTTCTTGACTTGTGAAATTTCCTTTGTTGTTCCATAGTTTAGTTCTAGACCAGTGAATTTAACTTTCCGATTTCGGTCTGTAAATGGGTAAATGGGTACTTCGACCATAAAGTGCTTCAAATGGTGTAGTATCTATGCTCGCGCGATAACTATGGTTGTAAAAGAATCTGATTTATGGTAAATGGTTAGTCCAACCATTTCTAGAGTCAATCACTCATACTCTGAGTATAACTTCCCTATGTTTGAATCATTCTCTCGTTCTGACCATCGGTCTGAGGATAATAGGCGGTGTTTATATCTAAATGGAGTTCCGAAGGAAATCTTAAAATGATTGCTAGAAGTCTAAGGTGATCCGATTACCTTTATCAGGAATAATTGAATTGGGTACAATAAATCTTGTGACTAATTCCTTAACATTACGTCTTTCGAACTCAGCGTTATACGAAGAAGATAGAATATTGGTAACAATCTTTGATTCTTTGTGTTTTGGTCTAATGGATTGCTAAGACATGTGTCATTCTTTGCCTATCGGGCTTGGTCTCTCTTACTAAAGTTCGTAATTGATTTATGGTGTTCCTCCCTATTTCCTTCATCACATATTCTAATATTCCTTATTGTCAAATTGCAAAACCCTAAATGCATAAGCGATCTTGTAAGGTGATTGGTTTTCAAAATTTATCTCGTGATTGTGAGTTTGGGTAGAAATATTTTTCCGAATAAACTAATTTAGAAAATGGAGCAAATGGGTTACTAAGCAATCTCTTTCTTGATGATTCAAAATTCAGTAGTTATAAAAATGTGAAACCGTCTTCAAAATATAGTGAATAGGACTGTTTACCAAAGTTTGATGTTTATTTATTTCTCATTGTACAATGGTTTTGCAAAATATTGATAAAAAAGGATCGTATTTGTTCAAAATAGGCAATTCAAAAATTATTTTCTACGAGGTATGTGATTTGTATAAACGCAATTTTTAAATCAACTTCATTTAAAGGTAAAATACTAACAAGGATAAAATAGTAGGATAGGTAACGTTCGCATAAATGCATAGATGTCTAACGTTCGGTTCCTGATATTGGAAGATGACTATTGGCGATTATCTGGCAAAACTACAAGCCTAGGTATTCAACAAACTTAAGTCCTGAAATGGTTTATCGTTGAAATTGTCATCATGTTGGCAAAATGAGGGTATCCATTGATACTATGTCGATGAATGTCTATTTTATTTCCACATAAAGCTGGGGAGATATGCTTGGACCTGATGCCTCTCTTGATGTGTATGTGAGGTTATCCAGAAGTTCTAGAGAACACAATGCCTTGAGGGAATCTATATCGATATTCATAATTCAAATCAATTATTCTTTGCGAAAACTCACTGAAGGAAGTTTGCGTATGGATGAGGCCATGTTTAATTGGAATGCTTTACAGTATCGGTTAAGAGGCTTGGTTTATTTCTATAGTGTTGCTTAGCGCACCTTCACAGTGTGTTCGATCCTGCAACTCAATCTAGCTAGTACTTTTGAATGATAGAGTTGGACAACTAGGTCGGAGATGGTGGTTCGGATGGTCTCGTGGTATCTTAGAATTGTTGTTGAGTTATAAATTGTCTTGGTGTATACTTCTAGTCTAGGTTAGTAGTTATGTAATCCTTTCATTGTTTTTCTTGTATCGAGGAATCCTCCTAGTAATTGATATGGGAAGTCTCTCCTAGGGAAATCAATGGAAAAATCCAACATAATGGCCAAGTAAGTGACAGGTGGGGTAAGTATCCAGGGAAGGTTTGTCAAAAAGAGACGTTTATAAAAGAGTTTATTCGTTTACAAAGCTTTTAAATGAAGATTGTTATTAACAATACTTTAAAAAAAATAATTATTCACTTCATGGCATAATCCTTCCTGAATTATACATAGGTGATCAGGCTATGTATAGTTGAGGACTAATGATGCGATGCTTGATTTAGTCAAAATAGTATTACTTTTCTCAAAAGTTTTAGATGGTGTTCAACGCATTGTTATTAAAAATGGTAACCTGATTATTTCCTTTCAAAGTAACATAAGAATTGTTTTGCATAATAATATTAAATACTTGGCGTAAGACGGAAAAATCCATTTATAGTATGGTAACAAAATAGCTTATTTTTGAAATTCGGTAAAACAATTTCCCCATAGGTTAGTAAAATAGTTTGAAATAAAATTTGTTGAATGGTGTATTAGATACGTAGGTGGATCTTATGGAATGGTAATAGTCTACTAATCCACTTATTTAAAGAATGTAAATATCTTAGTTCATAACAGGGCAGTGGTTTATGATTATGAAGTGGTCGAGAATATGGTAGTGATATTGAGAGCGTGAAGGATGAACGTGTCGTTAAGTCATGGTGTATCAATACTGGTAATCTCTAGTAGAGGGGTTTCTTTCGCATCTAAGGTCAAATAGTAAGTAGGTATGGTGGTTGTTTTCGAGATTCGTTCATGAGTTATGCGTGTTCCTTCTTAGAGATATGGTTTCTAAAATTAACAACATTTATTTGAGTGAAACATTGTGAAATTTGGTCATAATTGTATTTTTGGAGTGACTTTATTTGAAGTTTGTACTGAATATAGTTATGTAAAAGATGTGACTACGAAATATTTTGTATTTTGATAAAAACAATATCTCATCTATATATATGTCTTTGAAAAGGAATTCAAGAAGATTGTTGCTAAAAATGAGTTTTAATCCAACCATTAAAAATCAATAACTTATCGTACTTCGTAAGGTTTGCAAGAAATCTTTTTGTTTGTACAAAATTTCAATTAGACTTTAACTTACTGGAATTGTTATTATCTCCGAAACACGAAAACTAGGGTAGTCACTTTTATCTTGGTCAACATGACCATCTAATCGTAAAGACATCTTCGTCTTTATTAATCCTATTGTCTTACTTGCATATTTCCAAAGTTGTAATTACATGTCAAATCTACTACTGTGACCACATTGGTCGGTGGAGTGTTGCTAGAGCGACTAATGATGTAGTTATCGGCTTAGAATGTGGTGTAATCCAACTTGATAATGAAGGGAGAGTTGTGATGAGTTCCATTATGATGGTATAGTACCGTTCAAAGTATCTTGTTGGTTTATTGTGTTATGGAGGTATGAGTCGATCATATTTGAGATAATATAGAGTCCTTGTGATAGATGCCACCCTTGGGCGATTTGTTGCAATTTTTATTGTGTTTGTGAGGCTTGTGGTATTATTCAGAGTGTATCGTCCAAACACTCATTGGTAATCTCAAATAATTAGAGGTCATCGTCTAACGATGAAGAGTAGTAGGTTGTCAAGCAGTAGAGGCTCTCAAACTCTCACCAACCTCAAACCTATAAGGTGGTGTAACGTGTAGTAGATGGTAATGGTATGTCAAATAGTGGTTGCTTCTTAAGCAGCCTGTCATATATGGGTGTAAAGTCTCTGAGATGTGATGGTGATAATAGTAAATGGAATACTACCCTCTTTCGCGCTATCTCGCGACATCTAAGAGGAAAAACTGAAGTACGCACTATGGGACGACCAATAGTGTAATAAGCGGCTGATGGTGGCGGTAGTACCTGAGTAGTAAGCGTCCTACTAGTGAAGGAAAGAAAATATACTATCGTCCTTGAAATAAGCATCCTAATAGATCCATTAAGATTTAAATCTGAATACTCTACCAAACGGCATTCTATGTATGGGCTGGATGATAGGAAAGCCTTGTTCCTATAACAATTCAATGGTGTTAATGGCAGTGTAAGTGCAACTGGTAGTACAATGGTAGTGGAAGATGACAAGGCATCTTCAATGTCAAAATCCGACGAAAGGATAACAGGGTGGGTATCTGAAGACATGTCACTTGTGAACCAGGTCAATATAATCATATATATATATATATATATATATATATATATATATATATATATATATATATATATATATATATGAGTATGGGTATAAATAACTCGCACATTGTGTGCATGAAACAACATGTATAATGAATATGCACCTATGATGAAATGATGAGATGCTATGATGATGTGGTTATAGTCTAGGGTCCATGATACATCCTAGTTCGCTATAACCTTAGCTCTGATGCCAATCTGTCACACCCCCAAAATACCTGAATGGCAGCGGAATAGAATACCTGGGGGTGACTGTCATAGCATCACAGTTACAGCTATATTGAACGACCTAAAGTGTCGTTTGGAAAAATACATCGTTTGATCATTAAAACATTCAGAGTTTACAAAACATAGGTCCCAAAAGGTGTTGCCAATTTAGATAAAATGAGTTCAACAAGATCAAACGTTCATAAGTGCATAAAAAGATAGTGAGACGCGTCGACTCCGCGACTCCATGAAGGTCCAAATGCATGCTAGCAGGAGCTACCTTAATAACCTTAAAATACATTGCTAAAACGTCAACACGAATGTTGGTGAATTCCATAGGTTTGTAAATTAAATCGTATGTACATTAGCCACAAGTATAAAGTAAACCGACAAAAATGTCAAAATGCTACATTGTCTCTTAAGCTCATGACCCCGAAGCTAGACATAGTAATGGCCCCAACAGAGTGTTTACCAGGCACTCAAATTGATAAGACATGAAATGCATTCGTCCCGTTGGAGCAACCCAAACGCGAATGGAGGCGTCACCCTCAATAGATCTATTCACTCACTCTCGCTTAGTACTAAAATTAACGGTCCATGATAATAAAGGGGACTTGTCAAGACGTGGTAATAAGGCAACTTAAGCAATGTATGGAATTTGTAATACTTGGGCATGTACAAAAATAGTTGTTGCAATGTATTCTCCCCCGTGGGATTTGAAATCAAAATAAGTAATCGAAAACGGGGCTATGAAAACTCACCTCGAAATGATGGTACAAAGATGGTACAATGATGGTAAAGTAGTCGGGACAATGAGGCGCGAACACTAGCCGCAACCTAAATGAATAATTGTGATCTAATTTAGATCATGCCGTGATGTAATGAAAGCACATGCACATGATACCTATACCACTTGTAACTTGAAAATATTTGTTATTGTCAAAGTAAGAAATTTCTATACTTAGGAAAAATAAGTCCAATTTAGAAGTATAGAACTTGTCGTAATATATATCGTATAAAAATGTTAGTGTTATATTCCTCGTCTTGAAAACCTTAAAATAATGTCTAGTAGTCGCGTAATAAACCTTGAGTCGTACGTACTTCGTTAGTTAAAAATAAACTCCTTGAATAAGAAATCTAGAAAATATGTCATTTAGTACGTAGTTATATTATTTTCTAGTAGTGACTATATATATATAGTTTTGACGATTTTAAAACGTGTATAACTTGGTCGTTTTAAGTTCAATTTTCTCGTTCTTTATATCCACGGATTCGTTTTAGTATGTATTAATATATTTTCGATAGTTTGGTTCCTCTAGGTTAGGTTTAACACCTCGATTTGCCCGTCAAAAACTGTCAAACAGCATGCAGTTTTTCAGAAAATAGTTTTCGTCGTTAAATTTACAAAAATCATATCTCCTTCGTTATAAGCTCGTTTTAATCCGTTCTTTCGCCAAAAGTTTCGTTTTTGAAAGTATTTTCTAAATCTTTGGTCAAAAATTATCCATCACCTACTGAGTTTCCCACGTTTTAAAAATAGCAACAGTAGGTAAATATATAGTTTCAAAAAGCATTTCTAGAGTTCTAATCTAGTTCCAACTTCAACCAAACCACTTTCAATCACCACAAAACTAATCTAATCCTACCATACACCTTCTTAGGGTGTCATGGGTTCCTAAACATCACAAACCAAGTGGATCTAACAAGGGTTTCTCATGTATTCATTTCTAGGGCTCATAGTTAATTATATACAAAAATGAAGTGGTATAAGTTAATACATGCATGAGTTCTTGTAAGAAAAATACATAACCATAGTAATAACTTGTAAAAATTATGAAATGAGTTTTGTTAACTTACTTTGAAGGTTTAGGGAGTTTGGATGAAGAAAACCTACTAATCCTTGAGTTTATATTCCAAAACTCAAACAAGGACAACTAACTACACTTGAATATTACAAGATCTTGGAAAAATTATATGTCTTGCTTGTTTCTTGTTGTTTTGCCAAGACCAAAAGGAAAGAGAGAAAGAAAATTGAGTTTGCTTGTAGTTTTGGTGAAAATGTGATGAGTAAATGAATTATTGTGGTATATAAATCTTATATAAAATACAATCTATGACACATCAAGAGTTAGTAGAATTTTTTTCAAATGTGTAAGAGTATTATTAGGAGGGGGGGGGGGGGGGCGGCAAATTGGAGGGGGAAGGAAGAAAAAGTAGAATGTGTAAGATAGTTGTTGAAGTTTAGTATTATTATGTATATATTGTTAGTTTTTAGGGAATACCGAGTACCGTGTTAACTAAAAATAAATTTTAACGGAGTTAACCGGGACATAATAAACTCGTAAAAATTATAAAAATATGTTGGGTATAAATATTGAGTGTTTAGATAATTATTATTTAGTTTCTACGAAAACCGTCGAAATTTTAGTAAGCTTACGATAATAATTAAATAAATTTCCAAAACACCGGGTAAATTAATATTATAATTTTTATATTATTAAAATGAATATAAAAATATATTGGGATCATAGTCGGGAGTGTCGGACGTGTTAGTCACATTATTGATCGTTTGTTAATGTTTATTTAGAAATATTTATACGTAAAAGTTAATTATGCCAAAAGTACTAATTTAAATATCCTACGAGAGGAATAGTATGCAAGTGCCATAATGATGATATGCAGACTATTTCTAGTCCGTATGAAATGTCCCAAATGATAATGCATGAATTCGCTCCTGAACCAATACGGTTACGCGAATTTTTGTATACTCGTAAACTAAATTTATGATGAGATGAGTAATGCACGTGAATAGTGTTATTTCTTCAGGAATGAATAGTGTCACGTGAATAGTAAAATTTCTGAACGCTTCTCAGAATGTCAAATTGACCTCAAAAACGATGAATAGTAAAATGATGAATAGAAATCGGTAAATAGTAACTGGTGAATAGTAAATGATGAATAGTAAATTGTCGAAGTTTGGAAAATGGCCTGAAATTACGAGTTATGACATCATCCAAAATGGCGAGCTAAAGTTACGGCGATTGAAGAATCGAAGAACTTGTCAACTCTTCAACTTGATGAGTTGATCGGCAACCTGAAAGTCTACGAAGCAATAATAAAGAAAGACTCCGAGATGGTCAATGGAAAAAGAGAGCAAAGCAAGTCAATTGCGTTGAAAGCTAGGAAGAAATCTAGTAACGAGGATAGCTCAACCTCCGAAAGTGATGACGAAGAATATGCGATGGCCGTAAGAGACTTCAAGAAATTCTTCAAAAGGCGAGGAAGATTCGTTAGACAACCGCATGATGAAAGGAAAGCAAACCAAAGAAATAAAGATGACAAAAATGGCAAAAGTGATAGGAAGTGCTTCAAATGTGGTGATCCAAATCATCTCATCGGAAAATGTCCAATGATGTCAAGAAATCAAAATCAAAAGGCGTTTGTTGGAGAAGCTTGGAGTGATAGCGATGACGATGAGAAAGAAATCACAAATGAGGAGAAATGTCTTATGGCTAAGACATCAAGCGAGGTACGTTCCGAAACCGAATACTTTAGTGACGAAAATTTATCATTAGACGAAAAAGACCTAGATAGTGAATATAATAGGTTATGCAAATTAGATAAAAAGGTTATAGCTAAAAATAAGTCACTAAAACATATTAATAATCTATTAGAAAATGAAGTACTCGAATTAAAAATTAGACTACAACATTTGGAAAAAGGAAAAGAAGTTTTATAGAATGTAAAACATGCATAGAGTTTAATAATGAAAACGAGAAACTTAAAGATGAAATTTTCAAACTTGACAAGTTTAAAAATAGTAGTAACCCACTTAAGAAAATAATAAGTGTTCAAGAAACTTCGGGAGATAAAACCGGTCTAGGATTAACCTCAACTAATGTTTCAACTAGTGAAAATAAAAGTATAAAGTTTGAATGTGAATCTAGTAAACAAAAATCATTAGAATTAAAACCTAAGTATATACTTACAAAAGATAGAAAAATACCCATTGCGAATGATGAAAAAGTAAAAACTCTTTATAAACCATCTTTAAGGATCCTCTAAATTTAAATTAAGATCTAAAACTCCACCACCGAGAAAACCAAATAATTTTAATACTCGATCTAAAACACCTCAACCTAGAAGAAACCAAAATAGACAAAACTACAATAATACTAGTCATCAAATGTGGAATTATCAACCAAGTTACAATCCTTGGAGAATACTACCACCATACATGCATCCTAGCCAAATGTTGAATATGTTTGGACCAAACAACTTTGGACCAATGAGACAATGGGAACCAAGTGGCTAAGCTGTCAATCTTGGAAGAAGTTGGAATATCATCTACAAATGACTTCTATAAGTCAACATGGTCACTTGAAGTGCTTGAAGATATTCCATTGAAGACTAAAAGGTACGCGTTTCTTTTAAGTTCATCGCTATAATTTGCATGCTTAGATATATGATTAGTTAGATTAATGCTTAGCTATACATATATGTGTACATAATAGCTTATATTCTTATAACCTAGAAACATCATTGGTTGACTCTCCTAGGAAAAAGATAAAATTGTTCATTGCCGAACGAAATAGAAAATGGAAATCTTCTATATCCACTATTAGCAAACTCATGGTGATGAAGTGAAATGAGTTAAGTGGATCGATCGTTAATATAGAAGTAGGATTAGATCCCTCGCGTAAGAAAACTATGGATGAAACAAGCTCTCGTAGACTATGGCATTAAGTTAGATAAGCATGCGAAAACAAAGGAACTATAGATGTTAGGTTATACCCCATTCAACACTCTCGCATCTAACATATAAATTATCGTCTTCATTTCCTTTAGGATCATAGGATATGTAGAAACGATAGCATGAGATAATAATAGGCTTAACCAATCCTCTTGAGCATGAGATCTTTAATAAACATTTTTTAAAATATTTGATTTATGATATTTGTTGTCAAAAATCTAATATCTCTAAAAATATGAAAAAACCTCACATTTTGGAAAATAGTTTTTCAAATAACTATCCCACTTTTAAATAACATGTTTTCACTATCAATATCCACAATTTTGTTTTGATCAAAACTAAAGATTGGGAAAATATTCTTTACCGTTCATTCACACATTTTGAAGTAAAAACCCAATCTATTTTATTCAAATAACTCTCACATCTAAGTGAAAACTTACTTTCAAACATTGTTGAATAATGCTAAAAACGTCTCTTTTAAAATCATGCATGGTGATCTCATATTTGTCATTTATATTTATATAAATGACACTTATAAGTGAACTAAATCAAATCAAGAGGACCATGGTTTGTTCATTAAGACTTTGTTTGTAACAAGTCTAGAAATCCATCCTATCATAACTACCCACTTATTGCACATTGTTGATATAAACTCAATGAACTACAAATTAAGACGTAAACAAGTATTTAGTCGTAAATATTTGCTTTAGCATCCATATCACTTAAGGTATGAATAAACAAAGTGTCTAATGCATTTTATGATCAAAGGAATTTTTATTTTTACAAACCTTACATTTTATTAAAGTGGGACAAACATTTTTAAACTTATAAAAAACAATTTTGTATTTATAAGAAATGTTTTATTCAAAATAAATAGTTTGAATTCAAATTTCAACCCAAAAAATGGCTACATTCTTCAGGAGAAACCTCCCCCACAAAAAGACAAAAAATCTGAAGAAAAAATATTTTTTTATTAGGCGGCCCCCTTAATTATACTAGGCGGTCCCCTTAATTATTAAGGGGACCGGCACCCAATTAAGGGGACCGGCCACGCTCCCAAACAGTATTTTTCCCCTTATAAATACTGGTTCATTCCACAGATTTTTCTCACTTTTGCACCCCAAAACTTTTTGTTCTAGATCTCATTTCTATTCTCTAAAATCCTTTGATCATATATACATAAATTTTTGTTTCAAAGTGATCCAAACCTCTACCTTTCAAGTGCAAGAGAAGAATACTACAATCCTTCAAGAGAAGAAGTATTACAACTTGTTGTGACATCCACATCCAAGTTGTTAGAGCATCATCCATTATATCTATTTCTTTGTGTAACTAGTTGTGAATATTTGATAGAAGATAGATTAGCAAGGTGTGTAGATAGAGTGAGTGTGTAGTAGATAGTTGTGAAGCAGAGAAGTAGGGAAGTAGATAGTTGTGAAGAAGATTGTTGTGAAGTAGATAGTTGTGAAGATAGATAGGTGTGAAGAAGTAGTGTTGTGATTAAGTAGTGACTAGGTATGAAGAAGTAGTGTTGTGATTAAGTAGTGACTAGGTGTGAAGAAGTTGTGTAGAAGGTGTGAATAAGTTGTGACGAAGTTGTAGTGTGTATATTAGTGTGTAAGGTTTTCTCCGCCATAAGGGAGCTTGTTGACATAGTGAAGAAAACTCTCGAGTAGGTGACTCGAGGAGTGGAGTAGGGCAAGGAAGGTGTCCTTGTAGCCGAACCACTATAAATCCTTTGTCTCGCAGTTAGATCTTTCCATATCTTATTTATTATCTTGCTTATATCGTTATTACTTTTGTAGACGTAGACGTATAAATATATATTTGCTCATATAGTGCTAGTATTGATTTTACTTAAAGATCAAACGAAAGTTTCATTCACAAAACAAAGTTTTTACAATCAAACTAAAAAGGTAACATACATATAATTGATCATTTCGATCAAGTAAAATTTTCATACAAAATATAACTAATTATAAAATAAACGATTACTTACTTATCTCTCGTATATAGCTATAATTGTTTATATTGTGCATGTGTTGATTTCACATACTTAGCTTATATTATTATTGTTCATACTTAGATATAGTTGTTCATATTGTTCAAGATTTGAGTTCACATAAGATTGAATCAAAGTTTTAAAAGCAAACAAGGTTTTAAAACTAAACTAATTTTTCATAATAAAATTAAAAAAGACGTAAAACTATTCAACCCCCCCCCCTTCTTGTTTTCCAGACAAGGAATGAGAAATTTCCCGGGATCTCTGAGCTTTTCGGGAAGCTTTTTCAAAAGCACTGCTGAGCAATGCTCGTTCAGTGGAGTTTTAGCCATCTCACAGAGTTTTTCTTTGTTGCTTATCAGATTTTTGATTGTGGAAGCAAATTTAGGCATTAGAAGAAGAGCATCCGCGAAGCTAATATCGAAATGTAACTCTTGGAAAATTTGGTAAAATTTTTCCATCTGATGATTAGCTTTTTCACGGTTCTTTTGAGCATTCAAACGTGAAGGATATGGAATCGAAGGCTTGGGATTGTTCTTTGGAATTTCATCAGAACTTTCCGGAGGATCAAATATAACTTTTGACTTGCGAGTCGGGACCGGGACAACTTGAGGGTGGACGTTGTTGGTACCTCCGTTATTAGTAGGAAGTACCGTGTCCGTGGTAACCTCAGGTTCACGTTCCGCTACCTTGGTAGGAGGAGAAGAAGAGGTAGAGGGATCAGTGGATCCATTGTATGATACTCCTCTTCGGGTAGTGATCGCTTTAACATCGCCCCTCGGGTTAGCGATCGTGTTGCTCGGTAGTGTACCCGGGCCCAAGGGTCGATCATTTAAAGACTTCTGAAGCTCAGAGATCTTGCTGATCAATAACCGATTTGTTTCCTCTTGTGCTTTCATGAATTGTTTTAACACTTCATCGGAGGAAGACGAGGGTTGAACAATGTTTTGATTTTGGTTAGGAAGATTTTGAACACGGTTGTTTTGAAAATTCCCTTGGTTTTGGTTGTTGTTACCCAGAAAATTATTTCTCTGATTGAAATTACCATGGTTGTAATACCCTTGACCTTGGTTTCTTTGAAAATTTCCTTGAAAACCTTGATTTTGATTGCCATTTTGAAAATTGTTTTGATTAAAATGACCTTGGTTTTGGTTCGGGTTTTGGAAATTCGGGTTGTGACCTTGGTTAAAATCTCCTCGATTCTGATTCTGATTTGAGTTATGGTTTTGATTTTGGTTAAAACCAGGAGGTCCGAGAAAATTGTTGGAACGATAGCTTAAGAGATTACGGTCCCCTTGTGGTAGGTAAGAATTACCCCCCATGTTGTAGGAACCTTGAGCAGTATAAACGTTCTCTTGAGGAAAACCAGCAGTAGCTGGACACTCTGAATACAGATGTGGGCCTCCACAAGTTTCACAACTTCGGGCTACGGCTTTCACTTGTTGATTTTGAACTTGTTGATTTTGCATAGTTTGGTTCATTCTCAACACAGTCGTAGAGATATCATCCATCTTTTTAGTGAGAGCTATTATTTCAAGAGATGATGATGAAGGAATGACTGATTTACATGACTCATCCCTCTCCGCAGAGGAATCCCAGAAATTATGATGGGCAATCATGTTCTCAATTAGATCATAGCATTCTTCGGGACGTCTTTTCATGAAGGTCCCACCAGCAGCAGCATTGAGAATATCCCGGTGCCTCAATGTCAGACCATTATAGAAGGTATCTATGATGGTAACTTGTAACATATTGTGGTTAGGGCACCGATCAATTGCGAGCTTGTAACGTTCCCAAGCCTCAAATAGAGACTCATTGGGACGCTGCCGGAAGTTGCTGATATCATTTCGTAACTTGGTAACCATGGAAGGTGGAAAATATTTTGCTAAAAACTTGGTTACCATTTCATCAAAGGTACGAATAGAATTCTTGGGGAGTCGGTCAAACCATGCAGTGGCATGATGGGTGAGAGAATAGGGGAAGAGATACAGCCGGAGGGCATCATCGGTGACACCGTGCTGTTTCATGCTTTGGGTGACGGTAAGGTATTTATCAAGATGCTTGTTAGCATCGTCACCCGGTAATCCGTGGAATTGACACAAATTTTGGACTTGTTGGATCATGTGGTGCTTGAGGCCAAAGTCCATAGCCTCAATAGTGAGTGGTGCAATAGGTCCGCCCCACCCTTGCATGGTAGGCTGGCACAACTCCTCCATCGTTCGGAGATCGGGAGCTGGCTCATCCTTGGGAGGGTCAGGGGGTGGTGGTGGCCCGTCGTCCATTTCTGTTTTAGGTTCTTCAATAACAGTACGTAGCTCGGGTACATTTTTCTGATTTTCACGCTTTGTTTGTGAACGAGTGCGCATGCACTAAAAACAATTTTTTCAAAACAAATTCGAGGCAAAACAACAGGGAACTTAAACCAATAATCACAAGTGAATGGCTTCTTTGAAAAAGGTACACCACTCACAGGGATACAATGGTAAGTTTTAATCTTTAGTTTGGGAACTTATTATATCCACACCCCCAGTTGGTAGGTGTTCTGCCTTGGTTTGTGGTGGTAATATTTTATGTATTTATTAACAGAAAAATTGTTTTTGGGCTTTTGGGTGTGTGTGCAAAAAAACTTTGGGAAGTATTTTTGGTATCGATTCGTTAACCGAAATCGACCTCTTTAAAATTACTCGCAGGGTGGCGGGAGAGGAGAATGGATCTCTCTTCAGTTCGCAATTTAATGTCAGAACTTCCGTATTCCACCTGTGTAGGTTGTAATCTTAAAGAAACCGAAGTAATTTAACTTCACGATTTGTTTTGTTGTTTTTGATTGTTTTTTTTTGTGTTGCTAACACTTCAGGAAAAGTGTTAATGAACTTTTTGATATGATTGATATTTTTACAAAAACTTTTTACAAAAGTGGTGAAATTTGTACAGGGAGGGTTTTGAAAACAACTAAACTTAGAACGATTTTAAAACACGCAACAACCTCCTTGGCAGCGGCGCCAAATTTTGATTGGGGCTAAACCGTTAGATATTATTGACCAAGGTCAACAAGTCAAAAACAGCTTATACCAATACTCCGTGGAAGTACAGTGTTTCCCGGGGTCGTTATGTCCCAGCGAGATTGCAATGGTGTTTGAAAACGTTTTTGAGAATGAGTGGCACTGAGGACAGTAGCCAAAGATGATTGAGAAGTGATTATGCTACTGATTATTTGGTATTCGAACATTTTGAAATAATATTAACAATAGCAGTTGTACAGATATAATTACAAAAGCACAAATTGGAAATCAGATTACAGACAGAGAAAAGTGAGTTTTAACAATTTTACAACTACAGGGGGTGCAAGTGAAACTTTTTCAAACTTAAAATTAAAAGAAAAGAAAAATGAAAAGAAAATTATTTATTTGATTATTTTAATATTTAAATACTAATTAATTAATAAAACTATTTAAAAAGTAATTAAAATCTAATTTAAACAATCTAAAAATGATTAAGGTTACAAATTAAACTAAAAACTTGCTAAATTATTTACTAAACCTCTAAATTAACTTAAAGAAAATATAAAAATTAAAAAGAAATGTTTTTGTCTTTTTGTGGGTTTTCTTTTAATTAAATACTAATTATATTAATTAAACTATTTTAAATTACTAATAATACTAAAAATGACTAGATAATTATAGAAAGATTTATAAAACTAATTAACCATCACAAAAATCCTAAAAAATTATAAAAAGTTTCTAAAAATTATATTCAGACTAATTTACTAATTATTTACTTGATTATTAATTTAAATCTAATTTAACTAAATTAATTAAGGAAATTAGAAAATGAATAGTAGAAATTAAGAAACTATTTTCTAAAAGTCTTAAATGATTTATGAAACCTAGGAAAAATATAAAAACCTACTGTTGTTAATTAAAAATTAAGAAAACTATTTAATTACTAATTTTATCTAATTAATTGATTAAACTATTATTAATTCTAATAATTATCAAACTAACAGAGAAAAATCTAAGAAAATTATTGAAAATACTTTAAGATGACAGGAAATTAAGAAAAATATAAAAATGATGAAATGCTAATTAATAAGCTAAAAAAGAAAAATTAAAAAGATAAAATCTATTAAATAGAACCTATCACTATTTTTAAATTTGATTTTTTGGTGGTTTTTCTTTTTGACAGATGATAATAAGCTAAAAATAAGAAACTTTTGTGAAAAGATTTTTACAATAGCTTAAACATAAGCTATGTGCACCCCCTTGTGCTTCACAGTTGAAATTTTAAGCTTATTAGGACTTATGGATTTATGAAAAAGCTGAGAAATGACAAACTAAGCATTAACAGATGATTACACACTTGAAATGAGCAAAGTGGGACAAATAAGCACTCTGGATAAGCTATATACCACAAATAAGCACTTATGCCTACACAAGGCCTGAACAGGCCAAACCAAAGGTTTTTGAACCTCTGTGGGGTCCACAGAAGCCAAGGGGAGTCCAGAACAAAACTTAAACTATGAAGGTGGACTGGAGGGCTTCTCAATAAGACAATAAGCTAGGCCTATGGCTTATTTTTTAACACTGGGGAGGCTATGGAACTTGGGGTCAAACAATGAGTACTTAGTGTACTCAGTGGTAATGGCCAAGGTTTAAGCTGCTTGCAGCCCTACCAAATAAGCCAAAATTAAGCACTTAAGCTCAAAACCTTAAAGCTGGGCTTGTGAGGTTTCTAAAAAGCTAAAAAGCTAAGGGTGGGACCCACTAGTGAAGTGGCTATGGTCTATTGAAGTTGGGTCACTTATACTGATGACTCAGTATAGGGTTTTGAAATCAGCAAACTTGAAGACCAAAATAAGCTATGCTACAGTGAACTGAGATCCAATTTTATGATTAATCCTAAAAGCACTACTGTTGAGCTTTTCAAAAAGCTAAAAATCAAGTCCTAAGGTTTTGGATTGCACCCTGGAGGGGGGTTTGAAACTTTGACTAAAATCAAAAGTACCTTGGTGCAGGGCAGTACCTTGCCCTCCAGGTCTAAATAAGCCTTTGCACAAGCTCAAATAAAAATCCTAAAAATAAGCTGATTGTGGAAAGTTGTAGACTAGGTGACAAAGATTAACTTCTGAAAAAATCAAGGCCTCAAGTTTAACACAAAAATCACAATAATTCTCCCTAGTTTTGGATTTCTGAAACAAGAGTGTTTTTTACTTCTTTGAAACTTTGAACTAGGATGACTTTTATGAACTTAAATCTTGGTTTTAGGATTGATACTGGTTAATTAAGCTAAGTTAAGACCAAATTAAGCTAAACCACTCATTTGTGAATAGAAATGGGGCATGTAACAATTCGCATTTTCGGATTACTATTCATTTTTACTACTCACTTTCACTATTCATCTCAGAAATTTTTATTTCATATTCTCGTAAGTTAAACTATTTTAACGGTAATCCGAGAGTTTGGCGCTCGTCGGATCATTTCTGCAAAAATCACGAAGCCGTGTCCGAGATTTACTTTTGGGTTTAAACGTCGTTCCAGCATCCCGATATGTCCATAAAACATTATAAACAATAGAAATATGATTTTCTCTCATTTTACGACAATTCTAAAAGTTTTGGAATTTTACGTTTTTCAGTTCAGCGTTTTACGCGAATTACGCGTTTTAAACCCGCGTTTCCAGTTTTAACAGTGTTTAAGCAACCTGATGGAACTTACCATTCATTTTATATTTTATTATGGAGTATTTTGACAAGTTTAGTCATTCTTTCAAGTTTCATATATTTACGATACCCGGATTTACGTTTCGCGATTTAAAACTTTACGGTTTGCGATTAACGGAACCAAAACCGACTCCGTGAACCAGATAACACCAAGCTTCCTACATACTCATCCATACATGTGCAGCCCCCTCCCCATGTTACTTGAACTTCACCACTTATTTACCATAATGCCATTAAATTAGATGTTTCATACAAAAACACCTTTAACACATTCATATTGTTTTCAAGAATCATAAAGTGAGGTTTCTTCCTTTCTCTCCTCCTAGGCCACGACCCAAGCACTAAATCCATCAAGATCCATCAATTTTTACAAGATCAAAGCATAAAAGTTGTTCATTTCATCATTCTAGTTAGGAGTTTTGCAGTATAAACTCAAGAATCACAAGGTTTTGCCTCATCTAATCACCTCATATTTCAAAGTAAGTTATCAAATTTATTTTCATGATTTCATCTTATATTTACTAGTATCATATGGTTTTCATGCTTTAATTCATGCACATACTAGTTAAACCACATTATTTTTGTTAACTTTTTGAACATACAAACCCTAGAATTTGTTTTCGGTATTCCTTTGTTAAATTAACATGATTAGGAACCCATGGCACCCTAAGAAGGTGTATGGTAAGATTAGACTAGCTTTGTGGCGTTTGCAAGAGATTTGGTGATGTTAGAAACTAGTTTAGAACCTTGAAAATGGTTTTGGAATATATATTTATACCTACTGTCCCAAAAATGAAAATACAGAAAAATCAGGGGATTCCGGGTAACTTTGGGCTAAATATTTAGAAAATACTTAAAAAACGAAGACGTGGGCGAAAGAACGGATTAAAACGAGTTTATAACGAAGGAGATATGATTTTTGCAAGTTTAACGACGAAAACTATTTTCTGAAAATTTGACTTGCTGTCCCACGATTTTCAATGGGCAATCTGAGGTGTAAAACTTGATCTAGCCATCCCGACTTATCAAAAATATATTAGTATGTTGTCTCACGATTCCGGGGATATAAAGAACGTAGAAAACAAGCTTATAACGACCAAGATATACACGTTTCAAAATCGACGAAACTCTATTTATTTTCATCAGCTTTTTAGCAAAATATTACTAAGTATAGAAACAGTTTTTGTAATACATCATGTTGAGAGCCAATTTACTCATTGATAAACTTATTTCTGGAAAATTTACAGCATTGACAAAAAGTTAGTTCACCCAGCTTAGTTTTCAAAACATCCAACCGTTTGTCAAAAGGATTTATAACGAACAACTTATGGTCTTCCAAACTTTCCCGAAAACTGCCCAGAATCTGCCGAAACAGCCCAAACACCTTACTTCATGGCTATATATCTTTATGATCGAGACCCGTATGGACAAACTTCACTTCTGTGACTTTTTAGATGAGGTGAAAATCTTCTCAAAACTACTGAGCTTCTTTCCTAACTCTTAATATTCACTATTTCGTGACTAGTTTTATGAGGCCAATTTGGACATATTTTCAAGTAATGAAAATGTTATATTTTGCGACGAAAACCTTATATTTGCCGATAGAACACCAAACGAGAATCGTGGAGTACCGTTTCAACATATTTACATGGAAAGTGGTTATTAACTTAACGAGACGTCAAAAATGTATTTTTCGACGATAAACGTTATTTTCAAAACTAACTAGTGGTATCGATAACATACGTAGTTGCATGTGTAGCATCATTTCAGTTCTTACATTAGATCATATCATTCATATTAGGTTGCGGTTAGAGATCGTGCCTCATTTCTGTGTATCCACTTTTGTCATCGTAGCTATCGCACCAGGTGAGTCATAGCCCCTACTCTTTTTATACTTGTTTTAACTCTTTGGGGGAGATATATGCTCAACTACTTGCTTACTTGTACAGATACTCAAAACATTTATACTCGATTACATTTATACTTGATTTCATTTATACTTGATAACACTTATACTTGATTGCATTATACTTGATTTCATACATACATGATTGATACATGCACAAATACTTACTTAATACTTGAAACGTTTAAACTTTTATACTTTGGGAAATGGCACCCAGTAATCATACATACATGATTGTGAAACTTCCAGTGGCTCCAAATTAAGTTGTTGGATGACCATTGAGACATACATACAAACGTGAGGTCGTCGGAGATGAAGTGTTGACTCACGACTAATTGCTTAACTGTTGTGATGAACTTATACATGTTTTACTCATACTATATATGTTAGCAGTGGGTTGTGAACACACAGGTTACAAGTCTCTTATGGCGGGACTTGCAACTGAGTGGATTTACGATGCCTTTGCTGTGTGATCTTTTTCTATAGGCATTATTTGTTAAACAAACTCTATGAACTCACCAACCTCGTGTTGACCCTTTAGCATGTATTTTCAGGTTTTAACCAATGGCACGCTACTGGAGGTTTTGGCAGGGCATGGCATGGTCATAGAAGACTTTGATTATTCATTTGGGGACCGTTTTAAACTATTTTAAGGGCCTACTTCTGCACTACTTTTAACAATGTAAATTCAACATTTTTGATTAAACTATTTTATTCTAAATGATTCAAGTGAAAACCATTTTTGAACATGTGTTGTAATACCAATTGAGTTACACCCCAGCTACATGTATGCTTCCGCTGGACCCAATTTTGGGGGTGTGACAGGGCATATGCCTCTCTTTAACAAACACAGAGGGTGAATTTGGCCTATTACTAAATGATTTTGACTTTTGATGAAGTAAGACTATGTTTTAAGTGTTGTTCTGAGTTACTAGAACCTAATGAGACATGTATCAAACATAAACAATAACAAAAACAACTAGGAACACAGAGTAATAGCTAAATCCAAACACTACTATTCTAATTAGAAATCAAAGGAAACTGAGTGAACTGATACAACAACCTAAGCTAATGATCAAGAACTATCTAATAAGCTAAAATAGAACTAAATAAGCAGTAATTAGCTATAGATAAGCAATAAAGACACAGAACACAGAAATTGAAGAAATTTCTTACAAAAGCCTTCCAAGCAATCTTTTCATGAACCAAGGGCCACAGAACCAACCTATAGAATCCCCATGGATTCACTAACCCACAGCCATCCAATATTTACTGTGCTCCAGCTTAGATCTTCATAAACCTGCAACTTTGACTTTTGTTGACTTTTTTGTATTTTTATTTATTTTTGATACTAAACTGTATTTTAGAGTTTCTAAAAGCTTAATTAAGCTTTCTGGGAGCTTAAGTGAGCCTAAGACTCCATATGTTTTAACAATAACAACAATACAGTTGATTAAGAAATTTGAAATAAAAGTGAAATTTGCACAAACTGAGATATAAATGGAAACTTGAAATTGATTGATGAAAAAGTTGGAGTTACACTTGATTACACTAATACAATACTTAAAAGCTTGATTTTTAACTGAAAATGAAAGTTACAAACTAAACGAGACTATCTTTTTTAAATTTAACTACTACTAGCTTCATTGTGCTTCTCTTCTATTTATAGCTGAAGATTAGGGTTCCCTGGACCCTAATGATCATTTCCCACTTCAATCCTGAGCCGCAGGATGACTGAGATGCTACCACTGCTTGCCACGTGTTTTGGCGCCAAAAATATTTTTGCAAATTGCTTCTGAAATTGGCCAAGAGGGGGTGGTGGCATTTAATGCTGAGGTGAGGGTAGATATGTAGTGGGTTGGGCGGTTGATGGGATGGTGATGGTGGGGGGAGAGTGATGTGATGCTTCAAGTTGTGTGGGGGAGGGAAGGAGAGGGAAGGATGAAGGGTGTTTGACTGGGATTTGACCACAGGGTCAAACGTTGACCCTGGTGGTATTTAAAAATGGGAGTGGGCTTTTGAGGTTGGGCCAGGGGTAAGGGTGTGGGCTTGGTGTGTTTTTATGTTTGTTTTTGGACTTGGACTTGGGTGTAATAATATCAAAGGGTCCGGTTTGGTTTAGGATGAAAACAAGGACCAATTTTGTAATATTCTGAAAATTGAGGGGTTTTGTTTGGCACTTTTCCAAAGTATTTCATGGGGAGTTATTTGCCATATGAGAATATTATAAGGACCTGTGTTGATTTTTCCATGTATGAAACTCCAGGGTCTATTATTGCCAATTTGCCAAACTCCAAGGACCAAACTTGTAATTTCACCAAAATTTCCAACCAAGGACCATTCCTACCATATATGAGAAGTACAAGGACAAAATTTGTTTTTCTCAAAGTTTAATATCCTAGGGACCATTTTTGTCAATTTTCAAAGTTGAGAGACTAAACTTGCAATTTTGTGAAACTTTGTACCAAAGGACTAAATATGTCATTTTGTGATTTAAAAGGACCTTTGGTGACTTTTTCAAGTTTTTAGAATAGCCAGGGACTAGATTTGACAACTTTTGAAAGATAAGGGACTGAAACTGCCAATTATGAAAACTTTGTTCATTTTTCATCTGTTTTTGATTAATTTGCATCTGAAACATATAAAACACATTCCTGGGATATTTTCAGTATTTTGATGCATTTTTGAGTATTTTTAGATGTTTTGGCAACTTAGAATAAGTAAAAATGATGAGTATTTACACACTCAACAGTCGCCCTAGGAAAAGGCTACAACCACAATGGGTTACCACGAAGGTGCGCACAATCTCAGGTTTACCGAAATCTGGACAGACTCATCATAGCCTACTAAATCAATACCTTGACATATAATTAGTTTTTGGTAAAAAAAAAAAAAAAATCGAACAAATATGATATATCTCCCATGGCTACAACCATAATAAGTTGGCTCACTAAGATGGGGACAACCACAATTTTATACGAACCCGCGGAGCCCTATCACAGCAACCTCTCACAATGGATACCAGCCTCATTATCATCTAACAAAACAACAAAAGCCACATAAGAAAGGTAGGAATCAGCTTTCAACCAAAAAAGAAACGTCAAGAGCTTTCCAAGATTGCAACATCTCCATATCTAATCTCAATCACTCTAAAACACTAAAATCTATAAGGAAAACCATAAATTAAAGTGCCAAATTATAACAAAACCCTAGTTTGAAGTTTGTATCTTTTCATCATTCGCCAAAAAGAAACCACCAAATGAGAGTGACAATGAGGGCCATATCTAGCTTGCATGCATGTTAAACATGAATGAAACACATAATCAAATACAGGACACGTGTGGGACTAACCGGAGGTTTCGGTAGCAAAGAGGGAAAAATGATTTTTTATTCCACTGATTTAGACAAATATATTCACCGGAGATAATAACAATGGTAATCATGACTATGTGAGGAAGACAGAAGAATTAGAGAATATTATAAATTAGAACATGGGGATACTTAGCTAAGAGAAAGAAAAATGATTGTTTGTTGAAAGTAGATTTATTGTAGCAACGAGGGGAAAAAATGACATTTTATTCTACCAAGTTTGCGAAATTTATCATAGGTATAGTGTATTGCAACTAAGAATATAGATAAATGTTCTTTTGCAAAAGTAAAATCATTGTTCATCTACGGTATTTACTATGTAATATTATCAAAGTTGATAAATGTTAATTATTTATTATTAGGGTTTTTTATAACCTTTGTCATGGTGACACAAGCTTAGAAGTGATTAGTGAAAACAAATGTTTCTTTAATAACTTAATTTTCATATAAAACATGCGTAATTTTGATAAACATCATAAATATAGGAGATTTTTAATATCAACTAACATGAATATAGTAATTTGAGTTCTTTTGATAACATCAAATAATTATGAGATTTTAGTGTTAATTTCCCCTAATATGCTCATATTTTGTATTATTTTATTAGGATATATACTCTTATTTATTTATATTCTGTTTTCAAGTCAAAAAAAATGAGCATTGGAATGAAAGGACGCGGAATTGGAAGGTTTTAATTGAAAAATATTGAAGTATGCAAAAGTTGCACTAACTACGACATAGAGGCATTCTATACCTACGCCATAGTTACCTTTTACACTGAAGACATAAGTCAACGCTGACAAGACCTACGGCGTAGCCATCCATCAGGCTACGGCGTAGATGCCACTACGAGACTTCTACGGGCGTAGCTATAACTAGAGCTACGTCGTAGATCTTCAGTTCCATACTTAGATGAATTTTTGGACTCCTTGAGGAAGTTATGGCGTAGTCCATCATTTGACTACGCCGTAGATGTGTTAACGAGAGTTCAACGGCCGTAGCAGAAGTTCCAACTACGGCGTAGTTGGAAATAACAAAGGCTACGGCGTAGCAAGACCTAATAGCTATGCCGTAGCAAAGTCGAGACTATAAATACATGCCATAATTCCGCATTTTAAACATCACTTTCACACACATAGAAGTCAGGAAATAATTGGGGAGCAAGGAGGACGAAGTTCTGCAAGCATACAAGTCATTTCAAATGGAGAATTCATGCTTCAATCATAAGTTTTATCATTCATATTCTTTGTATCGAATTTATGTTTCATCAATCATGTTAAACATTTATTTTGCTGCATTTATGAACATGAGTGGCTAAACACCTTTGGTGTTAGCCTAGTTATGAAATTATTATTGTTATGATTTAGTTTCTTGTGTTGCATTTGTTTTATTTGAACACTTTCTTATTATGTCTTAGGACACCTTTGTTTCGGTAGTGATGATGTTTGGTAGTCCCATTGAGGCTAGGAGAATTGACCATAGGACCCATAGCGGATAAGGGTGTGTGTTTGGTGATAGGAATTGAACATAGGACTATCACCATTCGTATGGAAATTTCAACCAACGACCACCTACCAAACTGACTTGCTTAAGGAATGAGGGGGGATGTAAGTTCCGACCGGCCGCATCCCGTTAGACTATTGTAAGTTAGTAGAGGCGCTTAATGACTCTTTCACCTTGTATTTGTCAGTGAAATCTTGTAATCATTAGGTTATAGGAATAGGGCAAGGTGAAAGATAGGATTGGACGATTTGACCATCTGAGTCCAGCCGAAGTAAATTCCCAGATGAAACGTTAGGATGCATTAACTAGCAAACTTGGTCATAATAATAACAAGAATAGTAATTAGGTTAACACTTCTCTCCCAACTGATTTCCTTCTATCATTTAATTGTTTATTTATTGTTTTGTCATTTCATTTCAGTAGTTTAATTAATTAACATAAACCCCCTTTTAAAACCAGTGACATTAGTCTTAGATAATATCCGCACGCATAGCTATTGGGACGACCTCGGCTTTACCGTTAGCTATACCATACACGACCGGGTACACTGCCCGATAGTGCATTAGGTAGACGAGCAACTTATAAATATAAAACCTGGTCGATAAATCCTGCATCATCTTTTAACGTCTCTTTAATTTCTACTAGGGTGGAACAAATTAGAAATTCCCTATTTATTATTAGGATTGCTAACAAGTTCCAATTGATCAGAGGTTAATGTGTAGTTAATGAACACAAATTTTTTAATTTAACCAAAAAGTGTATTAAATATACATTAAATAATCTTATAAATTACTATATTTGAACATGATTTTCACTTGAATGAATTAAAATATAATCTTATAAACAAATTAATCTCTATGCTCACCGGGCAATGTTAGCAAAACCCTTATTATTAGCAGGGGCGGAGTCAGGATTTTAGGTTGAGGGGGGCCGGAATTATTCATACTAGTAGCGGTATATAACCTAGTAAGAACCGACAACGGTATCTCATGTTTAAAATCAACAATGATTTCACTAACACGAGTCAACCTAAAATCATAAACAAATGAAGAACTGTGACTATTAGTTTTTGTATTACCAAATGTAAACAATCAGAAACATGTTCAATTGTAAACGAATGTTTGGCTACCACAATAGTTTAACGAAATAGTTCATGCCTTTAAAATCTCAGATAAACTTCCTAGCCTAGTTAGTTGAAAAATTTCGGGTTATCACAAATTAAGAAAGTGTTAATTTTTTGTCTATACTTATGCTAATAATCACATAACTTGAATCGCATAGGGGAAGTTAAAGCATGAAAACAGTTCATATTCAACAAAACTATAAATCAAAAAGAAAGATAAAAAATATTTAATGAACATAACATTCTAAAGTGCTTGTAATTGTTTATTAGAAAATAACTATAAAAGCATTTAATTATTCTGAATTGGTACCCAACAATGACTAACCACGAGATGAGTGAATCTTGGAATTTGTCGATTTGTTTTTTGATTTTGCAACAGAGAATATCAATGTAACGTCAATTAAAGCGGGGCTTAGTTATGCAAATCACATATATTATGGGTTATTGGGCTTACTAAATGGCAAATGCTATGTAATTGGACTCATTGAGGGGGGCCTAGCACCCACTAGCTACCCCCTCCCTTCGCCCCTGATTATTAGAGGCCGTTTAGTTTGTTGGTAAGCATCACAATGGGTATCGGATTTGACATGGGGTAGAATGACAATGGATATGAAAAAATGTATAATTACAATTGTTTATGTTTTGATGTCAAAATATGATATGAAAAAGTGTATAGATATTTGAATTTTATAATGGAAGAGATAGAGGAGCCCACGAAATGAATTTCATTGATACCAAATTAATAAGTAATAAATCTATGACTATTCCCGGACCCATTAAACAAACACCTTGAATCATATGCATGGGCATGGGCATGGGCATGGGCGATAGGGCCATACGAAACGCACCTAAAGAAGAAAAGGTGGCGGCCCAAGGGAAGGGAAAGCCCAATCCTAGCCCTAAATTATTATTTGGTTGTGCCGTTCTTTGAATTGAAACATACATCCTTCTTCTTCTTCTTCTTTTTCTTGTTCCTCCGAAAAGAATGGGTGGCAGAGGGAGGTCGAGACGAACTCAAAGAAAACATTTTCGTGACGGAAGAGAAAATGTTTGGAAAAAAGAAAAAGAAACACAAACAGGGGAAGAAGAAGAAAACAATAATAAGAGACCCGTTCATTGGCAGCCCTTTGCTATTGAGAACGCTGCTTTTGATGTTTACTACAAGGTACTAATAACATCTCTTAACTTATTATTATTTTTATTTAGTTCTAGTAGTAATAATAATTACTGATTTTGTAAAAATAATAGGAGCAAGGAATAGTGCCTCCTCATGAGTGGGATTCTTTTGTTGAATGTCTAAGGAAGCCTCTTCCTGCAGCTTTCAGAATCAACTCTAGGTTCGTTGGTTGCTTTGTATGCTTCTTCAGGGGGTGTTTGTTTCGGCTTATATAGCCGGCTTATGGCTTATTTGGTTTTCGGCTTAAGCTTTCATAAGCTCACTTTTTTTTTTTTTTTTTTTTTTTTTTTTTTTTTTTTTGAAACTTTTCGGCTTCATTATGACATAATAAACTTATATAAAGTTTCAAAATAAGCCACAAAAAAAATTGAGCTTATGAAACATAAGCCCAAAACCAAATAAGCCATAAGCCGACTATATAATACGAAACAAACACCATCCGAATAACACTTTTGTTGTATTTAAAACAAATCTGAATAAGACTTCATCTTTTGTTGTCAATATTGCAGTAGTCAGTTCTCGACGGATCTCAGGTCGCAGCTAGAGGATGAGTTTATGAAATCTCTTCAGTCTGAGGTGAGAGGTGTATTTCTATATCATGCATTTAATAACTACCCCTACCCGGATAGTGGGTACCCTTGTAATTAGTTTTTCCGGCGAGCAAATGTTTAATGATATATTGATATATGATTTTCACGAGAATAAGTTTATCGATGATGTTGCTAAAATATTTCATGGTGATGAATAGATTAAGAAGACTTTGTATTTGCAATTGGTAACTATATTATGTGTAACATGACTTTGTAACACAGGTTGCAAATAACTCCTATGTAGTATAGATGTTGAAATTAGGAAACTACAGATAAATGTTAGCCGGAAAACATTCAATGAAAATCAAAGGTAGTTTGGCTGGGAATATTGAATGATAATCAAGGGTAATATAGTTATTTGGCCTACACTGAATTTTCAACAATGTGCTTCGCTCTTTATGTGTAGTATAGATATAGATATTTGTACCTTTGTGGGCATACTATCTATTTTTTATTTTATTTATTTATTTATTTTTATTTATTTTATTTTATTTTTTTTCCAGGTTACAGACGGGAACGACGCCGAAGGCATAAAGTCGTTGTCATGGTACCCTGATAAATTTGCTTGGCAATCAAGTTTTTCAAGAATGCAGCTCAGAAAGAACAAGTCTCTTGAGAGGTCATTTTATAATGAATTCAACTTATTTTTAGCAACTTAGTCAACGTTAATCAACAAGTTTATTGAATCCTTAAAATTTCAGGTTTCATGAGTTCTTGAAGCAAGAAAATGAAATTGGGAACATCACGCGACAAGAGGCTGTTAGCATGGTGTGTAACTTTTAGTTTATATTTTTGGTATTGCATTCTCTAAGGAAGATGGTCAAACTCGAACTTTCTTTTTCTAATCTGTTTTTTTATTTGCATACAGGTACCTCCGTTGTTCCTTGATGTTCATAGAGATCATTTTGTTCTTGACAGTAAGTTGTAATCTCTGAAACTAGTGCAACCATTATATACTTTTCGCACAAACGCAATGAACCATAGTTTAAAAAAACGGTCTGAGGCGGCGCCTCGAGGCGCGCCTCGAGGCGAAACGGCCATAAAACGCATATGAGGCGGCGCCTCAGGGGGGTGTTTTGGAACGTACGCCTCATGTACCTGAGGCGGTGGTGATGCGTATGAGGCGGCGCCTCAGGGCCGAGGCGGATCTTTCTTTTTTTTAGCCAAATCAGTCAATAGCTTTGATTTTGTACCTTGAATCGATTTACTTTTAGGGTTTTTAACCCCATATGGCGCCGGATTCGTGATTTCCGGCGACAAATTCCGGCGGCGGCGGTGCAATTTCTGCCAGAAACCCAAGGAGGAAGAGAGGAAAGAGGGAAGAAAGAAATAGGGGCTGGAGATTTGTTTTACTCTTTTAGGGTTTTAATAATTGTATACTTTTTAACATTTAACCCCTCTATCTTTCATTATTTTACATTTAGTCTCAAAAAGTTTAAAATAAGTTTGTGTATTTAAACATTTGACCCCCTCAATCTTTAATAGTTTACATTTAAGTCTTAAACTTATATATAAAAGTTTATAAAGTATGTATATAAGTATATAAATACCTAATTACCTATTAAAACTTATATATATATAATTTCTATATATTTTTTTAATTCCGCCTCGACCTTACGCCTCGGTCCGCCTCGAGGCTTACACCTCTTGAGGCGGAGGGAAAACGCCTCGAAACTCGTTTCCGTACTTTTAAACTTTGCAATGAACCTATGCATGTATAAGGAGTATATATTCTTTTGATATAAACCCATGTAAATTTTTACGTGTTTAGGCTTAACAGTTAATGCACACAAATATTTACCCATTTCAAAAAAGAGGTGGTATTTTGGTCATTTCCATATAAGTGGGTGGATTTGGCTATGGTTTAAATATTAGTGGGTCAAATGGATTAAGTTAAAGATAACAGAAACGGTGAACATACCACAAACTTGATGCTTACCAACAACTAAATCAATTTTATATCCGCTAAATTGATATTGTGATCACATGCCAGTTTCCCTTATATGTTGGTATCAATAAGAAACGGACAAAAAGAGTTTGAAGGGGAACCTAAATGTGAGCGGTACCAAAAACAACCTCCCAGACCAACCTGTACATTTTGTCACCTCTAATTAAAACAACTTGTGCCAAACTAAATGACTGAATTGTTTTCTTTGTGCAGTGTGTGCAGCTCCGGGTTCAAAAACATTTCAGTTACTTGAAATGATACATCAGACATCAGAAGTTGGAACTTTACCTTCTGGAATGGTTAGATAACATATCTCTATTAGACACATACTATGTATGTTTTACAAGCTTTGTATGTGTAGTTGAGAATTATGAAACTTTATAATTCTCTTGGTATAGGTCATAGCAAATGATGTGGATGTACAACGATGTAATCTTCTTATTCATCAAACAAAGAGAATGTGCACCGCCAACTTGATTGTAACCAACCATGAAGCCCAACATTTTCCTGGTTGTCACATGAGAAAGAATCTAGTAAATGTTTCTGATTTGGGCATGACTGAGCTTTTATTTGATCGTGTCCTGTGTGATGTTCCCTGTAGTGGAGATGGTACTCTCCGCAAGGCTCCTGATATCTGGAAAAAATGGTAATTTGCTTCTACTTCTGGTAAATGGGTTATATTTTTGGGTGTGGAATGAATTCAATGTTCTTTATGGAGTTGTTTATAAATTATAAAAGTCTTGTCTTAATTTAAATATATCTTGATGAATTTCTAATGCTCTTCTATATCCTCGTAAAATACAGGAGCGTGGGGATGGCTAATGGTGTCCACTGTCTACAACTTCAGATAGCCATGCGAGGTTTGTTATACTTCACATATTCGTTATCCATTATAGATTGCAACTTTTCAACGTTGTTTCATTTTTCCATACATCGTGTTAATCTAATAAACAAGTACCTTTCAATTCTTTTATGGCCGTGATAGATATCATGATCTTTTTCAGAGCAGTACATTCAATTTGGTCAAGTGGCATTGGGATGATAATCCACTTGACCCAGATTGAATGGACTGAGCCATAACTATGAGATCATTTCAAAGTTATAGTTGCTCAAAGCCATGAGATTATTTAAAGATCTGTGCTCATTTATTTCTCTCATATTCTAAAAGGATTGTGTTCATATGAAGTTAGGAAACAGTCATAATCTTTAACTTATATTATCACGATGTAATAGAACTATTATGCAGTACTAGTAACTCTCCCCTGAAAATCTTTTCAGGTTTGGCTTTGCTTAAAACTGGTGGAAGAATGGTTTACTCAACATGCTCTATGAATCCGGTGGAAAATGAGGCTGTAGTGTCTGAGGTGATGCATGTGTTTGAAACTCAAGTTGCTATATAAGTGTAAAATTTTCTTTCAGGCACTAAATCTGTATTGTTTTGCCTATTTCAGATACTCCGGAGGTGTGGAGACTCTGTTGAGCTTGTAGATGTATCTACAGAACTCCCTCAGCTTATTCGCAGGCCTGGTCTTAAAAGTTGGAAGGTTTGTCTTCACTTTACTATCTGAATACAATGACTAGTTTATAGCTTAAAGCTTATTTGGATATCTAAGTTTGTTGTCTCTTCAATTGTTTTTTTCCTTATTGTCATGCAGATACGCAGTACTAATATTAGTATTATATAATACACTATTTCTAGTTAACTAAACATTCACTTGATCATTGGATCTGTTCGAGACACAAATTCAAACAAGAAGACTTGTCAAATGATAATCTGGATTTCCATTTTGGTGATCATTTTATGATTTTTTGAAATGAATGCACAAATTTTTAGATACAAAATAGAATTTGCCCAAGTAGAGGCTGGTACATGTCCGATTTGGTAAACCAGTGCTTAAGTTTGGATACCAGTGAATATTGCCAAAAGTTATGAAATAACAATGAAGATGATTCTCAGTATGTAAAAATCAAAGCTCAATTCATAAATCATAATACCGCTGTGCCGAAAATAAATAACATATGATATCCATACAGTGCTTGATTCTTATGGCCTGTTTTAGTTTTCCATTGAGTTATTAGATATCTATAAGTCAGTAAATGAAGAACCGCCCCTATGGTGAAGAAACTCTTTAAATTGTAGTAAATATTCGTCGGTCTGGAACAAATGTTGAAGAAAAAATTGACTGTATGATAAATGTGTAAAATAAAATAAAAAAAGTGTTTAAATGTTTTTTTTTTTTTTTTTTTTTTTTTTTTTTGTTGTTGTTATTATGTAATAATAATATAAATTCAATAGTATCCCAACACAAAATAAAACTAGTATCGTAAAACATAATCATATACCATTGTTGGTTGTCAAGTGGAATATCCTATGATCTGCAATTCTGCATTATAATTGTTGACCTTCATTGGAGGTGCAGGTTCGAGACAAAGGTGTGTGGTTAGCTTCTCACAAAGATGCTTGTAAACACGGAAGACCTGGTATCGTTCCGAGTATGTTTCCTTCGGGACAAGTCCATGTAGACACACCCGATAGTGATCAGAAAATAACAGCTGGAGAAATAGTTGAAGAGGGTGAACCAGCTGATGTTTTGGTATCCGAAGTTTCATCTCTCCCATTAGAGCGTTGCATGCGTATAGTCCCTCACGACCAAAACACTGGAGCCTTTTTTGTTGCTGTTTTGCAGAAGATAGCTCCTTTGCCAGGTGATTTCTTTGTTCCCGTAACTTTCATGTATAAAGCAAATCTACACCTGTAATTTTACCTGGACTCGTTTATCCAAATCTCTTATACTTCTAATTTTAATTAATATTTTCACTGGATCCCTACTCTAAATAGTACTGTTTTATATTTTCTAATAATATAATGACGGTTATGCAGTAAAAATACCCTTTAGAAATTGTATATGCATTTGTTTTAGTTCTATTTTATCCATTACAGTCACAGATAGAACATAACCCCACTGATCTAATTTATAAGTAAATGGGTGGCAATATTTACTCTGCTTTGTAGCTAAAAATTTACTAAAGAAATTGTTATGTTTTTCCTCATTGTGCAGTCTTGCAGACAAAGTCCAACAAACAATCTGATTCTGATGAAAAGGTAAAACAAGTAGAAGTTGCCGTGGAAAAAGATGCTAATGAAATGGATGTAGATGTGACAAATGAAGAACCTGCAAAAGCATCAGCTGAAGCTGGCATAGTTGATAATGAATCTGATGAAGCTTTCTTGGACACAAATCCAAGTAAAAAACTCAAAGGATCTGAGCCAGAGTCAAATAAAGTAAACTCTCGTGCAGCAAAGGCTAATGACAAGAGAAAGTTGCAGGTTCAAGGCAAGTGGTATGGGGTTGACCCTGTTGTTTTCTTCAAGGATGATGCGATACTCACTAATATCAAGGAATTCTATGGGATTCATGATTCGTTTCCGTTTAGTAATCGCCTTCTTACTAGAAATAGTGATACCAATCATGTGAAGAGAATTTATTATATGTCAGAATCTGTCAAGAGCGTGGTGGAACTCAACTTCTTAGGTGGCGAGCAACTCAAGATAACTTCTATTGGTTTAAAGATGTTTGTAAGTTTCTCGTGCCGATTTTTCTAGTTGTTAAAATGAGCGGGTTGGGTATCGAGTCAGATAGGTTTAGATAAAAACATGTACTTTTCACTATGAACTGATACAAGGTGGTCAATGCCGGGTTGACCCGGAACACTACATGTCCAAAAATTTAATTTCTAGAAGTAACTTGTTAAATTTTCTACCCATCCAGCTCATCTTTCTCACCTTTTTTAACTGTCGTCTTTTGGTCTGATCCGTTCCCGGAATCTACTCATATAAGTAAATTCCTTGAAATTGCTACATACAGGTCTTTCTAACTAAATTCAATGCTGTACGTTGAAATTGCTAGTGTAAAATTTATGAGGTTAATTTGATTTTCAATCCAGGAAAGGCAAACATCGAGAGAAGGCACTTCCACGCCTTGTGTATTCAGAATATCTTCAGAAGGTTTGCCATTGCTTCTTCCACATATGACCAAACAGATAGCTTGTGCATCTCCAGTGGATTTTAAGCATTTACTGCAATACAAATCCATCAAATTCCCAGATCTAGTTGATGATGGATTTCGTGAAAAGGTTGCAACCCTTTCGTTGGGCTGCTGTGTCGTGGTTCTAAACCAAGGTCTGTTTTCAAGTTCTATTCCATGTCCAGGTTGGATAAATATGTTTGGGGTTTAAATGGGATAAGTACAAGCTGTGCTTGGTTGATGACCTGCCATTTATCTGTCTTTTAAGAAGTATATTATTAATACGACAACATAATTTTCAAATAACTATTCAGGAGAATATAAAGCATTTGAACAATGTTAAGGATTTGTTACAACTCGAATGAGCGATTTGTATATGAGTGTATGATATGAAATGAAATAGCACCTCTAAGTCATACTGCTCAATCCTCAATATTTTGTTTTTTGTTGCATCGCAGGTAATGAGGGGTTATCAGATCCGCCTAGAGTAGATAAATCAACAATTGCCATTGGTTGCTGGAAAGGGCGGTCGAGCTTATCTGTGATGGTGACAGCAATCGACTGTCAGGAGTTGTTGGAAAGGTTATTGGTTCGCTTTGAGACCGAAAAGGGATCTTTGCCGGACAACAAGCTTGCTAATGGTGATGAAGCAGTAAAAACTGACGATGTTGAAGTAAGGCAAGATTCTGAAACTGTAACATTGGCAACCACTGTTGGTTGAATTTGAAGTAACAAAGGTTAAGATTGGTTCTTCTGGTGATGTATTTGGGACTACAACATTTGTAACATCTATTTATTTGGAGTGAGTTAGAAAAAAACCATAAATGAGAAAAGACCTAACACTGAAATTTTGGGGAATAGCATCTATGTGGAACTGTTCTATACTTCTATGTAGCTAGTTTAATTATAACATTTACCGTTTTCCAAGTCTTTTTTTTGTATTTGATGATATACTTGCTTGCATCTTATAAAAGTAGTTCTGCAACCAACTTGCATAGTAATCATGTTTAGAGTTAAGCAGTGCCAACCAAAGCGAATTTGGTTGAGGTATGTTATTGTAGTGTCCAGTAATTATTTTGATATGGGTGGGATTAAATAAAAAAAAAAACGAAGGGCATGCTTGGTAAGGAACTGGTACCGGATCTATTAGAACGGGAGCACATTTTAAAAAGTATAAAAAGTAATATCAACCATTGGATCATTCAAGATCTGGACTCTACTCAAAACACCGATATTCACCAACAAGGGTATTCTCGTCACTTATAACCCTCTTTCTATTTATCATCATACTTCTCCTCACAACCACGAAAAAAAACACACACTTACTATCAGATCTACAACACCGTTACAACCAACAGTACAATCAGATCTAATACCACCGTCAACGACACCACCTCCTTCGAATACACTGGAAACTAGTGTTACAAACAACCACCATCACCGTCATCTTCATTTTGCTGTTGATTCGAGTTATCGCATTGTCGATCCATTTGTTTTCGATATAACCACCGTCGCCGTCAACAAATTAGTAAGTGATAATATTATTGAAGATATTGAAGATATGAATTGGTTGGATTAAAGGTAAAGTAACTATTTTTTTCCGAATGTTACGTGGGTTTGTATGCCGTCACTGGGATTAAGGCGATGGGTATGCCCAGTATGGGTGTTCCGGGTCGGTTTGTTAGGTGTGGTTCGGGTCAGGTAGGTTATGGTAGAGTGATGACATGATTTGAGGAGGTTGATGAGTTTTTTGAGAAGTGATGACACTTTTGTCGTGGGTCTGGTTTTTTTTTGTTGTGATATGCCATTGATGAGCTCTTTTTTGAGGGAGAATATGTGAAAGAGAAAAGTGTTTTGATCAGTTTGAATGTTTGATTGATGATGAGGTGAAATTATTTTTATCTATACTACCTTATAATGTATTTAAGACATCTATATTTAGAAGTCTTAAAATGTTTAAGATCAAAAACATTTCTTTAATAGGAAAGATGCATGTACACCACTTTAATGCACATAATTTTCAAACTTACAAGACAAATAGCATAGTGTACACCACTTTAATGCACATATTAAAAAAAACACACAACATTAATGATAATTTAATGTAGTCAATTAATTAATTGGTCAATAAATACAATTATTAAAACACCCCTTACATCACAAATACAAATTATCAAGCATATTGTACAATCAAATTAAGCATAATTCTTACATTAAATATCACTAATACAAATAATAAAACACATTATACAAATATTCAGGCCCGTGCGCTTGAGCCCGAACGGGTGCGGGCCAAACAGACTCGAGCCCAAACGGGCACAGCCTAAACGAAATTCTTGATATCCGTAAATTTATTGTCAAAAAGAACATAATAAACTAAAATACATGATTCACCGGAAAATTTAATCTCAGGGTACCCGCCGCTGCAACGCGCGGGTACCCTGCTTTTTATATAATTTGTGTAGTTTGATTAGTGATTGATTTTAGTAGAGATTTAGTATTGTTTATCTATTCATCAATTTTTCTAAGTGTTGCAAAAATCGGCCGAATCGGCCGATTAATCGGCGAGTAATCGCTAATCGGTCTGCGACCTTGGAGGAAATTACACGGAAATCGGCCGATTAATCGGCCGAGTCACAAAAATCGGCCGATTAATCGGTAAAAAATCGCTAATCGCCCCCCGACCGCCTCAGTACCGATTCACGATTTTTGCAACATTGATTTTTCTAATAAAAACAAATGTTTATCGGTTCATCAGTTATTTTTTATATTGTTCATCAGTTATTTTTAATAATGTTCATCAGTTATTCTTATAATGTTCACGTGTTTTCAAAAAAATAACGTTCATCAGCAATTTTTTATACCGTTCATCAGTTATTCTTTATAATGTTCAGAAGTTTTCGAAAAAATAACGTTCATTAGTTTTGTTGATATGGTGGATGGGCAGTGGATGTTTGATAATTCTAGGGATGAGATGTGCTTGAGGTGTGTGATTATGTCGTTGGAGGTTTTGCGTGACTAGTTATAAAAGGTTGGTTGTGAAGGATAGTGCGGTTAATGCTATTTGTTGTGGTGCTAAGTTGATGATTCTTCGGTTGTTTAGGTTTGAGAATGCGATTGAGAATGGTGAGGAAGTTGTTTTGATGACGACGAAAGGGGAGGCGATTGCATTGGGGATAGCTGAGATGACTACTGCTGTTATAGACAATAAAAAAATGGTTCATCAATAGAAGACATTGTTTATCAATTAAAATAAAAGTTCATCAATAAAAAAAATAGTTCATCAATAGAAGAGATTGTTCGTCAATTAATATAATGGTTCATCAATAGAAGACATTGTTCATCAATTAAAATAATGGTTCATCAATAAAAAAATGGTTCATCAATAGAAGAGAGTGTTCGTCAATTAATATAATGGTTCATCAATAGAAGACATTGATCATCAATTAAAATAAATGTTCATTAATAAAAAAAAATGGTTCATCAATAGAAGAGATTGTTCGTCAATTAATATAATGGTTCATCAATAGAAGACATTGTTCATCAATTAAAATAAAGGTTCATCAATAAAAAAAATGGTTCATCAATAGAAGACATTGTTCGTCAATTAAAATAATGGTTCATCAATAGAAGACATTGTTCGTCAATTAAAATAATGGTTTCATCAATAAAAGACATTGTTCATCAATTAAAATAAAGGTTCATTAATAAAAAAAATGATTCATCAATAGAAGATATTGTTCATCAATTAAAATAATGGTTCATCAATAGAAGAAATTGTTCGTCAATTAAAATAATGGTTCATCAATAAAAGACATTGTTCATCAATTAAAATAAAGGTTCATCAATAAAAAAAATGGTTCATCAATAGAAGATATTGTTCGTCAATTAAAAAATGGTTCATCAATAGAAGAGAATGTTCGTCAATTAAAATAATGGTTCATCAATAGAAGACATTGTTCATCAATTAAAATAAAGTTGCATTAATAAAAAAAAATGGTTCATCAATAGAAGAGATTGTTCGTCAATTAATATAATGGTTCATCAATAGAAGACATTGTTCATCAATTAAAATAAAGGTTTATTAATTTTTTCAGGTTCATCAAATTTTTCAGGTTCATCAATATTTTCAGATTCATCAATTTGATCAAATGTAGGGTTCATCAATTCTATTTAACAAAACAAACTGATAGTTTTGTTAAACTGAAAATAACTTGACCAATTAGTGCATTTAAATGTATTTTTATATGAAAAATCTCTTTTAGTCATTTTATCAAATACTTTGTTTGCACTAAATATGACTAAGACATCATCTTTAACGCGCGATATCTCACTCATATCATATCGGATTTGAGTGATTCAAATTTATGGATAAAGAATGGCCAAGAAGCTACAACTTTCGTGTTTTAAGTTTTGCAAAATTCGGCCTTTAAACTAGACAAAATTAGAGTCGAAAATGCTAAAATTTTCAAGAAAATCATGACTCAATGAATATGTGATGAGTGTGTAAATACTCATCATTTATGTCACATTTAGACTGCAAAAACATCTGAAAACACACAGGAATGCCTTAAAATACATAAAATATCCTTGGATTGTGTTTTTATGCAAAAGGATTGAAAACTGATGAAAAACAACATATTTCACATAATTTACAGTTTCAGTCCCTGAACTTTGAAAATTTGGCAAATCTAGTCCCTGGTAATCCAAAACATGTAAAATATCATCAAAGGTCCTTAGGGATTCATAAGTTGTCAAAACTAGTCCTTTAAAGCTAAAAATTGCAAAATGACAACTTTAGTCCCTCAAGTTTGAAAAATGTCAAAATTAGTCCTTAAGGTTTTAAAAATGAAAAAATGTTAAAAATAAACCATGTACTATGCATGAATGGCATAATTGGTCCTTGTGATAACATTGTGATATTTACAGGTTCAGTCCCCCAAAAATCCAAATATTACAACATTGGTCCTTGGGCTTATTTATACAAACCAAACCGAATCCTTTATATTATAAACCAAAAGCCAATCCAAACACAACACCCCAGCCCACCCTACCTTTTTACCCAGGCCCAACACCAAAAGCCCACACCCTTTAATATTACCAGGGTTTGACCTGGTCAACCACCACAAAACCGTCCCCACTGTTCATCCCTCTCCCCCATCCCTGCAAACCCAAAACCAGGTGGTTTCACCGCCACCTTTCCACCTCACCTAGTCTACAACACCACCTCATCTCCCTCATCATATAAACCCACTTTGCAATAAATGCTTCTCCACCATCATACACTCCACCTCCCCTCACAAACCCCTGTTTTCAACCTAAACCCCCAACTTGGCCACCAAACTACTCTTCCTTGTCCCTCTTCACCTCCACAAGCCTCCACAATTCTTTAATTGCAACAGAACTACCCCTAGTCACTTGAAGGACTTTTTGGCGCCAAAATGCCATTTGTATGGCTAGGATGAAAACAGAGCATCCAATGGCTCAAATGTGGTGGGATTCACTCAGAGGACACTTGGAAGGCAAAAAAGATCTTTATAAAGAAAGAGAGGAGCAATGTAGTAGGATATCTAGTGTAATTTAAATTTTTTAGTGTCGAATTAATTAGTTTTCAATTTTCAGTGTATTAATCAACTTTCAAGCTTTGTATTTCATGTCCTCAGTATAATAAAAATCTCTTTTCAGTATGAATTTCAAGTTATCTTGTTTAACTCAGTTTATGCACTAAAAAGCTAAAAATTTCATATTGATGTGAATGTTGTTGTTTGAGGTTATTCTGGACTCACAAACCAACATAAGCTCCTAGATAGCTTATAGAAAGCTATTAGAAACCACAAAACTCAGTTCTAGATATAAAAGAAAAATATAAAAAAAAAATCAAATAAATAAGTGAAAAATAAAAATTGATGAAGAAGATGATCAAGCAATGGAGTAGGGTGTATTTTGGATTGCCTTTGGGTTAGTGGTTTAGTGGTAAACCTATAGGATTGATACTTGGTCATTGGTTCTTGGTTTTTCAGCTTGAAGCACTTGTAAGCCATTTTTACCAATATTTGCATTTCACTGTATACGTATGCTATATGATCTTGTTTGTGTATTTTCATGATCTTATGTTGTTGTTAAGTGGTTTTATTAATTGATATAAGTTACTTGTTTATTGGAATCCATAGTTGCTAATAATTTCATCTTCACAGTTAAAACACCATCTTTGTCATTTCTGTGTTTGATGCTTGTGATCTTACTGTTTCATGTTTATTTGATCTTTGATAATGATAATATAAGGATTGATAACAAAGTTGAGGATCAAATCAGTCATATTCTTTGATAATCACAAAGTATACTTGATAAGGTAGTGTTTGGATTTAACTGTGTAAGTGTGCACTAGTTGGTTTAAGTGATTAAGAACTGTTCTTGCATGTTACTTATCACCTAATTTGACCAAAACAACAAAGTCTCAGTGAGTTACAAGCTTAAAAGTCAAAATCACCAATAATTTGGCTTAAACTTCTGTCTGTGTTGAATTTTAAGTAGCATAAGTCTCATTTGATCTCACAAGTACAAGTTCTAGCTTATTTTAGTCTTATTATAGCTTATCTAACCTATATCAGTAAGAAAATCATGTTAGAATTTCACTTTGGTCAACTTAGCAAGAAAATAGAAAAAGTCAAAATTGCCTTTGTCAGGAAATCTCATTTTTAGCAAGAATTGTTTGGAATTTAGTAGGCAAATCTAAGACTTGAGCTTTTTACATGTGAAAGTATACCAGCTAAACTACTGAATCCCATGTTCATTATATTTTTGTGAATTTTTGTGTGCAAGTTATACTCTCTCAAAGTCACTTGCAGGGGAAGTACCTCCCCTGTGCACAGTCACTGCACCACCACTTTGGTGGTTGATTCTAAGCAACTCAGTGGGTCCCACAGGCCGCAAGTGGGTTCCTTCAACCCCCCTCCTAGCCACCTTCAAGGTTATTGTGGCTTATTTGCTTATCTAGTGGACTCCATTTACTTTTTCTAGATTAAACATGTCAAACAAACTTAAGTGAACCAGAATCCACCCCTGTGGACCCCACATAAGCTCATTTGAGCTTAATTCCTAATTTCGTCAACTAAGGTCAACTGTCAAGCTAATAAGCACTCACAGTGCTTATTTTTGAGTTCCAAACTAGTTGTTTTTACAAAAATATCTTAATTTTAGTATTAAATTAGTTTTGTAAAAGAAAATTTAGAAAAAGCCAAACTTAATTTTAGTGATAGCTTCTATTTAATAGACATTATCTTTTTAATTTTCTTTTTAGCTTATTTATAAGCACTCTGGCATTTTTATATTTTTATTAAATATCTTTTATATTAAAGTACTTTTATAAAATTTTCCAGATTTTTCCTTTGTCATTTAGTGATATTTAGAATTAATATTAGTTTAATTAATTATTAATTAATATTAAAGAATTAAATAGCAAAATTAGATTTTATTAAGTAACACCTAGTTTTTATAATTTTCCTAGCTTTTATATAAGTTAAAACATTTTTAGAAATTTTTCTCTAATTTCTACTGTTCATTTTCTATTTTTTATAATATAAATAGTTTAATTGGTAATTAACTAATAATTAGAATAATAATTAGTAAAATAATTTAAAAATACATAAAACCAACTTTTTATAATTTTTTAGGATTCTTGTGATGGTTAATTAGATTTATAAAAATCTTCTTAATTATCTAAGTCTTTTTAGTATTTGTAAAAATTTAAATCAATATAATTAGTTAATTAATAATTAAATAAGTGATTAATTAATAATAATTAGATAAATAGTGTGAAAAATATAATTTTAGTTTTAAAATAAGTTTTATAATATTTTAGATTTTTCTAAGTATTAATTTTATTTTTCTAAGCTTATTTTATATTTTCTTATTTATTAGTGTATTATTAAATAATTAAAAATAGTTATTAAATAATAATAATTAATTAAATAGTTATGAAAATAATTTTAAATTTCTAATAATTTTCTTATACTTTTAGGATTCCAAAAATATAATTTTCACATTTGTGGGAGTTGTATTTGACAGAATTCACGTTTAATTTCGTACGTTTACGTTTATTTAAATTTAAACGTACATTTTTATATCCTTTTACATTTTTAGGCTTTTTTAACTTTTAAATAAATTAGTAATTATAAAATAAATATTTTAAGTTTATTTAATTTGCATTTAAGCCCCTAAGGCATGCAAATTCCTACTATAGTTAAAATCGTTTTTGTTTCATATGTTTACATTTAAATATTAAACGTATGCGTTTACCAGTTCCTTTAAATTTGTGATTATTTGATTTCACGTATTAGTTGATATAGCTTATCAAAGCTATTTTCACTTATATTTCAGTAGTATAATCACTTGAACCCTTTTCCTGTTCATTTCACCTGATCTCAAAGTCGTCTTATTTCAGATTTCACGCCTCGTTGGGATCTAACGACCCGGGGAGACACTACACTCCACGGAGTATTGGTTTAGGTTGTTTGACTTGTTGACAATTACTTGGTTGATAATTTCAGACTGTTTACCACCAATCAATTTATGGCGCCGCTGCCGGGGAGGTGTGCTGCGTATAACGACTTTTGAAGCATCTGTGAGTTTGAATTAATCACTCATTGTTATATATCATCTTTGTCCATATTTCTATATTATCTTATAAAAACAAAAATCCAAAAATATTTTTCTTTTCTATTTTTAAATCTCCGTCACTCTAAGGATTCTTAGAGTCGTCTCTAGTGCATGCGCACTCGTTCTTCTAGGTCAACAAGCCCTTTGCGTGAGCTTGTCAGAATTCCTCGAAGACGCCGTAGACGTTCTGCCCCAACAGCCGTATCTAAGATACGTGTTGTTACCACAAAAAAAGTTATCATGGCGGAAGACCGTCTGATGAATGAGCTTCTCCAAGCACCCATTGAGGGTTACAGAGACGCTATTGTTGTCCCAGCCATTGTGGCTGAATACTTTGAGCTCAAAACCGGGTTACTAAATCTAGTAACCTCAAGCCAATTTTATGGTTTTGAGAGGGATGATTCTCATGCTCATATTCGATGGTTTAACAAGATTACATCTACCATCAAATACAAGAACGTCCTTTCCGAAGCAGTTAAGCTTCTTCTATTCCCATTTTCTCTTGAGGGGCAGCCCCGATTTGGCTGGAAAAACAACCTCCTCGTTCAATAGCATCATGGGAGGATTTAGTTACCAAATTTGTAAACAAATTTTTTCCCCCGTCCAGAACGACAAGTCTTAAAAATGAAATCACTCAAAGGTTTGATGAATCGTTTGGTGACACATGGGATCGTTTCAAAGAATTGCTTCGTCGATGTCCTCATCATGGTTTCATTGAATTAATGCAAATTGACACTTTCTATAATGGTGTGAGTCAATCTGACCAAGATTCTCTCAATTCCTCCGCGGGAGGTAATTTTTTGAGCAAAACCACTAAAGAAGCTTTAGCAATCATTGAAAATAAGTCCAAGGTCCGCACTACACGCACAAAGCCATATAACTCCCAAGTGAGTGCTGGTCCTTCTACTTCATCTCCCGTGAGTACTTCTAGCACCGATGCTAAGATAGACAAACTCACGGACGCTATTCAAGCTTTGGTTCTCTCAAACCAAAAGAAAGTCACTTTCACACAAAACCCTTCACATGCTGAAGCAAAAAAGGTGGAAGTTTGTGTCACTTCTGGTGGCCCACATGCATACTACAACTGTACTGCCACCGATGGTAGTCCTTTTGAAGCCAATGCCTTAGCCGGTACTACAAATCAGGGAGGTAATCAATACCATCCTCAAATGGAACCAAGTTACCGTGGTAACACACATATGGGACCACCTGGTTTCAACCAAAACCAGAATTTGCAAAATCAAAACCAGAACCAACCTCGAATGAACCAAGGTTATCAAAACCAAGGGAATTTCAATCCTGGACAGAATCAAGGTTTCCACAACCAAGGAAACTTTAACAGAAACAATTTCAACCTAGGAAATCATTTTCAGGGAAATGGTAATCTAAATCAGGGAAATTTTCAACCACAACAAGGTTATAATCAAAATAACCGAGTCCAAAATTTCCCCAACCAAACACAAGCCATTCTCCCAGCTCCACAATCATCATCTGATGAGTTGTTGAAGTAGTTCATGAAAACTCAAGAAGAGACAAACAGGTTGTTGGTCAGCCAGATTTCTGAAATCAAGAAATCTTTAAATGAACGACCCTCGGGCTCTGGAAAACTTCTGAGCAACACGATCGCAAACCCGAGGGGCGATGCAAAGGCGATCACAACCAGGAGCGGAGTTTCATATGACGGACCCACTGTTCCCACTACCACTTCTTTTTCTTCTCCCAAGGTAGTGGAAAATGAAACCGAGGTAAATAAGGACAAAGTACTTCCTACTCATAATGGAGGTACCCAAGACGTCCCACCTCATGTTGTCCCGAAACCCAAACCAAAACCAAGAGTTATTTTTGAACCCAATGATATCCCAGTTGAGGCCCCTAAATCCAAACCTTCTACCTCTTCTATTCCTTACCCCTCACGTTTGAATGAGCAAAAGCTCCACGAAAAGGCTAGTCACCAGATGGATAAATTCTTTCAAATCTTCCAAGATTTGCATGTTGACATTAGCTTCGTGGATGCTATTATTCTGATGCCCAAATTTGCATCAACAATCAAACACTTGTTAAGCAACAAGAAGAAACTGTTTGAAATGGAAAAGACTCCCTTGAATGAGAACTGCTCTGCAGTTCTTCTAAAGAAGCTTCCTGAGAAGCTTGGAGATCCTGGAAAATTTCTAATACCTTGTGTATTTCCAGGAATGGTTGATTGCTATGCCTTGGCCGATCTTGGTGCAAGCATCAACCTAATGCCTTATTCAGTTTGGAAGAAACTTTCTCTTCCAGATCTTACTCCTACCTGCATGACTCTAGAGCTTGCAGATCGATCGATATCTCGTCCTCTTGGCATTGCCGAGGACGTGTTTGTGAAAGTAGGAAAGTTCCATCTCCCCGCTGACTTTGTGGTTATTGATTTCGATGCTGATCAAAGGGTCCCTCTCATTGTTGGGAGGGGATTCCTTAGAACGGGCCGTGCTCTTATCGATGTATTTGAGCAAGAAATCACCTTGCATGTGGGTAATGAAGCTGTTACCTTTAACCTCGATCAAACCTCAAGGTATGTAACAATTCGCAATTTCAGGTTAATTACTATTCCCAGAAAATTTCACTATTCACTTTTACTATTCATTTCCCCGAAATTTGATTTTTATTTCATATTCTCGTGTGATAAATCATTTCCATGGCAAATTAAAAGTTTGACACTCATCAGATCATTTTCGCGAAAGTTATTAAGGAATTACACGTTTTAGGGTAAAACGTCATTCAAAAATTCTACACACAACGAAACTCGACCGCGTTAATTTTCCCCGTATCAGAAAAGTGTTTGATACACTCATGATTTATTTGAGAATTAATCATGACTGATAAAAATATGACCAAATAAACCTCGGCCGTGAAAAACAGGAATTTTCGTTTTTAAGCGTTTTTACTCAGCCGTAACCTTAGCCTATACCTGCACCGCGTTTCTAAGACAATTTGAGTTTTCAAATTTTTGGAAAAAGTAAACTTATTTTTCCCTCCTCCTTTGACCAAAAATCATTCCTTGATTTTTAGGCTTACGGTTTTATGTCTAAAAGACATTTAATACCAACCGACACTAGACTGAGCCCAGTCTAGACATTATAAGTCATTTTAAATCATTATTATCGTATTATAAAAGTAACATTTTACTATTCTCAATTTTACACAATATTCGTACGTTTTACGTATTACGCGTTTTAGAACCGTGTTTCCAGTTTTAGCACCCCAATGCAACCTACCACTCATTTTATATTTTATTATGGAGAATAATGATATGTTTAACCATACTTTCAAGTTCCACATTTTTACGATACCCGGTTTTACATTTTGAGGCTTAATCATTTATGGTTAGCATTTCCCGGAGTCAAAACTCATCCAATATCTTGGATAATATTAACCAAAGGCACACCTCACCCCCTAGCTTGTGTGAACCGCCAATAGGGGGGCGGGAGTCATCCCTTGGTGTGGCTTGATCTTATACAAAGTTGCCTTGGATGAATTACAAGTGTTTAAGCTTGTCATGTAAGCTTTGACTAGTCCATTTTGTAACCTCCTCAAACCCATATAAAAGCCCTCCTCCCCCCTTGTTGCCATCCACAATCACACACACAAACACCATAACACTTAGCTAATTCACTCCTAGTTACAAGCAAGATTCAAGTACTTCATCAACATAAAAACCCTAGCTTGATTTTAGGTAATCAAAATACTTCCAAACCTTATAAACTTTGGTGATTCTCTTGAGTTTGAATCCACTCAAGTCACCTCAACTTTCATCATCTCTCTTTCAAGAATACAAGGGTAGAAAAATTACATGAAGTGAAGTAGGGTGAAGCTTAAGTCTATCAAAGTCCTTACCTTACATGTTAACTTCCTTTCTTAATTAAAAGCCAAAAGTTGTAAGCAAAACCCTAACATACTTCTTGTTAAATATCATATTCATGTTATTTACATATTATTCATGCTATATTTTGTCTTGTGATCATGTCCATGATGTATAAAAATGGGTAAAACAAGTTATTGTAAATGATTGCTAAGTTAAGTTATTTAAACAAGTAAACTAGTGATTTTCTTGGTAAAATCTGATCAAAATGGTAAAATTATGATATTGGACCACTACATATTGTAGTAGAGGACCTAACAAGGAAACCATAGCAATTTGAACCACCTAAAACGAGTACACGAGTCAAAAGTTATGACCATTTGAAGTTACCAAAACTTTGCGGCAAAATTGCCTAAATACCTTCTGTGACAGAACCTTAAACACGCGAAACGAGGCCCTTCTGGTCCATTTCATGAAAAAGTTAAGTCACGAAAGTTGTCCGGAATCACGTTTTCTTCAAAAACTCAGGAGCACGTCTCCAGAAAACCAATAACGAATGAGATTTTCTTCAGTTTCTTAACAGCTATTTTATATATATAAGTCACTATATAATTGTTATTGTTTAAAAAGAACAAGAGGTCTAATGACCTAGATTGAAGACCACAACCATGGCTAGTGCCAAGGTTGAGTCTCAAGACCATGGAACAATGACCAAAGGTCACGACAAGGCCATGACTAAAAGACCATATAAACTTACTTAGGCGAAAACATGAGCTAAAGAGTTGGCGATAACTTAAACATACAATTTGGATCTACTTCATCTAAAGAACCATGAGATCTTACAAGTAATTGTCATACAAGACTTAAGAAACTTACCCTAATAACAATCTTCATGTAAAAATAAACTTTCCTAAGTTTATTCAAATATTGGACATGTAACTTTTCGGATCAAAACTTATATATATATATATATATATATATATATATTTATCAACTACTACAATAGTAGGGAGCCTCATGTGAGGAGTTCATTAAGTAAGCCGTCAAGATGAGTTGTGGATTTACGAATTAAAGTGTCCTGGCTCCTCGAACGTTTACTACATGACTTCTGAATTATGTCAGCCCGAACGGTAGTAAACGATATATAAACTATACATGTTTCATGAAACATTTCTTTTCAAAGACTTAGACTATATTTTGTACCACATCATGGACTAAATGCAAGACATATATAGGCAATTCTTCATTTTCTTAGACATTATTCCAAACCTAAGTTGCAACAATTATTCTAGGTTGCTCGTAGAAGTTCTTACGACATATCCATCATTCTCATTATACATCATCCGACTCAAGGTGAGTTCATAGCCCCACTTTCCATTACTTAATTGATTTACAAACCCTTGGGGGAATACATGCTATTTTAAACCGAACACAATGCTTTGAAATTGTATGCTACCTGATTGTTTTATTATTACTAAGTACCATCCTTGCTAAAACCAATATCCCTTATTATGAACCATTTAATCACTAGTAATAGTGAGCGCGAATATTGTGAATAGGCCTATTGGGATTGACGAATCCCATTTGTATTGACTAAGTTCAAACAAATACACTAATATTTGAGATTTAGGTATGTTAGCAAAGTACCTACCGGGATAACTCCCCCGATTGATATTGGTACCCGTTAACATTTTGGTGTCATAAGCTTAGTGTATAATACATTTTATGGGCGTATAATAACGTAGCCTACCTGTTTTGTTTTCCAACCATGAGTATGAGTCTAATTAACTCATACTACCAACATATTGTGTTCAACCATTAAACAAACTCTATGAATATCACTCAACCTTTGTGTTGACCTCTTAAGCATGTATTTCAGGTTCATGATGATCAAGGATGGCACGGAAGGGCTCGGATATTCAAGATGGCTATAAAATTTTATTATCATTCAAAAACTCATTTAATGTAAATTATAAACATGTAACCATCTGGGACCTCATTTTGTAATCTCTGATATTTATATAATTTGAATGATAAATCTTTTAAAACGACTCAATTAGAGTTCGTTTTCTATTATTGTGTCTGTTGTGCCGTCAAGTAACACCCAGTTTGAATTCCGCTGCATCATTGAATTGGGGGTGTTACAGATTGGTACCAGAGCCATGGTTATAGAGAAACGGGTCTAATTGAGACCTAAACTATAACCACACGTACAAGCAAAAACATTTTATAGCCTTCTGCTCTCCGTGTCTTCCATCCTCCAGATGATTATGGACTTATTAAGCATTTTATACTACCCAAACATGTCAGCATATGGATATATGTACCCTTAGCATAATTGAGCATTTCCCCGTAAGCATTTTATACTACATGAACATATTATTATATTGATTTATACACACTTATCACATTTTGAGCACTTCCCATAAACATTGAATTGTTTTAACATAGAAATTCTTCTCATATAAATCATGTGCGTAACCACTTCTCCCGATTATGTGCCCACTCTACCTAATAACTTCCAAGTCTTAACACCCTCACCCGAGTTCGGATTTGACTTCGTAAATGCCTTCGCTTTTGATGAGGAAGAAGAACCTTTCGAAGATTCAACCGACGAAGAAGAGGAGGAACCAGTGCCAACTAATTTTGCATCAAATACTTCTAATTATTTCGAACAAAATTGGGTTGAGGCAGACTCCGAGGAGGATAATGAGTATGAATATGTACTAGAGCCATTACCATCACCACTATCACTTCCCTTTGATATCCCTACATGTGATGATTTGGATCACTCATTATGGATCGTATCACGACCACCATTGATCCAACAAAAAGTCAGCATGGGAACTATAGCCTCTCAAACTTCATTGACTCGTACCCCTATGACACACTAAACCAAGAAGTTGCCGATCAATCAGAGCTGCTCGGACCTTCTAACCCGCAATAGACTAGTGTGATGATACTAGTTATCTTTTGTACTACCAAACTGATTAGACTCAGTTAGTAAATGTTATGAAATCCATGTAATAACTAGCGATAGTAAAAACGTTGTAATTACTAAACTGAAAGTATCAGCTAGTAAATTTTGAAGAAGCTTGTAATAAGTTTCGATTTTGTAAATCGACCAACGTTGTATGAATAAAACTCTTGTTTTATACTATCATGTGTTATGCCTTTAAATCTTCAACGTAATTATTCTATCATTTCCTATCAAAAATCATGCTTATTTCACAACTCCCTACTCACGACGTATCTTTTATATAATAGAATCATGGCGCCAACAAAGAATACACCACCAGCAATGACTCAAGCTGCTATTCGCAAACTAGTTAAAGATAGTGTAAATGCAGCACTCACAATTGAACGAGCAACCGTAGCTGCAGAAGCTGCAGCAGCCACTACAGCTGCTGATGCTGCAGCAGCCGCTGAAGCCGCCACAGCTGCGGAAGTTGCTAGAGCTGCAGAAGCTGCCCGAATTGCCACAGCCACACTTAACACTGGAGGACCAAACCCAACTAGTCCTCCAGTGATAAATGTTGATTTGGTACCTAAGGGTTCCTCATTCATGTCTTATTTGAAATGCGAGCCCATAAAATTTAAGGGTACTGAAGGAGCCGTAGGTTTGACCCGCTGGTTTGAGAAAGCGGAGTCGGTATTTTTGGTTAGCAAATGTACTGAGAGTGATAAAGTTCAATATGCCACTAGTACACTGCTGAATGAAGCATTATCATGGTAGAATTCAATATCTCAACCAATGGGCATTGAAAATGCTTATAAGATTTCTTGGGATAACTTGAAGAAGATGATGATCAAAGAGTACTGCCCCTCAGTGAAATGCAGAAGTTAGAAGTGGGATTTTGGGACCATGTTGTTAAAGGAAATGACATCATAACTTACAACCGTCGATTCCAAGAATTGAGGATTCTATGTCCAACAATGGTTTCAACCAAAGAGAAATTATTGGAACGATATATCTGGGGACTTCCACCAAGTATACAAGGGAATGTAACTTCAACCAATCCCAAGGAACTTGATGAAGCTATGCGGATGTCTCGCAGCCTCATGGATCAGGTGGTGCGTACAGCGGAAACCCAAAGACAAAACTTCAACAACTCCAATTACCATAACAACAATAACAATAGGAACAACAACAACAAGCGACCATGGGATGGTAACCGTGGAAGTAACAATAACAACAACAACCCAAATCAAAACAACAATCATCACAACCAGCAAAACAAAAGACAAGAAGCCACAAGGGCTTATGTTGCTGCACCAGCCGGAGGTAAATACATTGGGACTCTACCACAATGTACCAAGTGCAACTACCATCATGAAGGTCCTTGCCCGGCTAAGTGCAACAATTGCCAAAAGCCAGGACATCTTGCCAAGGATTTTAGAAGAAATACTGTAGCTACTGGTAGCGATACACAGCCGATAGTTATATGCTTCGGGTGTGGAGAAAGTGGACATTACAAGAACCGGTGTCCCCAAAACCAAGGTCAACAAGTTGAAGACAACCAGGGGTGAGCATATATGTTAGGAGGAGAAGGAGCTTATCAGAATCTCAACAACACTGCAGAACAATGAAGTTTAGAACTTTGCAGTCATATTTATTTATGCACTATGTTGTACTACGTGTATGTCATCCCTAGTAATGGGAGTTTTTATGACTTAAGAATATTTATTGTTCAATAAACAACTCTTTGTGATAATTTTCATCTACTGTATTTTTATCTCCAAACCAATTTGATTGATTAGTAGACTATTACCATTCTATAAGGTTTACCCAGTTATCCTATAAACCATTCAACAAATTTTACTTCAAGCTATTTTACTACCACTTTATTGTTTCACATCATTTTACTCCAAGATATTCTACCACCATCTTAGAAAAATTACTTCGTTGATACCACCCTATAAATTGATATCATATCTTCTTTACCCAGCTTCATCTCGAACCACTAAAACTCATCAAACCAAAATGAAGGACACAAGCCTCGTTCGTCTTTTCACCATCATTATCTTCACAACCGTTGCAACCACAAGCCCATTAACAGATCTTGATGCACTTTTAAAGCTCAAAGCATCCTTAGTTACACCACAAGCACCCTCATCAGCTTTAAAAGATTGAATACCATCTAAAACTTTTAAGAAACACAATACTACGTGACTAAACCGAACATCACATTATCGGTCCTAAATTATACATAGCCTGATCACCTATGTCTAATTCAGGAGGGATCATGTTATGCTCGGAGCAGTCACCTGTATGTTTTCTTAGAAACAAACTTCTCACCTATAATCTTAAAACAAATTTCTTGTGAGTATAGGCAATTCATAAGTATTCATACGATAGAGTACGACAATTAATCACTCTTACTCTACCTTTTCTACATAAAAGTAAACATCATCCTACGCCATACACTGATACGACAAATCAAACTACATCACTCTAGTCCTCATAGTAACCACACCTCTTCATCGACACCACTCCAACATATAACACACATAGAACTTCGGGATGAAGTTCCCCGTAAGGGGTAGAGATTGTAACAATTCGCAATTTCAGGTTAATTACTATTCCCGGAAAATTTCACTATTCACTTTTACTATTCACTACTATTCATTTCCCCGAAATTTGATTTTTATTTCATATTCTCGTGTGATAAATCATTTCCATGGAAAATTAAAAGTTTGACACTCATCAGATCATTTTCACGAAAGTTATTAAGGAATTACACGTTTTAGGGTAAAACGTCATTCAAAAATTCTACGCACAAAGAAACTCGACCGTGTTAATTTTCCCCGTGTCAGAAAAATGTTTGATACACTCATGATTTATTTGAGAATTAATCATGACTGAGAAAAATATGACCAAATAAACCTCGGCCGTGAAAAACATGAATTTTCGTTTTTAAGCGTTTTTACTCAGCCGTAACCTTAGCCTATACCTGTACTGCGTTTCTAAGACGATTTGAGTTTTCACATTTTTGGAAAAAGTCAACTTATTTTTCCCTCCTCCTTTGACCAAAAATCATTCCTTGATTTTTAGGCTTACGGTTTTATGTCTAAAAGATATTTAATACCAACCGACACAAGAATGAGCCCAGTCTAGACATTATAAGTCATTTTAAATCATTATTATCGTATTAGAAAAGTAACATTTTACTTTTCTCAATTTTACACAATATTCGTACGTTTTACGTATTACGTGTTTTAGACCCGTGTTTCCAGTTTTAGCACCCCAATGGAACCTACCACTCATTTTATATTTTATTATGGAGTATAATGATATGTTTAACCATACTTTCAAGTTTCACATTTTTACGATACCCGGTTTTACGTTTTGAGGCTTAATCATTTACGGTTAGCATTTCCCGGAGTCAAAACTCATCTAATATCTTGGATAATATCAACCAAAGGCACACCTCACCCCCTAGCTTGTGTGAACCGCCAATAGGGGGGGGGGGGAGTCATCCCTTGGTGTGGCTTGATCTTATACAAAGTTGCCTTGGATGAATTAAAAGTGTTTAAGCTTGTCAGGTAAGCTTTGACTAGTCCATTTTGTAACCTCCTCAAACCCATATAAAAGCCCCCCCTCCCCCCTTGTTGCCATCCACAATCACACACACAAACGCCATAACACTTAGCTAATTTACTCCTAGTTACAAGCAAGATTCAAGTACTTCATCAACATAGAAACCCTAGCTTGATTTTAGGTAATCATAGTACTTCCAAACCTTATAAACTTTGGTGATTCTCTTGAGTTTGAATCCACTCAAGTCACCTCAACTTTCATCATCTCTCTTTCAAGAATACAAGGGTAGAAAGATTGCATGAAGTGAAGTAGGGTGAAGCTTAAGTTTATCAAAGTCCTTACCTTACATGTTAACTTCCTTTCTTAATTGAAAGCTAAAAGTTGTAAGCAAAACCCTAACATACTTCTTGTTAAATATCATATTCATGTTATTTACATATTATTCATGCTATATTTTGTCTTGTGATCATGTCCATGATGTATAAAAATGGGTAAAACAAGTTATTGTAAATGATTGTTAAGTTAAGTTATTTAAACAAGTAAACTAGTGAATTTCTAGGTAAAATCTGATCAAAATGGTAAAATTATGATATTGGACCATTACATATTGTAGTAGAGGACCTAACAAGGAAACCATAGCAATTTGAACCACCTAAAACGAGTACACGAGTCAAAAGTTATGACCATTTGAAGTTACCAAAACTTTGCGGCAAAACTGCCTAAATACCTTATGTGACAGAACCTTAAACACGCAAAAGAGGCCCTTCTGGTCCGTTTCATAAAAAAGTTAAAGCACGAAAGTTGTCCGGAATCACGTTTTCTTCAAAATCTCTGGAGCACGTCTCCAGAAAACCAATAACTAATGAGATTTTCTTCAGTTTCTTAACAGCTATTTTATATATATAAGTCACTATATAATTGTTATTGTTTAAAAAGAACAAGAGGTCTAATGACCTAGATTGAAGACCACAACCATGGCTAGAGCCAAGGTTGAGTCTCAAAACCATGGAACAATGACCAAAGGTCACGGCAAGGCCATGACTAAATGACCATATAAACTTACTTAGGCGAAAACATGAGCTAAAGAGTTGGCGATAACTTAAACATACAATTTGGATCTACTTCATTTAAAGAACCATGAGATCTTACAAGTAATTGTCATACAAGACTTAAGAAACTTACCCTAATAACAATCTTCATGTAAAAATAAACTTTCCTAAGTTTATTCAAATATTGGACATGTAACTTTTCGGATCAAAACTTATATATATATATATATATATATATATATATATATATATATATATATATATATATATATATATATATATTATCAACTACTACAATAGTAGGGAGCCTCATGTGAGGAGTTCATTAAGTAAGCCATCGAGATGAGTTGTGGATTTACGAATTAAAGTGTCCTGGCTCCTCGAACGTTTACTACATGACTTCTGAATTATGTCGGCCCGAACGGTAGTAAACGATAAATAAACTATACATGTTTCATGAAACATTTCTTTTCAAAGACTTACACTATATTTTGTACCACATCATGGACTAAATGCAAGACATATATAGGCAATTCTTCGTTTTCTTAGACATTATTCCAAACCTAAGTTGCAACAATTATTCTAGGTTGCTCGTAGATGTTCTTACGGCATATCCATCATTCTCATTATACATCATCCGACTCAAGGTGAGTTCATAGCCCCACTTTCTATTACTTAATTGATTTACAAACCCTTGGGGGGAATACATGCTATTTTAAACCGAACACAATGCTTTGAAATTGTATGCTACCTGATTGTTTTATTATTACTAAGTACCATCCTTGCTAAAACCAATATCCCTTATTATGAACCATTTAATCACTAGTAATAGTGAGCGCGAATATTGTGAATAGGCCTATTGGGATTGACGAATCCCGTTTGTATTGACTAAGTTCAAACAAATGCACTAATATTTGAGATTTAGGTATGTTAGCAAAGTACCTACCGGGATAACTCCGCCGATTGATATTGGTACCCGTTAACGTTTTGGTGTCATAAGTTTAGTGTATAATACATTTTATGGGCGTATAATAACGTAGCCTACCTGTTTTATTTTCCAACCATGAGTATGAGTCTAATTAACTCATACTACCAACATATTGTGTTCAACCATTAAACAAACTCTATGAATATCACTCAACCTTTGTGTTGACCTCTTAAGCATGTATTTCAGGTTCATGATGATCAAGGATGGCACGGAAGGGCTCGGATATTCAAGATGGCTATAAATTTTATTATCATTCAAAAACTCATTTAATGTAAATTGTAAACATGGAACCATCTAGGACCTCATTTTGTAATCTTTGATATTTATATAATTTGAATGATAAATCTTTTAAAACGACTCAATTAGAGTTTGTTTTCTATTATTGTGACTGTTGTGCCGTTGAGTAACACCCAGTTTGAATTCCGCTGCATCATTGAATTGGGGGTGTTACAAGGTACTCCTCACATTATGATTCTGAAGTGGTTAATCAAATAGATATCATAGACATTGCTTCAGAGGAGTACTCTCAGGAATTTCTTGGTTATTCTCATAATTCTGTAAGTGGGGATTCCACTCCATCATCTCAACCTATTATTTCCGACTCTTCCCCTTCTCTCACTCCGTTTGAGGGAAGTGATTTCCTTTTGGAAGAGGTTGAGGCTTTTCTCAAAAGTGATTCAGTTCCAGCGGGAATTGATAACACTGAGATTGATCTGGAGGAAGATATTCTTCTCCTTGAGAAATTGCTAAATCAAGACAATTCTCCTCCACTCCCTCCCGTAGAACTTCATAATGAGGAAATTAAATCGGTTGATAAAAACGATGAATTTCCTGAGGTCGTACTCAAGGACTTACCTCCTCATCTTGAATACGCATTTTTGGAGGGTAATGATAAATTACCCGTCATTATTGCTAAAGGTTTTAGTGATGAGGAAAAGGTTGCTCTCATAAAGGTCTTGAAGTCACACAAGCAAGCAATTGCTTGGAAGCTCTCCGATATTAAGGGTATTAACCCAGATTTTTGTACATACAAAATCTTAATGGAGGATGACTTCAAGCCCGCAGTGCAACATCAAAGACGGGTGAATCCAAAAATCCATGATGTCATTAAACAAGAGGTTCTCAAACTTCTTGATCCAGGATTGATTTACCCCATCTCTGACAGTCCATGGGTTAGTCCCATCCATTGCGTCCCAAAAAAAAGGTGGCATTACTGTTGTCACTAATGAGGAAAATGAGTTGATTCCAACTCGGCTGGTTACTGGGTGGCGTGTTTGCATTGACTATCGTAAGTTGAATGATGCCACCCGCAAAGACCACTTTCCGCTGCCTTTTATGGATCAGATGCTTGAGAGATTAGCAGGGAACGAGTACTATTGTTTCCTTGATGGTTTCTCAGGATACTTTCAAATCCCCATTAATCCATCGGATCAAGAAAAGACTACCTTTACATGCCCTTATGGAACCTTTGCTTATAAACGTATGCCTTTTGGCTTATGTAATGCTCCAGGTACGTTCCAGAGGTGCATGATGGCCATATTTACCGACATGATCGGTAAAACAATGGAGGTCTTTATGGATGACTTCTCGGTCATTGGGGATTCATTCCAAACATGTGTCACCAATTTAGAAAAAATGCTGAAAAGGTGTGAAGACACCAATCTATGTCTAAATTGGGAAAAGAGTCATTTTATGGTCAAAGAGGGCATTGTCCTCGGCCATAAGATTTCCAAGAATGGGATTTCCAAGAGGGCATTGTCCTCGAGAGTTATAAACACTAATCAACAAGCTCCTTTCACCGGCGGAGAAAACCTTACACGTCGCTTATACTTTTACCGACACAAAGCTAGATGTCGAGTTCTTTTACAAGGGTACAACCACTCCCATTCGTCGCTTACACTTTTACCGACACAAAGCTAGATGTCGAATTCTTTACCAAGGGTACAACCACTCCCGTTAGTTCTTTTACTAGGGTACAACAACTCCCAACACACTACGTATTTTGAGGCCTAAAATACTAACCTATAACTTCTACATACATGACACACATGAAGTATAAACTACCAAAGCTTATACATGACCAAGCTACCAAGACTTGCAACTTTAGAGTTGAAGCTTGTAACTTCTTGAATGATCTTGTGAAGTCCCTTGCTACATAAGAGAATCACAAATCAAAAGGTTACTGAGTTAGCTGAGAGAGTGTGTGAATATATTTCCTAAAAGTGTTACACAAAACAAACAAATGGTTTGGTATTTATAGCAAACTATTCTGCAGTCTGGCGGATCAGGCGGAACCCTCAGATGGGTTCCGCCCGTGTACCCCCAGGGTACCGCCGGGTCTGCAGTAGGTTTTTGCAATAACTTCCCAAACCAAACAATGTCTTGTCTCATAACTTCTAGCAACCAAACAATGTCACATCACTTAAAGTAAGTCAAACATGATACTTGCAAGCAACATGAAAGCAAGTCAAACACATAACTTGCCATAAATACATAATGACAAAACTTGCCATAAATGTGATGTGACTATTTCTAATTTAAGAAATAAAACCAATGTTTAGTTTAAAAGGAAATGTAAACATTAGTTAAACAAGACTTAAACACTCAAAGTGATAATTTACTTTTAGCTAAAGTTCATACTTTGTTATTAACAAAACTTAGCAAAGATCGTAAAATATAAATAACGTTTTTAGGCGATATTTGTATTAACAATCTCCCCCTTTTTGTTGATGACAAAACATAAACTTTATTTAAAAGTAAGTCATAAGATTTAGTGTTAAGTCTTATAAAGTTAGTAATGAAACTTGTTTTTGCAAAGAGTTAGCTACGCGGAAGTTTAAAATAATAGAGCAAGTTTCATATAAATTCTCCCCCTTTTTTTCGAAACAAAAAGAAGAGTAGCGTAGCGGAATTATAGGCATGCTCCCCCTTGGTTGATACTCCCCCTAAATGGAGTGCCAAGAGAGGAAACATGGATTTTGAACCTACAAAAGAAAAGTTAGTTTCCGCACAAGATAAGTCATGAAAGCATTTCATGTTTAAAAACACAACTAAGAGTTGTGAAGCGGAATAAAGCAAGACTCATGCTCCCCCTTGAATGTTACTCCCCTAAATGGAGTTTCAAGGAAGGAAGACATGGATAATGAACCTACAAAAAAAAAGTTAGTTTCTATAGCACAAGGTTTATGTATGTTACCATACCAAGATATAGTTCACTCATCATACCTAAATGGTCAACAAACAATTTAAACCTTGTAGTGGAATGACATTCATTAAATTGTAAAATTTAGACTTCTTAAAAAGTCAAAGACAAGAAATTTTGGTTACACTATCCTACCTCTAGAAATAAAGAAAAAGCTACAAATAAGCTACGACCATAAAAAGCTACAAAGAAATCATCATTTTCCTTTGTGAGAAACATTTTCCAAAAACAAGGCTAAGGTTGTTTAAGGAAGAAAATGTGGGTTGTGGTTGTAGCGGACTTTATTTTGAAGGTTGAGAGGGTGACACGGGTTTTGGTTATTTGTAAATGGTTACTATGAAGGTTTTTGTGAATGGGGTGAAACACAAATGATTGTAGGTGTGTATGACCTTGATCATTTGGAAAAATTGAGGATTTAGCATAAAGGTAGGCCAAACTCTCAAGCAATGACGGTGGATGAGGTGCATCATCCAATGACTCGTTTGGTTGAAATATTGGTTGTTGATGGGTTTCCATTTCGGCAATGGTGTCAAAGAGTGACAATGATGGAGGGCTTGATGGTTTAGGTTATAGGTTTTTAAAAGTTTCCAATAGTGGATGTGGTGATATTGGTGGTGTATGGAAAAGTTCCATTGGTGTAAGTGTTGAAGTAGCAAGATTAAGCAAATCTTGAATAGTGATCACATTGGTATTGAAATGTGTTGAGGATGGTGTTGAGGTAGTTCGGTTAAGGAAATCTTGGATAGGTGAAGAAATGTTAAGCGAAGCATCACTTGAAGATGATGAGCTTGACTTGATGGTTTTGTTGAAGCAACAAGGTTTGACACTAATCCTAGTGGGTTTTTTTTTTTTTTTTTTTTTTTTTTTTTTTTTTTTTTGAGAAGGATTTTGATGGTAATGGTGTGATTTGAATTGTTGCAAAACTTTCAAATTTATAAGGTTGAAAAGGTGTTGAAATGGGTGTTTGGATTTGATGTTCTACCATTCAAAGAATGAGGTTTCAAATGATTTTCATGACCATGTCACATCATTTGATGTTAATTCAATGGAATAGGATGGAGTGAAAGATCAACATATGCACACAATGCTTTGTGATCATGGGATGTGATTTGGTTGAAAATGTTTCAATGGTTTGAAGGATCCTTTAAAAGGGTTCCTTGGGTTAGTTATGTTTGAATTTGAATTTTTGGAGGGAAGTGGCTTCCTAATTGTTTTAGTGAGTGAGAGTTGTTCTAATATGGTTATTTGAGTTAATGGAAGATGTTTCTCACTTAGGATAATGGTTTGACACTTTACAAGTTATGAACTTAAGAAAAATGACAAAAATTTTCTGCAGGTGACTGGCGGAACCTTCAGAATACACAGGCGGAACCCTGATTTGGGATCCGCCTGGTCTGTTGGGCCAATTCTGGATTTACCCAGAAAATACACCGGCGGAACCCAATTTTGGGTACCGCCAGATCCGCCAGTGCTGCAAAAAGTGGCAGTCCGCGTTTTTGACCCGCGAAACGATTTTCAAAATTTTCGAAAACTCTTGGAAATGAAAATTTATTATATGACTGATTAGGAAACGCAAAGATTAGACATATAGACATTCATCTCTTAGGACTTTGACCGGGGGCTAACGAATTTCACTATACTTAGTGAAATTATCATAAACTTGAAGATTTGACAACATGCCAAATGTTGTCTTCCTGCGTCATTGTTAGTTCCTACAGGTTCCAAATAGTACCAAATATCCTACTAACTCATAAATACATAACACGTAATGTTTAAATGACCAAATCGTTCAAATAGCACCTAGTGCCAAACATTCCTACACACCCGCTCTCATAGACGGTCAATCTTCTTCTTGAGCATTTCAAGAAATCTCTCGATGTTTTTGAACATCCCCTTTGTTTGCTTGAACTCCGCCGACTCATTTGGAATATCCGAAAGTTGGAAAATATATTCTAGAGGTGGGAGCCTAGAGTTGGGCAAAGCCTAGAGTTGGAAAATGTTTTCCTTGGGATTTGTAGACTCTCCTATCACTTAGTGGGACAAATGTGTGTGGAATGATAGAGTAGTCTAGGTGAAGACCTCTAGGAGTTGATGGAATGGGAGAGATGAACCCAAAGAGACGGGTCAAGAGCATTCCATACGGCTTAGCCGTTGTGCCTTGCACGGGAATGTCGGCAACTTCTTGTTGGAGTGGATGCAAATACTACGGTTTGGAACACCTAGGGTTTGAGCAACTTCTTCGAGAGAGAAGGAGTCTTGATGACTACTAGCAATGAAGTTAATAGACATGCGACCGTACTCATCCTTGGAGAGGGTGACGGATGCATATAATTCTAAAATGAACCTAGAACAAATAGGCTCGTCGATTTCTAAGAGATACTCAAAGTTGATTGTGGCAAATTCCGTGTATAGGTTTGTACCTTCTAAGAAGGATGGATCAATGGTTCTACCCTTAGGGACATATCGTTTTTCTAAGGCTTTGAAGACAACGATTTGAGTTTGAGTGAGACCTTTGGTTTTGTGGTGTTTGGGTAGGTACTTGATGGTGTCCTTGTGGTCGTAGTGAGTTAGAGGAGGCATGATGATTCCTAGAAAATCAAAATTTCTCATTTTAGTCTAAGTAAACGACTATTGTAATGTGTATGTTCTAGTGTGTGCCTATAAGAAAACAATGTGGAGGTGCGGTTAACTTGACTCATTTTGATGCTTAAACACGTTTTATAATGCAAGTGATGTTTTAATGACGTTTTTCATTTGTTTTAACAATGTGGTGAACGGTGGTAAAGTATGGTTGACGATTGAGAGTGGATATGTGAAATGAGGTGGTGATTGCTTGACAACACTTAAAGCTTGGATATCTTCTTTGTGTTCTTCACTTGCTAGAAAATGGAAGAGACGCATTTCATAATGAAATTCACTTGACTTTTGACGACATAGACAAATATGTTAATGAGAGTATGGATATGACAATTGCCCTTTGTTTCAAAGAGCGACACAAAGGTGAACATAGGTTTATGTATCATGAAAGGTGGTTTAATCTTAATAGGTTAGGTTATAGTGGTGATGACACACTTGTTTGGTTACATTGTGGAATCTTCTTGTGAAGATGACTAGGTGGAGTTATTGGTGAAGATGATATTGACTCTTGGTTTCTTTGAGGACATGGAAATGGTGGATGACTCGATATTGTTAGGACAAAGGATAACTCGGTTTCTCATTTCACATTGCTTGTTTAAGGTTTGGGTGATGAAAGGTTATGAGGAAGATGATTGAGGTTTTGCTCATTTTGTGAATCTTATGGACTGATGGTAAGTTAGAGTTGTGAGTAAAGAGGTGTTTGGTTTTGAACTTAAATAAAACATTATGTGGCTTTGGCGGACCAGGCGGAACCAAAAAGTGGGTTCCACCCGTATGGTCTGAGGGTGCCGTGGGATCTGCAGGAAAAACTCAAAAGGAATTGTCTTGATTTTTGTGGTTTTATCCTAATGTTCAAAACTAAGGTTTTAGGTCTTATGAGTCCTTGACTAAGCCTAGGGATGATGAATGCTTCTCATTCAAGAGGTTTTGTGAAAACGTTGATAGAATGGTTAACGTATAAGACTTTCTTAGTTAAGATGTTCCTCAATGAACATTTTTACCAAGACGATGATGATGGATCACAATATGTCAATTAAGAACATAATGGATTGAATTGTCGCTGAAGTCGATGATTCCTTTGTTGAAGGGATAATAACGTTGATGAGATGAATTCCGTTGTTGACGCGAATTTTCTTGTTCAAGCGGAGCTTGTTGATGTGTTTCTCCATTCGATACTAATTTGAGAATCTCACGCGTTTTGGAGAATCATTGGGTAAGTAAGTATAAAAGTGCAAGTACCACTTGGGCTTTTCTTATCAACTTATTACCGACATAATTCCATTTGGCATACACTATGGTTTCTATTCCCGTTCTTTTGGGAGACCATAATCCTAGTTGTGTAGTACCTTATGATGTATCCAACTAGGCCCAACTAACGAGTTGTTTTAGGATCTTCGTTAACACGAGCACATAGACAAAAGCTAAACATAATGTTGAATCTAAATGTTATGAGAACAAGTAGTCTTCCAAACATTTCTCTACGTTTAGTTTTACCTACGGATTTACTAATCTCATTCTTGATAAGTCATCAATAACTTAACCATTGAGAACAAGAGAGCAACTAGGAATGTCTTTAAGTTAAAATCCCTTGCTTTTGTGGCTTGCTTTTATTATCAAAAAGTCTTTCAAATATTGACACTATACTCACTTGATTACTATGAAATATCAATTTCATTTCACTAGTTGTTTTATTCTAGATTCCAAAAATTGTTTTTGTTGAATTTGTTTAGACACAACTAATGACCAATAAATCAAGTTTTATAACTTATGTCAATTTTACTTGATTCAATGTTTAGCTCAATGTGAGAAGATGTTGTTTTGTACTTTTACTCCATGCTTGTCTTATCATCATTGGACTTTCGACTAAGTTATCATCTACCAAAGATGATATCATAGAAGGAGGAGATCACTCGTTAAATGTCATATTCAACGACTCCTCGACTCTTTGGGTTTTCTTACTTAAGACACTATGAACTCTATTTATTTTTAAAAAGTCCAAGAGGTACAACATCATTAGACTATGTGTCACATTTGATGTGTAAATCCTAGATGTTTGAAAACTCATTTTCTTTCACACATCCTAATATATGCTAATGTGATTTATTTCACCTTGTGTGTTTTATGTGAGATTATCATAAAGAAGTGATTGAAGAAAAACACAATTAAGGACTCAAAGTATGGTGTTTGAGAAAATTGTTTAACAAGGGTTTGTTTTGCAAGCATCACAAAAGTGTTAGATATTTTAACACTTAGGAAATTATTAGTTAGCTCACTTGTAAGCAAGAGTTGAGTGAGACATACTCAAGAGTTTTTCGTGTTAATCTCTTGATGGTTAAATAACCAAAACACCTTATATCTCCTACTAGTACTAAAGACTAAATTCCTCGTTGCATAGAATCTAATCTTAGTTATTTACAAATAGCAGGTAGACACTCTAGAGTATTACAAATAACACATATTTGATCACATAATACTAGAGACAAGATATAACCAAAGTCAAGTTTAAGTAATGCGTACCTTTTAAATTGCATAGAGATGCTATCAAGCGGATAAGCATTAAGCGTAAAAACTTGGTTTTACGACATGCTTTAAAACTCAATAACTCATGTATCCAAGAAGGTTAGATAATCATATAAAAGCATAGAGTATGATAATCTTAATTCTTTTATCATGAGTTTCTATAATAGATAGAATTATCTCTAAATCTCTCTTCTAGGTTAGACACATTTTACTTGCTTTGTTTTATTAGTTAATGGTGCTTTTGAGTTAAATCCTAATCCGGTTTTATCTTTAAACAACCTTTGACTCCTCAACAATCTTTCAAGAGATTTTGAGCTTTCATCAAATTTAACTAATAATTTTTCCTTTCTCATTTTGCATTTTAATCTCATGTTTGTAATCTAGACATAATTTACATTCAAGATTAATTTCAACATTACTCTTAATTTAAGACATTTTATCTTCTACTAAGATTTCCTTTTCAAAGATATTCTTAAGAGATTTTGAAGAATCATTCTTGAAGATAGCTTTTAGGTCCATGTTGCACAAATGTTTAGACTCATTTTCTAGTTTAGAAAACTCTAGGATAAATTAATCAAAGCAAAAGAGTTTGGTTTCAAAGTGTACCTTGCTTGATGTTTTATCTAGTATAGAATCACAAACCGGATGATTGACTTCATCTTCATCCGAGTTATTCCATGAATCGCAAGCAAGACTACTACGAGCTTGACACGAGTAATCACCTTAACTAACACCTTGCTTGTTGTATCAATACGTTGACAATAAACTACCGGATCATTGTCTTCGTCAATATCCATTACATTCCAAGATACGCAAGCAGGTTCATCAAAACACACGTACTCATCTTCACTTGTACCTTCATTTAAAACATTTAAACTAGTAGCACATGTATTAAATTCTACTAAGTGTCTATCAATTAGTTTTTCTACAACTTCTAATTCATATGTAAGATCAAATTGATCATCTTTGACTTGACATATTCCTTGATGAAAGTTTACCATATTTTTCAAACATCATTAGCCTTTTGACAAAAATACATTCTTTCATAATTGGTACTAAAGCTTTGTAAAGCATTGTTTTAGCTTTAGTATTTTTATCAAGTTTAAGATAGTTATCTTGGTTTTCAAAAACTTGTTTTCTTTGGTTTGAAATTACCAAAAGAAATAATATGCCAAAGATCTTGATCAATTGATTTCACATAGTTTTCAAAATTACTTTTCCATTCAAGTAAGTTTTCTTTTTCAAATAGCGGTTGGTTTTGAATAGGTTGCCCTTCTTTGAGATTTTCAAAATCCATGGATCGATCCAAGTTTTAAAATACATTCTATTTTAAAGATCTTGAGTAACGTAGCTCCTGATGCCAATTGTGGAAAACTAGAAGGGGGGTTGAATAGTTTACCGCTTTTTCGATTCTTATTTTCTTAAATAATCTTTGAGAACTTGACATTTGGTTAAAGATATGAACACAACTTAATATGTTTGATTGTTTGAAAAGACTTTACATGTAGATAACAATTCTAACTTAACTTGTTTCATACTTTGAAAAGCTTTACTTGTAATGATCCTAACTTTGCTTGTTTAGTTCTTTGAAAAGCTTTACTTATGTTGAAAGATATAAGAACAATATTACTTGTTTTGGTTCTTTGAAAAGCTTTATATGTGATCAACAATTCTAACTAAACAACAACATATAATAAGCAAAGATAGAGAAAGAAACAATCAAACCACAACACGATAGTTTATCGTGGTTCGGCTACAAGGACTCTTTTTCCTTGCCCTACATCCACGCCCCGAGTTTCCAACTCGAGAGTTATAAACACTAATCAACAAGCTCCTTTCACCGGCGGAGAAAACCTTACACGTCGCTTATACTTTTACCGACACAAAGCTAGATGTCGAGTTCTTTTACAAGGGTACAACCACTCCCATTCGTCGCTTACACTTTTACCGACACAAAGCTAGATGTCGAGTTCTTTACCAAGGGTACAACCACTCCCGTTAGTTCTTTTACTAGGGTACAACAACTCCCAACACACTACGTATTTTGAGGCCTAAAATACTAACCTATAACTTCTACATACATGACACACATGAAGTATAAACTACCAAAGCTTATACATGACCAAGCTACCAAGACTTGCAACTTTAGAGTTGAAGCTTGTAACTTCTTGAATGATCTTGTGAAGTCCCTTGCTACATAAGAGAATCACAAATCAAAAGGTTACTGAGTTAGTTGAGTGAGTGTGTGAATATATTTCCTAAAAGTGTTACACAAAACAAACAAATGGTTTGGTATTTATAGCAAACTATTATGCAGTCTGGCGGATCAGGCGGAACCCTCAGATGGGTTCCGCCCGTGTACCCCCAGGGTACCGCCGGGTCTGCAGTAGGTTTTTGCAATAACTTCCCAAACCAAACAATGTCTTGTCTCATAACTTCTAGCAACCAAACAATGTCACATCACTTAAAGTAAGTCAAACATGATACTTGCAAGCAACATGAAAGCAAGTCAAACACATAACTTGCCATAAATACATAATGACAAAACTTGCCATAAATGTGATGTGACTATTTCTAATTTAAGAAATAAAACCAATGTTTAGTTTAAAAGGAAATGTAAACATTAGTTAACCAAGACTTAAACACTCAAAGTGATAATTTACTTTTAGCTAAAGTTCATACTTTGTTATTAACAAAACTTAGCAAAGATCGTAAAATATAAATAACGTTTTTAGGCGATATTTGTATTAACAATATCTTATGCTTGTCTTGATTATAACATGCTAGGCTAGATCTTTCATGTGTTTGCTTAGATGTAATGAAACCTAGATGTTGATTATAGGTTGATTGCTTGTTTATAGTTGTAATGGATGAATGGTTTCAATGTTAGGCTTAAGAAAACTGCCAGATCTCCATTGTGTAACTTGCTTGAACGTCTTAAGAAACATGAACCGATGTGTACTAGGTTTTTATGATTGTATTTAATGCATGAGCAAATTCTAGTGATCCCATGTTAGGAGCTTCTTAGCCGGCTCGACATAGGAGTGAAGTAGGCGCTTATAGGATTGGGGAAGTAAGTACGCCACCCCATGAATGGTATTAAGGAATACAATCCGTCATCCACGCAACTGTAACAAGTAATTAACCTGTAAAAGATATCTAGGGAGTAGTGAAATCTAAGTAAACACAATTCTCCCACATATTGCTCACACCACTAGTTTAATTTAGTTTATTTTCATTTTCAGTATTTTATTTTGATTGCATCTTTAGTAATTGGGTTAGTTGACTAGCAACTAATTCTGCCCACTCCTTCAAAACCGACTTTTTAAATGCTTTTATAAAAACTAAACAATACAAAAAGAATCATCCCTCATCTCTAGACCTAGTCTTTAGGTTTTCTAATCCTAGCGACACTATTCCTAGTTGAACGATCAATCCCCCGGTACTTGTCATTATACTATACTACATCGATCAGGTACACTGCCTAGTGGGGGTTGTAAGCTTCTCGAGATCCCCCGAGAGGTAAAGCCTGGTGCAATCCCTACGCATTAGAAACACTCAATGCGGTTGCTTTTCGCGGAGATTCTACTACCCCATGGTTTGCTGACTTCACAAACTACCATGCGGGTAACTTTGTTGTGAAAGGGATGTCAACCCAACAGAAGAATAAACTCTTTAAGGATGTCAAACATTACTTCTGGGATGACCCCTACTTATTCAAAATCTGTGCGGATCAAGTCATCCGACGGTGTGTATATGGACAGGAAGCCACTGAAATTCTCAAGGCTTGCCATGCTGGACCCACTGGGGGCCATCATAATCCCAACTACACCACCAAAAAGGTGTTTGATTCTGGATTCTTCTGGCCCACAATTTATAAAGATGCCCAGGATCTCAAGGACTTCCTTAAAATCGTAGATTCTATAGACCTTGATACTACAACTAGAGAGTCGACCCGATTACGCCTATTCCAATTCTCTCTACGTGATCAAGCTAGTCAGTGGCTTGAACGTTTACCCGCGGGATCCATCACCTCATGGGACGATCTCACCACTCGTTTCCTTGCTCAATTTTTCCAACCAGGGAGAACTACCAAGCTTAGAAATGACATCTTGATGTTTCAACAACATCAAGGTGAAACCTTTTACGAAGCATGGACTCGATACAAAGACCTACTCCGAAAAGTCCCTTATCATGGCATCGAACCATGGCTCCAAATTCAAATCTTTTACGATAAAGTTAACTATCAAACGAGAAGGGCTATAGATTACGCAGCCAAGGGCAGGTTAAACAGACTTAGCATTGATGAATGCTGGAAAGTTCTTGAGGGGTTGGCACATTACGAAGAAGAAGGATGGAAGGACCCGATGTTTTCAAGTAAGGGGAAACTTGATTACGCACACGCCACCCAAGAACAATTATTGGGAAATATCGAGAAGCAGGTAAAAGAATTAATGAGACCTGAAATACCTGCTGCTGAAACCGCAAGGAATCCTAATATACGTAGGAATGCGGTTATCAAACATAATTTTCCTGAACGTTCACGACAAGAGGAGTTCGAAGGGATAATGGTAACCTTCATGAATAATCAGGAAAAACAAATCCGGCACTTAGAAGCACGCATGGAAAGCACTCGCAATGCTTTTATGTATTTAGCAGACAAATTCATATCAAGGATCGAAGAAAAGATTAAGGAAAAATTCGCACCAAGAAAAATCGAAAAAATCTTTGAGGTTCCAACTCCTTTGGTGTTTAACCAAGAGGATAACGAGAAATCCTTTCCAAGTGCTTCGCCGTCAATCACCTCCTATTTTTTTGAGCATCCTCAGGAGGAGAAGAACTCGCAATTTCATAACATTTTCGTTGGATGCTTGCAAACCACGCTCCCAAATTTGTGCAAGAGATGTTCCTTTGGTTTTAAACCCGGTGTGAAGAGGTTGCACCTCAAAAACACCACAGCTTTGAGACCCTCTATGGAACAATACCTCTTTGTTACCACCGTTGACCAATCCGAAGGTTACAACTTAACTAAAACCTCACCCACCCCTTTCTACAACCACATCTCTTTCCGTGACAATAATGAAATGTTCGACCCTGGTGGACTTCACTAATAGGATGGCTACTCATAGTTTTTACTTATGTTTAGCTATTCATACTAGTGTAGGGACTGAAGTTGGAATTACCACTTTTTATTCTTGATGCGGGCATCTGACGGCGTCAGATGTTAACTCTTGACGCCGTCACCTCGATATCTCAGCAATAATAACCCAAACTCCATCACTTTCAACTCATACCCCACAAATCACACCCAAATTGCTGCTCCACTGTCACACCCCCAAAATCGGGTCCAGCGGAAGCATACGTGTAGCTGGGGTGTAACTCAATCGGTAACACAACACAAGTACAAAAATGGTTTTCACTTTAATTATTTAGAATAAAATCGTTTAATCAAAATGTTGAATTTACATCGTTAAAAGTAGTGCGGAAGTAGGCCCTTAAAATGGTTTAAAACGGTCCCCATATAAATAATCAGTCTTCTATGACCATGCCATGCCCTGCCAAAACCTCCTGTAGCGTGCCATAGGTTAAAACCTGAAAATACATGCTAAAGTGTCAACACGAGGTTGGTGAGTTCATAGAGTTTGTTTAACAAGTAAAGTATATAGAAAAATGATCACACAGCAAAGGCATCGTAAATCCACTCAGTTGCAAGTCCCGCCATAAGAGACTTGTAACCTGTGTGTTTACAACCCACTGCTAAATAGTTTATGTCTAGTTGTCAAGCACAAGTGGTCAATATAATATGTCAAATTGTCAATCATATGTACGTGTATCATAGTAGTTAAAAGTGTAAACGTCACCACAAGGGTCTTCCGACATACAGTCAGGATGCACAACACACCTCTAGGGTCTTCCAACAACTTACGGTTGGGATGCATCCAAATTAATGGCCTTCCAATACCGTAGTATTAGGATGTATCCAAATTAATGGCCTTCCAATACCGTCGTATTAGGATGCTGCTCCGTCGACAGGGGAGACTTTATAATGCTGCTCCGAACAAGGGAGACTTCATAGTGTTGCTCCGAACAAGGGAGACTTTAAGTCAAAGTACGTACGGTACATAAGTTCAAAAGTTTAAGTCAAGTTCAAAAGGTCAAGACAAGTCATAAGTTCATAATAAAGTTCAAGTCAAAACCATGTTTAAAGAGTCAAGTAATAGTTCAAGTAAAAACGAGCATGTATTCTCCCCCAAAAGTTGACAAAACAATTTAAAAGAGTAGGGGCTATGACTCACCTGGTGCGATAGCTACGATGACAAAAGTGGATACACAGAAATGAGGTTCGATCTCTAACCGCGACCTATAATGAACGAATGATACGATCTACTTAAATTATGAGGGGATGCGATGAATGTACATGCACATGAAGTCAATACCACTCGTAGTTTGAAAATAAGTGTTGGCGTTGATTTATAGTGTTTCCATAACTTAAGAGAATATGTGCTATTAGAGGTTGTCAAATATATATATAGTTCGCCTAGTTTCAAAAGTGTATATCTTGGTCGTTTTAAGCTCGTTTTCTACGTTCTTTACATCCACGGATTCGTTTTAGTATATACTAATATATTTTTGGTAGTTCGGCTCCTCTAGGTTACGTCTAACATCTCTATTTGCCCGTCGAAAACTGTCAAACAGCATGCAGTTTTTCAGAAAACTAGTTTTCGTCGCTAAATTCGGAAAATCATATCTCCTTCGTTATTAACTCGTTTTAATCCGTTATTTCGCCCACGGCTTCGTTTTTGAAAGTATTTTCTAAATATTTGGTCAAAAATTACCCATCATCTACTGATTTTCCCACGATTTCAAAATAAGGACAGTAGGTATAAATATAGTTTCAAAAATCATTTTCCTAGTTTCAAACTTGTTTCAACTTTAACCAAATCACTTTCAATCACCACAAATCTAGTCTAATCTTACCATACACCTTCTTAGGGTGTCATGGGTTCCTAAACATCATAAATCAAGTGGATCTAACAAGGATCTATTTCTAGGGATCAAAAGTTATATATATAAATGAGTGGTATAACTAACATATGCATGTAGATCTTGAATGGAAATCATATGATCACAAAGATAACATGAAGAAATTATGAACAAGAGTTTGACAACTTACCTAGAAAGATAAGTGAGCTTATGGAGAGTAAAACCAAAGAAACCTTGAGTTTTTTTCACAAAACCCAAACAAGGACAACAAAAGGGACAAGATAATAACTTGATCTTGAAAAATCAATGGTGGATGGTGATGGTTCTTGTGGTGGATCGAATGGTGTATGTGTGTAGGAGATGATGTATATTTTGTTGTGGTAAGTAAACTAAGTGCTAATGTAATTTATAAATGGAAGATTTAATGGTCAAGTAAAAAAAAACACATCTTTGGTCTTTTGGTGGCTAGGGGGGTGGCAAAAGTGGAAGAAAAAGAAAGTGTGTGGGCTATTTAATGTTCTTGTCCAAATGTTGGATATATTAGTTGGTTTTTGTGGTGTATTGGGTGTTATCGGATACCGAGTTAACTAAAAATAAATCATGACGCGATGAAATAAAATATGACGAAGTTGTAAAAGTTGTAAAATATTATTCCTGATGATAATCGGGGTGTTAAAATAATTATCGTGTTGAAATTTCGCAAACCGACGGAGTTATAAGCTCCGACCGTGAAATATAGTAATTGATTTGAAAACACCGGGTAAATTAATAATATAATTTTTATATTATTATTATGAGTATAAAAGTATGTTAGGACCATAGTTGAGATTGACGGATCAATTATTTAAAATAATAGCTCATAAAATAACGTTTATTAGGTTGATAATCGTACGTGTACAGAAATGACGCAACTCACGTATAAATGACAATTTTTCTCCGGATGTGAATAGTGTTTTATGAATAGTAAAATTTTTGAACGCTTCTCAGAATCACAAACTGACTCCGAAAAAGATGAATAGTAAAATGATGAATAGTGATTGATGAATAGTAACCGATGAATAGTAAATGTGAAAGTTCGGGAAAAGACCAGATTTTACGAGTTGTGACAGTCTCTACCCCTTAAGGGAACTTCGTCCCGAAGTTCAGTTAACGTTGGTCTCTGAAGTGTTATAAAGGTGAAGATTCATGAGACGAAATGACCAGTTGACGTGCTTCTAGGCGGCGGTTTACGAGGTGATGAAAAGTATAAGCGTTCTGACAACGAGGGTATACACACACAAATGAAGCATTTGGAAATTGAGTAGAGGATTCAATCCAGACAGAATTTTATTATAACCATTCTCAGTGCAAAATTCATTTCTGAGTCAGATATAGGTAGTCAGCCTATGTCCCACTATCCCGGGTTGAATATAGGTGACTAGTCTATATTCCACCGAGGTTCCATGAATTTTGAAATACTCAGCTCAGTTATACTAAGACTATGTCCTTCACAAATACCAAGACGTTCAGAAAGACTAAGGCAGGTGACCAAACTCGAGGTCAAATGATGAGACTATGCAAGGAGAAACATAACAGGGTGACATATATGATACGTGAACATGCTTATATGAAAGACAATGATAGAAATCAATTAGAATAAATGAACATAATATACCAGATAATGAGACACAAATCTCATCACCTAAGTCAGCAACAAACCACAAGTGAGGCATCATCTTGGCAGGCAGGCACGTGACGGTCATAGGGTTAAGTTTTCGTAAAAGTAGCTATAGTCTAGGTTTTAAAAACACTTAGTTCGCTATAGCCAGAGCTCTGATACCAATCTATCACACCCCCAAAATCGGGTCCAGCGGAAGCATACGTGTAGCTGGGGTGTAACTCAATCGGTAACACAACACAAGTACAAAAATGGTTTTCACTTTAATTATTTAGAATAAAATCGTTTAATCAAAATGTTGAATTTACATCGTTAAAAGTAGTGCGGAAGTAGGCCCTTAAAATGGTTTAAAACGGTCCCCATATAAATAATCAGTCTTCTATGACCATGCCATGCCCTGCCAAAACCTCCTGTAGCGTGCCATAGGTTAAAACCTGAAAATACATGCTAAAGTGTCAACACGAGGTTGGTGAGTTCATAGAGTTTGTTTAACAAGTAAAGTATATAGAAAAATGATCACACAGCAAAGGCATCGTAAATCCACTCAGTTGCAAGTCCCGCCATAAGAGACTTGTAACCTGTGTGTTTACAACCCACTGCTAAATAGTTTATGTCTAGTTGTCAAGCACAAGTGGTCAATATAATATGTCAAATTGTCAATCATATGTACGTGTATCATAGTAGTTAAAAGTGTAAACGTCACCACAAGGGTCTTCCGACATACAGTCAGGATGCACAACACACCTCTAGGGTCTTCCAACAACTTACGGTTGGGATGCATCCAAATTAATGGCCTTCCAATACCGTAGTATTAGGATGTATCCAAATTAATGGCCTTCCAATACCGTCGTATTAGGATGCTGCTCCGTCGACAGGGGAGACTTTATAATGCTGCTCCGAACAAGGGAGACTTCATAGTGTTGCTCCGAACAAGGGAGACTTTAAGTCAAAGTACGTACGGTACATAAGTTCAAAAGTTTAAGTCAAGTTCAAAAGGTCAAGACAAGTCATAAGTTCATAATAAAGTTCAAGTCAAAACCATGTTTAAAGAGTCAAGTAATAGTTCAAGTAAAAACGAGCATGTATTCTCCCCCAAAAGTTGACAAAACAATTTAAAAGAGTAGGGGCTATGACTCACCTGGTGCGATAGCTACGATGACAAAAGTGGATACACAGAAATGAGGTTCGATCTCTAACCGCGACCTATAATGAACGAATGATACGATCTACTTAAATTATGAGGGGATGCGATGAATGTACATGCACATGAAGTCAATACCACTCGTAGTTTGAAAATAAGTGTTGGCGTTGATTTATAGTGTTTCCATAACTTAAGAGAATATGTGCTATTAGAGGTTGTCAAATATATATATAGTTCGCCTAGTTTCAAAAGTGTATATCTTGGTCGTTTTAAGCTCGTTTTCTACGTTCTTTACATCCACGGATTCGTTTTAGTATATACTAATATATTTTTGGTAGTTCGGCTCCTCTAGGTTACGTCTAACATCTCTATTTGCCCGTCGAAAACTGTCAAACAGCATGCAGTTTTTCAGAAAACTAGTTTTCGTCGCTAAATTCGGAAAATCATATCTCCTTCGTTATTAACTCGTTTTAATCCGTTATTTCGCCCACGGCTTCGTTTTTGAAAGTATTTTCTAAATATTTGGTCAAAAATTACCCATCATCTACTGATTTTCCCACGATTTCAAAATAAGGACAGTAGGTATAAATATAGTTTCAAAAATCATTTTCCTAGTTTCAAACTTGTTTCAACTTTAACCAAATCACTTTCAATCACCACAAATCTAGTCTAATCTTACCATACACCTTCTTAGGGTGTCATGGGTTCCTAAACATCATAAATCAAGTGGATCTAACAAGGATCTATTTCTAGGGATCAAAAGTTATATATATAAATGAGTGGTATAACTAACATATGCATGTAGATCTTGAATGGAAATCATATGATCACAAAGATAACATGAAGAAATTATGAACAAGAGTTTGACAACTTACCTAGAAAGATAAGTGAGCTTATGGAGAGTAAAACCAAAGAAACCTTGAGTTTTTTTCACAAAACCCAAACAAGGACAACAAAAGGGACAAGATAATAACTTGATCTTGAAAAATCAATGGTGGATGGTGATGGTTCTTGTGGTGGATTGAATGGTGTATGTGTGTAGGAGATGATGTATATTTTGTTGTGGTAAGTAAACTAAGTGCTAATGTAATTTATAAATGGAAGATTTAATGGTCAAGTAAAAAAAAAACACATCTTTGGTCTTTTGGTGGCTAGGGGGGTGGCAAAAGTGGAAGAAAAAGAAAGTGTGTGGGCTATTTAATGTTCTTGTCCAAATGTTGGATATATTAGTTGGTTTTTGTGGTGTATTGGGTGTTATCGGGTACCGAGTTAACTAAAAATAAATCATGACGCGATGAAATAAAATATGACGAAGTTGTAAAAGTTGTAAAATATTATTCCTGATGATAATCGGGGTGTTAAAATAATTATCGTGTTGAAATTTCGCAAACCGACGGAGTTATAAGCTCCGACCGTGAAATATAGTAATTGATTTGAAAACACCGGGTAAATTAATAATATAATTTTTATATTATTATTATGAGTATAAAAGTATGTTAGGACCATAGTTGAGATTGACGGATCAATTATTTAAAATAATAGCTCATAAAATAACGTTTATTAGGTTGATAATCGTACGTGTACAGAAATGACGCAACTCACGTATAAATGACAATTTTTTTCCGGATGTGAATAGTGTTTTATGAATAGTAAAATTTTTGAACGCTTCTCAGAATCACAAACTGACTCCGAAAAAGATGAATAGTAAAATGATGAATAGTGATTGATGAATAGTAACCGATGAATAGTAAATGTGAAAGTTCGGGAAAAGACCAGATTTTACGAGTTGTGACAGTCTCTACCCCTTAAGGGAACTTCGTCCCGAAGTTCAGTTAACGTTGGTCTCTGAAGTGTTATAAAGGTGAAGATTCATGAGACGAAATGACCAGTTGACGTGCTTCTAGGCGGCGGTTTACGAGGTGATGAAAAGTATAAGCGTTCTGACAACGAGGGTATACACACACAAATGAAGCATTTGGAAATTGAGTAGAGGATTCAATCCAGACAGAATTTTATTATAACCATTCTCAGTGCAAAATTCATTTCTGAGTCAGATATAGGTAGTCAGCCTATGTCCCACTATCCCGGGTTGAATATAGGTGACTAGTCTATATTCCACCGAGGTTCCATGAATTTTGAAATACTCAGCTCAGTTATACTAAGACTATGTCCTTCACAAATACCAAGACGTTCAGAAAGACTAAGGCAGGTGACCAAACTCGAGGTCAAATGATGAGACTATGCAAGGAGAAACATAACAGGGTGACATATATGATACGTGAACATGCTTATATGAAAGACAATGATAGAAATCAATTAGAATAAATGAACATAATATACCAGATAATGAGACACAAATCTCATCACCTAAGTCAGCAACAAACCACAAGTGAGGCATCATCTTGGCAGGCAGGCACGTGACGGTCATAGGGTTAAGTTTTCGTAAAAGTAGCTATAGTCTAGGTTTTAAAAACACTTAGTTCGCTATAGCCAGAGCTCTGATACCAATCTATCACACCCCCAAAATCGGGTCCAGCGGAAGCATACGTGTAGCTGGGGTGTAACTCAATCGGTAACACAACACAAGTACAAAAATGGTTTTCACTTTAATTATTTAGAATAAAATCGTTTAATCAAAATGTTGAATTTACATCGTTAAAAGTAGTGCGGAAGTAGGCCCTTAAAATGGTTTAAAACGGTCCCCATATAAATAATCAGTCTTCTATGACCATGCCATGCCCTGCCAAAACCTCCTGTAGCGTGCCATAGGTTAAAACCTGAAAATACATGCTAAAGTGTCAACACGAGGTTGGTGAGTTCATAGAGTTTGTTTAACAAGTAAAGTATATAGAAAAATGATCACACAGCAAAGGCATCGTAAATCCACTCAGTTGCAAGTCCCGCCATAAGAGACTTGTAACCTGTGTGTTTACAACCCACTGCTAAATAGTTTATGTCTAGTTGTCAAGCACAAGTGGTCAATATAATATGTCAAATTGTCAATCATATGTACGTGTATCATAGTAGTTAAAAGTGTAAACGTCACCACAAGGGTCTTCCGACATACAGTCAGGATGTACAACACACCTCTAGGGTCTTCCAACAACTTACGGTTGGGATGCATCCAAATTAATGGCCTTCCAATACCGTAGTATTAGGATGTATCCAAATTAATGGCCTTCCAATACCGTCGTATTAGGATGCTGCTCCGTCGACAGGGGAGACTTTATAATGCTGCTCCGAACAAGGGAGACTTCATAGTGTTGCTCCGAACAAGGGAGACTTTAAGTCAAAGTACGTACGGTACATAAGTTCAAAAGTTTAAGTCAAGTTCAAAAGGTCAAGACAAGTCATAAGTTCATAATAAAGTTCAAGTCAAAACCATGTTTAAAGAGTCAAGTAATAGTTCAAGTAAAAACGAGCATGTATTCTCCCCCAAAAGTTGACAAAACAATTTAAAAGAGTAGGGGCTATGACTCACCTGGTGCGATAGCTACGATGACAAAAGTGGATACACAGAAATGAGGTTTGATCTCTAACCGCGACCTATAATGAACGAATGATACGATCTACTTAAATTATGAGGGGATGCGATGAATGTACATGCACATGAAGTCAATACCACTCGTAGTTTGAAAATAAGTGTTGGCGTTGATTTATAGTGTTTCCATAACTTAAGAGAATATGTGCTATTAGAGGTTGTCAAATATATATATAGTTCGCCTAGTTTCAAAAGTGTATATCTTGGTCGTTTTAAGCTCGTTTTCTACGTTCTTTACATCCACGGATTCGTTTTAGTATATACTAATATATTTTTGGTAGTTCGGCTCCTCTAGGTTACGTCTAACATCTCTATTTGCCCGTCGAAAACTGTCAAACAGCATGCAGTTTTTCAGAAAACTAGTTTTCGTTGCTAAATTCGGAAAATCATATCTCCTTCGTTATTAACTCGTTTTAATCCGTTATTTCGCCCACGGCTTCGTTTTTGAAAGTATTTTCTAAATATTTGGTCAAAAATTACCCATCATCTACTGATTTTCCCATGATTTCAAAATAAGGACAGTAGGTATAAATATAGTTTCAAAAATCATTTTCCTAGTTTCAAACTTGTTTCAACTTTAACCAAATCACTTTCAATCACCACAAATCTAGTCTAATCTTACCATACACCTTCTTAGGGTGTCATGGGTTCCTAAACATCATAAATCAAGTGGATCTAACAAGGATCTATTTCTAGGGATCAAAAGTTATATATATAAATGAGTGGTATAACTAACATATGCATGTAGATCTTGAATGGAAATCATATGATCACAAAGATAACATGAAGAAATTATGAACAAGAGTTTGACAACTTACCTAGAAAGATAAGTGAGCTTATGGAGAGTAAAACCAAAGAAACCTTGAGTTTTTTTCACAAAACCCAAACAAGGACAACAAAAGGGACAAGATAATAACTTGATCTTGAAAAATCAATGGTGGATGGTGATGGTTCTTGTGGTGGATCGAATGGTGTATGTGTGTAGGAGATGATGTATATTTTGTTGTGGTAAGTAAACTAAGTGCTAATGTAATTTATAAATGGAAGATTTAATGGTCAAGTAAAAAAAAACACATCTTTGGTCTTTTGGTGGCTAGGGGGGTGGCAAAAGTGGAAGAAAAAGAAAGTGTGTGGGCTATTTAATGTTCTTGTCCAAATGTTGGATATATTAGTTGGTTTTTGTGGTGTATTGGGTGTTATCGGGTACCGAGTTAACTAAAAATAAATCATGACGCGATGAAATAAAATATGACGAAGTTGTAAAAGTTGTAAAATATTATTCCTGATGATAATCGGGGTGTTAAAATAATTATCGTGTTGAAATTTCGCAAACCGACGGAGTTATAAGCTCCGACCGTGAAATATAGTAATTGATTTGAAAACACCGGGTAAATTAATAATATAATTTTTATATTATTATTATGAGTATAAAAGTATGTTAGGACCATAGTTGAGATTGACGGATCAATTATTTAAAATAATAGCTCATAAGATAACGTTTATTAGGTTGATAATCGTACGTGTACAGAAATGACGCAACTCACGTATAAATGACAATTTTTCTCCGGATGTGAATAGTGTTTTATGAATAGTAAAATTTTTGAACGCTTCTCAGAATCACAAACTGACTCCGAAAAAGATGAATAGTAAAATGATGAATAGTGATTGATGAATAGTAACCGATGAATAGTAAATGTGAAAGTTCGGGAAAAGACCAGATTTTACGAGTTGTGACAGTCTCTACCCCTTAAGGGAACTTCGTCCCGAAGTTCAGTTAACGTTGGTCTCTGAAGTGTTATAAAGGTGAAGATTCATGAGACGAAATGACCAGTTGACGTGCTTCTAGGCGGCGGTTTACGAGGTGATGAAAAGTATAAGCGTTCTGACAACGAGGGTATACACACACAAATGAAGCATTTGGAAATTGAGTAGAGGATTCAATCCAGACAGAATTTTATTATAACCATTCTCAGTGCAAAATTCATTTCTGAGTCAGATATAGGTAGTCAGCCTATGTCCCACTATCCCGGGTTGAATATAGGTGACTAGTCTATATTCCACCGAGGTTCCATGAATTTTGAAATACTCAGCTCAGTTATACTAAGACTATGTCCTTCACAAATACCAAGACGTTCAGAAAGACTAAGGCAGGTGACGAAACTCGAGGTCAAATGATGAGACTATGCAAGGAGAAACATAACAGGGTGACATATATGATACGTGAACATGCTTATATGAAAGACAATGATAGAAATCAATTAGAATAAATGAACATAATATACCAGATAATGAGACACAAATCTCATCACCTAAGTCAGCAACAAACCACAAGTGAGGCATCATCTTGGCAGGCAGGCACGTGACGGTCATAGGGTTAAGTTTTCGTAAAAGTAGCTATAGTCTAGGTTTTAAAAACACTTAGTTCGCTATAGCCAGAGCTCTGATACCAATCTATCACACCCCCAAAATCGGGTCCAGCGGAAGCATACGTGTAGCTGGGGTGTAACTCAATCGGTAACACAACACAAGTACAAAAATGGTTTTCACTTTAATTATTTAGAATAAAATCGTTTAATCAAAATGTTGAATTTACATCGTTAAAAGTAGTGCGGAAGTAGGCCCTTAAAATGGTTTAAAACGGTCCCCATATAAATAATCAGTCTTCTATGACCATGCCATGCCCTGCCAAAACCTCCTGTAGCGTGCCATAGGTTAAAACCTGAAAATACATGCTAAAGTGTCAACACGAGGTTGGTGAGTTCATAGAGTTTGTTTAACAAGTAAAGTATATAGAAAAATGATCACACAGCAAAGGCATCGTAAATCCACTCAGTTGCAAGTCCCGCCATAAGAGACTTGTAACCTGTGTGTTTACAACCCACTGCTAAATAGTTTATGTCTAGTTGTCAAGCACAAGTGGTCAATATAATATGTCAAATTGTCAATCATATGTACGTGTATCATAGTAGTTAAAAGTGTAAACGTCACCACAAGGGTCTTCCGACATACAGTCAGGATGCACAACACACCTCTAGGGTCTTCCAACAACTTACGGTTGGGATGCATCCAAATTAATGGCCTTCCAATACCGTAGTATTAGGATGTATCCAAATTAATGGCCTTCCAATACCGTCGTATTAGGATGCTGCTCCGTCGACAGGGGAGACTTTATAATGCTGCTCCGAACAAGGGAGACTTCATAGTGTTGCTCCGAACAAGGGAGACTTTAAGTCAAAGTACGTACGGTACATAAGTTCAAAAGTTTAAGTCAAGTTCAAAAGGTCAAGACAAGTCATAAGTTCATAATAAAGTTCAAGTCAAAACCATGTTTAAAGAGTCAAGTAATAGTTCAAGTAAAAACGAGCATGTATTCTCCCCCAAAAGTTGACAAAACAATTTAAAAGAGTAGGGGCTATGACTCACCTGGTGCGATAGCTACGATGACAAAAGTGGATACACAGAAATGAGGTTCGATCTCTAACCGCGACCTATAATGAACGAATGATACGATCTACTTAAATTATGAGGGGATGCGATGAATGTACATGCACATGAAGTCAATACCACTCGTAGTTTGAAAATAAGTGTTGGCGTTGATTTATAGTGTTTCCATAACTTAAGAGAATATGTGCTATTAGAGGTTGTCAAATATATATATAGTTCGCCTAGTTTCAAAAGTGTATATCTTGGTCGTTTTAAGCTCGTTTTCTACGTTCTTTACATCCACGGATTCGTTTTAGTATATACTAATATATTTTTGGTAGTTCGGCTCCTCTAGGTTACGTCTAACATCTCTATTTGCCCGTCGAAAACTGTCAAACAGCATGCAGTTTTTCAGAAAACTAGTTTTCGTCGCTAAATTCGGAAAATCATATCTCCTTCGTTATTAACTCGTTTTAATCCGTTATTTCGCCCACGGCTTCGTTTTTGAAAGTATTTTCTAAATATTTGGTCAAAAATTACCCATCATCTACTGATTTTCCCACGATTTCAAAATAAGGACAGTAGGTATAAATATAGTTTCAAAAATCATTTTCCTAGTTTCAAACTTGTTTCAACTTTAACCAAATCACTTTCAATCACCACAAATCTAGTCTAATCTTACCATACACCTTCTTAGGGTGTCATGGGTTCCTAAACATCATAAATCAAGTGGATCTAACAAGGATCTATTTCTAGGGATCAAAAGTTATATATATAAATGAGTGGTATAACTAACATATGCATGTAGATCTTGAATGGAAATCATATGATCACAAAGATAACATGAAGAAATTATGAACAAGAGTTTGACAACTTACCTAGAAAGATAAGTGAGCTTATGGAGAGTAAAACCAAAGAAACCTTGAGTTTTTTTCACAAAACCCAAACAAGGACAACAAAAGGGACAAGATAATAACTTGATCTTGAAAAATCAATGGTGGATGGTGATGGTTCTTGTGGTGGATCGAATGGTGTATGTGTGTAGGAGATGATGTATATTTTGTTGTGGTAAGTAAACTAAGTGCTAATGTAATTTATAAATGGAAGATTTAATGGTCAAGTAAAAAAAAACACATCTTTGGTCTTTTGGTGGCTAGGGGGGTGGCAAAAGTGGAAGAAAAAGAAAGTGTGTGGGCTATTTAATGTTCTTGTCCAAATGTTGGATATATTAGTTGGTTTTTGTGGTGTATTGGGTGTTATCGGGTACCGAGTTAACTAAAAATAAATCATGACGCGATGAAATAAAATATGACGAAGTTGTAAAAGTTGTAAAATATTATTCCTGATGATAATCGGGGTGTTAAAATAATTATCGTGTTGAAATTTCGCAAACCGACGGAGTTATAAGCTCCGACCGTGAAATATAGTAATTGATTTGAAAACACCGGGTAAATTAATAATATAATTTTTATATTATTATTATGAGTATAAAAGTATGTTAGGACCATAGTTGAGATTGACGGATCAATTATTTAAAATAATAGCTCATAAGATAACGTTTATTAGGTTGATAATCGTACGTGTACAGAAATGACGCAACTCACGTATAAATGACAATTTTTCTCCGGATGTGAATAGTGTTTTATGAATAGTAAAATTTTTGAACGCTTCTCAGAATCACAAACTGACTCCGAAAAAGATGAATAGTAAAATGATGAATAGTGATTGATGAATAGTAACCGATGAATAGTAAATGTGAAAGTTCGGGAAAAGACCAGATTTTACGAGTTGTGACAGTCTCTACCCCTTAAGGGAACTTCGTCCCGAAGTTCAGTTAACGTTGGTCTCTGAAGTGTTATAAAGGTGAAGATTCATGAGACGAAATGACCAGTTGACGTGCTTCTAGGCGGCGGTTTACGAGGTGATGAAAAGTATAAGCGTTCTGACAACGAGGGTATACACACACAAATGAAGCATTTGGAAATTGAGTAGAGGATTCAATCCAGACAGAATTTTATTATAACCATTCTCAGTGCAAAATTCATTTCTGAGTCAGATATAGGTAGTCAGCCTATGTCCCACTATCCCGGGTTGAATATAGGTGACTAGTCTATATTCCACCGAGGTTCCATGAATTTTGAAATACTCAACTCAGTTATACTAAGACTATGTCCTTCACAAATACCAAGACGTTCAGAAAGACTAAGGCAGGTGACCAAACTCGAGGTCAAATGATGAGACTATGCAAGGAGAAACATAACAGGGTGACATATATGATACGTGAACATGCTTATATGAAAGACAATGATAGAAATCAATTAGAATAAATGAACATAATATACCAGATAATGAGACACAAATCTCATCACCTAAGTCAGCAACAAACCACAAGTGAGGCATCATCTTGGCAGGCAGGCACGTGACGGTCATAGGGTTAAGTTTTCGTAAAAGTAGCTATAGTCTAGGTTTTAAAAACACTTAGTTCGCTATAGCCAGAGCTCTGATACCAATCTATCACACCCCCAAAATCGGGTCCAGCGGAAGCATACGTGTAGCTGGGGTGTAACTCAATCGGTAACACAACACAAGTACAAAAATGGTTTTCACTTTAATTATTTAGAATAAAATCGTTTAATCAAAATGTTGAATTTACATCGTTAAAAGTAGTGCGGAAGTAGGCCCTTAAAATGGTTTAAAACGGTCCCCATATAAATAATCAGTCTTCTATGACCATGCCATGCCCTGCCAAAACCTCCTGTAGCGTGCCATAGGTTAAAACCTGAAAATACATGCTAAAGTGTCAACACGAGGTTGGTGAGTTCATAGAGTTTGTTTAACAAGTAAAGTATATAGAAAAATGATCACACAGCAAAGGCATCGTAAATCCACTCAGTTGCAAGTCCCGCCATAAGAGACTTGTAACCTGTGTGTTTACAACCCACTGCTAAATAGTTTATGTCTAGTTGTCAAGCACAAGTGGTCAATATAATATGTCAAATTGTCAATCATATGTACGTGTATCATAGTAGTTAAAAGTGTAAACGTCACCACAAGGGTCTTCCGACATACAGTCAGGATGCACAACACACCTCTAGGGTCTTCCAACAACTTACGGTTGGGATGCATCCAAATTAATGGCCTTCCAATACCGTAGTATTAGGATGTATCCAAATTAATGGCCTTCCAATACCGTCGTATTAGGATGCTGCTCCGTCGACAGGGGAGACTTTATAATGCTGCTCCGAACAAGGGAGACTTCATAGTGTTGCTCCGAACAAGGGAGACTTTAAGTCAAAGTACGTACGGTACATAAGTTCAAAAGTTTAAGTCAAGTTCAAAAGGTCAAGACAAGTCATAAGTTCATAATAAAGTTCAAGTCAAAACCATGTTTAAAGAGTCAAGTAATAGTTCAAGTAAAAACGAGCATGTATTCTCCCCCAAAAGTTGACAAAACAATTTAAAAGAGTAGGGGCTATGACTCACCTGGTGCGATAGCTACGATGACAAAAGTGGATACACAGAAATGAGGTTCGATCTCTAACCGCGACCTATAATGAACGAATGATACGATCTACTTAAATTATGAGGGGATGCGATGAATGTACATGCACATGAAGTCAATACCACTCGTAGTTTGAAAATAAGTGTTGGCGTTGATTTATAGTGTTTCCATAACTTAAGAGAATATGTGCTATTAGAGGTTGTCAAATATATATATAGTTCGCCTAGTTTCAAAAGTGTATATCTTGGTCGTTTTAAGCTCGTTTTCTACGTTCTTTACATCCACGGATTCGTTTTAGTATATACTAATATATTTTTGGTAGTTCGGCTCCTCTAGGTTACGTCTAACATCTCTATTTGCCCGTCGAAAACTGTCAAACAGCATGCAGTTTTTCAGAAAACTAGTTTTCGTCGCTAAATTCGGAAAATCATATCTCCTTCGTTATTAACTCGTTTTAATCCGTTATTTCGCCCACGGCTTCGTTTTTGAAAGTATTTTCTAAATATTTGGTCAAAAATTACCCATCATCTACTGATTTTCCCACGATTTCAAAATAAGGACAGTAGGTATAAATATAGTTTCAAAAATCATTTTCCTAGTTTCAAACTTGTTTCAACTTTAACCAAATCACTTTCAATCACCACAAATCTAGTCTAATCTTACCATACACCTTCTTAGGGTGTCATGGGTTCCTAAACATCATAAATCAAGTGGATCTAACAAGGATCTATTTCTAGGGATCAAAAGTTATATATATAAATGAGTGGTATAACTAACATATGCATGTAGATCTTGAATGGAAATCATATGATCACAAAGATAACATGAAGAAATTATGAACAAGAGTTTGACAACTTACCTAGAAAGATAAGTGAGCTTATGGAGAGTAAAACCAAAGAAACCTTGAGTTTTTTTCACAAAACCCAAACAAGGACAACAAAAGGGACAAGATAATAACTTGATCTTGAAAAATCAATGGTGGATGGTGATGGTTCTTGTGGTGGATCGAATGGTGTATGTGTGTAGGAGATGATGTATATTTTGTTGTGGTAAGTAAACTAAGTGCTAATGTAATTTATAAATGGAAGATTTAATGGTCAAGTAAAAAAAAACACATCTTTGGTCTTTTGGTGGCTAGGGGGGTGGCAAAAGTGGAAGAAAAAGAAAGTGTGTGGGCTATTTAATGTTCTTGTCCAAATGTTGGATATATTAGTTGGTTTTTGTGGTGTATTGGGTGTTATCGGGTACCGAGTTAACTAAAAATAAATCATGACGCGATGAAATAAAATATGACGAAGTTGTAAAAGTTGTAAAATATTATTCCTGATGATAATCGGGGTGTTAAAATAATTATCGTGTTGAAATTTCGCAAACCGACGGAGTTATAAGCTCCGACCGTGAAATATAGTAATTGATTTGAAAACACCGGGTAAATTAATAATATAATTTTTATATTATTATTATGAGTATAAAAGTATGTTAGGACCATAGTTGAGATTGACGGATCAATTATTTAAAATAATAGCTCATAAGATAACGTTTATTAGGTTGATAATCGTACGTGTACAGAAATGACGCAACTCACGTATAAATGACAATTTTTCTCCGGATGTGAATAGTGTTTTATGAATAGTAAAATTTTTGAACGCTTCTCAGAATCACAAACTGACTCCGAAAAAGATGAATAGTAAAATGATGAATAGTGATTGATGAATAGTAACCGATGAATAGTAAATGTGAAAGTTCGGGAAAAGACCAGATTTTACGAGTTGTGACAGTCTCTACCCCTTAAGGGAACTTCGTCCCGAAGTTCAGTTAACGTTGGTCTCTGAAGTGTTATAAAGGTGAAGATTCATGAGACGAAATGACCAGTTGACGTGCTTCTAGGCGGCGGTTTACGAGGTGATGAAAAGTATAAGCGTTCTGACAACGAGGGTATACACACACAAATGAAGCATTTGGAAATTGAGTAGAGGATTCAATCCAGACAGAATTTTATTATAACCATTCTCAGTGCAAAATTCATTTCTGAGTCAGATATAGGTAGTCAGCCTATGTCCCACTATCCCGGGTTGAATATAGGTGACTAATCTATATTCCACCGAGGTTCCATGAATTTTGAAATACTCAGCTCAGTTATACTAAGACTATGTCCTTCACAAATACCAAGACGTTCAGAAAGACTAAGGCAGGTGACCAAACTCGAGGTCAAATGATGAGACTATGCAAGGAGAAACATAACAGGGTGACATATATGATACGTGAACATGCTTATATGAAAGACAATGATAGAAATCAATTAGAATAAATGAACATAATATACCAGATAATGAGACACAAATCTCATCACCTAAGTCAGCAACAAACCACAAGTGAGGCATCATCTTGGCAGGCAGGCACGTGACAGTCATAGGGTTAAGTTTTCGTAAAAGTAGCTATAGTCTAGGTTTTAAAAACACTTAGTTCGCTATAGCCAGAGCTCTGATACCAATCTATCACACCCCCAAAATCGGGTCCAGCGGAAGCATACGTGTAGCTGGGGTGTAACTCAATCGGTAACACAACACAAGTACAAAAATGGTTTTCACTTTAATTATTTAGAATAAAATCGTTTAATCAAAATGTTGAATTTACATCGTTAAAAGTAGTGCGGAAGTAGGCCCTTAAAATGGTTTAAAACGGTCCCCATATAAATAATCAGTCTTCTATGACCATGCCATGCCCTGCCAAAACCTCCTGTAGCGTGCCATAGGTTAAAACCTGAAAATACATGCTAAAGTGTCAACACGAGGTTGGTGAGTTCATAGAGTTTGTTTAACAAGTAAAGTATATAGAAAAATGATCACACAGCAAAGGCATCGTAAATCCACTCAGTTGCAAGTCCCGCCATAAGAGACTTGTAACCTGTGTGTTTACAACCCACTGCTAAATAGTTTATGTCTAGTTGTCAAGCACAAGTGGTCAATATAATATGTCAAATTGTCAATCATATGTACGTGTATCATAGTAGTTAAAAGTGTAAACGTCACCACAAGGGTCTTCCGACATACAGTCAGGATGCACAACACACCTCTAGGGTCTTCCAACAACTTACGGTTGGGATGCATCCAAATTAATGGCCTTCCAATACCGTAGTATTAGGATGTATCCAAATTAATGGCCTTCCAATACCGTCGTATTAGGATGCTGCTCCGTCGACAGGGGAGACTTTATAATGCTGCTCCGAACAAGGGAGACTTCATAGTGTTGCTCCGAACAAGGGAGACTTTAAGTCAAAGTACGTACGGTACATAAGTTCAAAAGTTTAAGTCAAGTTCAAAAGGTCAAGACAAGTCATAAGTTCATAATAAAGTTCAAGTCAAAACCATGTTTAAAGAGTCAAGTAATAGTTCAAGTAAAAACGAGCATGTATTCTCCCCCAAAAGTTGACAAAACAATTTAAAAGAGTAGGGGCTATGACTCACCTGGTGCGATAGCTACGATGACAAAAGTGGATACACAGAAATGAGGTTCGATCTCTAACCGCGACCTATAATGAACGAATGATACGATCTACTTAAATTATGAGGGGATGCGATGAATGTACATGCACATGAAGTCAATACCACTCGTAGTTTGAAAATAAGTGTTGGCGTTGATTTATAGTGTTTCCATAACTTAAGAGAATATGTGCTATTAGAGGTTGTCAAATATATATATAGTTCGCCTAGTTTCAAAAGTGTATATCTTGGTCGTTTTAAGCTCGTTTTCTACGTTCTTTACATCCACGGATTCGTTTTAGTATATACTAATATATTTTTGGTAGTTCGGCTCCTCTAGGTTACGTCTAACATCTCTATTTGCCCGTCGAAAACTGTCAAACAGCATGCAGTTTTTCAGAAAACTAGTTTTCGTCGCTAAATTCGGAAAATCATATCTCCTTCGTTATTAACTCGTTTTAATCCGTTATTTCGCCCACGGCTTCGTTTTTGAAAGTATTTTCTAAATCTTTGGTCAAAAATTACCCATCATCTACTGATTTTCCCACGATTTCAAAATAAGGACAGTAGGTATAAATATAGTTTCAAAAATCATTTTCCTAGTTTCAAACTTGTTTCAACCTTAACCAAATCACTTTCAATCACTACAAATCTAGTCTAATCTTACCATACACCTTCTTAGGGTGTCATGGGTTCCTAAACATCATAAATCAAGTGGATCTAACAAGGATCTATTTCTAGGGATCAAAAGTTATATATATAAATGAGTGGTATAACTAACATATGCATGTAGATCTTGAATGGAAATCATATGATCACAAAGATAACATGAAGAAATTATGAACAAGAGTTTGACAACTTACCTAGAAAGATAAGTGAGCTTATGGAGAGTAAAACCAAAGAAACCTTGAGTTTTTATCACAAAACCCAAACAAGGACAACAAAAGGGACAAGATAATAACTTGATCTTGAAAAATCAATGGTGGATGGTGATGGTTCTTGTGGTGGATCGAATGGTGTATGTGTGTAGGAGATGATGTATATTTTGTTGTGGTAAGTAAACTAAGTGCTAATGTAATTTATAAATGGAAGATTTAATGGTCAAGTAAAAAAAAACACATCTTTGGTCTTTTGGTGGCTAGGGGGGGGGGGCGGCAAAAGTGGAAGAAAAAGAAAGTGTGTGGGCTATTTAATGTTCTTGTCCAAATGTTGGATATATTAGTTGGTTTTTGTGGTGTATTGGGTGTTATCGGGTACCGAGTTAACTAAAAATAAATCATGACGCGATGAAATAAAATATGACGAAGTTGTAAAAGTTGTAAAATATTATTCCTGATGATAATCGGGGTGTTAAAATAATTATCGTGTTGAAATTTCGCAAACCGACGGAGTTATAAGCTCCGACCGTGAAATATAGTAATTGATTTGAAAACACCGGGTAAATTGATAATATAATTTTTATATTATTATTATGAGTATAAAAATATGTTAGGACCATAGTTGAGATTGACGGATCAATTATTTAAAATAATAGCTCATAAGATAACGTTTGTTAGGCTGATAATCGTACGTGTACAGAAATGACGCAACTCACGTATAAATGACAATTTTTCTCCGGAGGTGAATAGTGTTTTATGAATAGTAAAATTTTTGAACGCTTCTCAGAATCACAAACTGACTCCGAAAAAGATGAATAGTAAAATGATGAATAGTGATTGATGAATAGTAACCGATGAATAGTAAATGTGAAAGTTCGGGAAAAGACTAGATTTTACGAGTTGTGACACCTCTGAGTCTCCATCATCCAATCCGACATCTTCCGTGACAAATCTCCACTTGGTAAGTAGTTTTTCTTCACTCTTTTTCGTTCAATTGTCCTTAGGTTCAACCAATTTTGAAAACCCCCATCATCCGAAACCCCATTTTTGACCCATATTTGATAAATCGTAATGCCTTCCCTTTGATGATTTGTAATCATAAGGTTACCATTAGATGATGTTGTTCTACTTGAATCATGCATTAATTAAGGAAAAATCTTTCACACCATGGATTTTTTGACCCCCCACCCATATTTTCTGCATAAAGGAGTGTTTGGGTAATAGGTTTAGAGTTTTAAAATTGATTTTTCCCTCGTAATTGCATGGTTCAATTTCTGCTGGGTCTGACGGCGTCATGTGTGTCTAACAGCATGAGCCAATAAAATTCTCATTCTAATCGTTTTCGTCCACTCTATCTTTTTCCAGGAAAATGAGCAAGCGATCACGACAACACCGTGGCAGCTCATCTAGGTCCCAACAAGTTAACTATGGGGAAATGGTCCACAGTTGGGGTGAGTTTGACAATGATGCCGCTACAACTAAGTACGCGGAGCTTGTTAATCACCACAATGATGCTGGTGCTGTGATTGATTGGGAGTTTCTGAGATCCCAAGGTCTGGAGGCTGAGTTTTTGGGGAGGATCTAAACCGATGGGTTTACGGGTCCTAAATGGGAGAGATTGTTCAGGATGAGGGAGACTGTGTATAGTGAGTTGGTTAGGGAGTTCTTTGCGACTTTTCACTTTGTTTTGGCGGAGGCCAGGACGGATATGGGGGGTACCACTATTTACTTTAGGTTAGGGGGAGGTTCAATCATGTTCGATTACTGAGTTTGGGTGGAGGATTGGTTTGTACACTAGGGAGGAGGCTGTTGAGGGAGGTTTTATGCCAAGGTTATTGCATGGGGAGACTGTGAGGAACGAGATGAGGAGCGCCACTTTTTGGCCGAGTATTGGGAACGGGGTGTACACCTCGACTACTGGGGCAGCCTCAATAAGGGACCCCATGATCAGGTTAGCCCACAGGTGAATCACATACAGCTTGTCGTTGCGTCATGGCACCACTCACCGTGTCACTGCTTCAGATCTTTTCTACCTGTATACCATCTTTTCAGCGGGTGTTTACTGCAACATCCCATTTTGGGTAGCCAGCTATTTGAAGACCAGTGTGGGGGAGAGGGATATTGAGAAGGTGTATGGGGGATGTTCGTGACCCGGTTGGCTCGATCTTATGGGCTGCTTGTTCCCCAGATCATGGGATACTTGAGCGACTGCGGGGCTTGTAGGGTGGTGAGGGCTAAATCCCTCAGGCAGATGAGCATCGTGATGCAGCTGGTGGATGGGTCCTATACCTGGTACATGGCAGGAGGACCTGATGGTGCTGAGGATGATGATGATGATGAGGGAGCGCCCCAGCAGCATCAGTTCAGGGATTATGAGGTTGGGTCTGCTGATTACTTCCGACACATGAGTTGGGGAGATTGGCAGGCACACCAGGGGGCCTGGATGGGTCAGGTGGAAGCATGGCGGACCACCACTGACCAGCGCTTTGATTGGATGTATGATCATACCATCCGCCAGATACAACACCTCTCCACCCGTGATCAGATCGAGCCCCAGCTGCAGATTGACCCATTCCCCGGTCGTGAGATGGACTACCCTCCCTACGGGTACACTGGGCACCTCCCTCCTGGTTATGACTACCGTTATGGTCCCCCTCCCCAATGATCTGTCTTGATGTCCGTTATGTTTGAACAATTTATTGATGGTGATGTAATTTGAAACAATTTGAATTGTAATAGTTTAGGTTATGGCCTTTGTTGGCCTTGGATAATTTTCATTTTTATCTTTATGCTAACGTTAATTAGTAATAATAGGATGTGCTTATGGTCTCATTCTTCGTTTTGTGTGATTTTTATTTTTGTTTGTTTGTTATTTGCTTCCATATGCATGCTTTGTTTTTATTGTTGGTAGATCATGTTTCAAAACTAAAATGATGAAAATACTTTATTTTGTTGTTTGGCTTAGTCTTAACTTCATCCAAAGGTATTTTTGCAAAAGATAAGTGTAAGGGGAAATCCCAAATATGTTTTTAAGAAACAAAACCGATCATGATTCTCCACAATATTAAGTGAACATGTATATTCGTATTTGTTAAAGTCAAATGCTTGTATCGAGTCATAATGATGTTTTGCAGGATTTTCCAGGAAGTAGGACGAAGTTTTTCCAGAAATTTTCCGGAAACTTAACATAAGAATTTCTGTAGGTCACTTCTGACGGCGTCAGGAAGAAATTCCTGACGGCGTCGCGTGTAAAATTCTGGAAATTTTACCAGTTTTGTTTTTCTAACGGAGTCTTAAAGTTTTTGTTGAATCATTAGTTTTATAATCTCCAGGAAATCTGCAAACATCATTCCACAAGCATTATATCTTATTTTCTTTTCTAGGATTTGTTAGCATATGTAGGTTGCCTTGTTTGTTTTCTCAGGTTTTGCAGGTTATATATGACAAGAAGATGATTTATATTCTGGAAGGGAAGCTTTGATTGTTCATTTTCTTGGAGGAAGATCTAACCTGGCCACCTTATTATCCATACCGAGCGAATCAGGGGAGTATTTGATTTCATTCTTTTTACCTATTTTACTTTTACATTCTTTAATTGAACATTGGGGACAATGTTCATCCTAAGTGTAAGGGGAGGGTAAAATGATGATACCTTACAGATACACTTTCACTTGAGTTTGTTTGTTTGATAGTAGATGTGTAATAAAACTATGAGAAATACTTGTTAATGCAATTTTAGTGCCAAATTTAAAATTTTTTACAACATTTAGGAGTGAAACTTTAGCCATAGCAAGCGTCTCATGGATAGGAGATTGTATGACTAGCACAAAACCGTACTATTCAGAAAAATTTTCTACCCAAATATGTGAGGTTCGCCTTTAGATCTGATCGTAAAAGCATTTATTATTAGTGCTTATGAGTGTACCGGTAGCATTTAGATTCTAGAACTTGCGTTAGTGATGCATCCCAAGACCGGTAGTGAGACTACATTGGTGTGGTAGGATTTACTACATGATAAGAGGCATTAGGATCACCCTTGTGTTAAACCCGTATCATAATTACTTGACCATTTAAGTCATATTACTTGGCTAGTTAAGTCAATTAATTTTTCCCACACCCTTAGCGTTGTACTCAATTTTAGTGCACGAAACCCCTAGTACACCCCTAGATCTGGCAGTTTTCGTTTCTAACTTTAAGCATTTTACACCCCACTTAAATGTATACCCAAATCGCCTTAGCCTTCCGTGTATGCACTCATCTTTAGTGCATTATTGTTATTTGTTAAACCCTAAGTTAATTATCTAATTGATTACATGGTTTCTAAGTCAAGTCATATCCTTGTACATATTGTTTTGGGACGATTGGGACTCATGGGTAAAGTACTTATTTTATGGAGTAATGGGGAAGAACATCATATTATTACCCCCGTATGTGTGTTAATCTTAAAAGTACTCCAAGTGTTTTGATTTTCTTAATTCAAGTCATTAGATTAGTTTATTGTAAAGTATGTAAAAATTCAAGTGTAAGGGGAATTTTCATTCCCTATGATGTATTATTTTGGATGGTAGGGTAAGAGTGTATGAAAAAAAAATCGATAAAATCAAAAAAAAAAAAAAAAAAAAAAAAAAAAAAAAAAAAGGAAAAGAAAAGAAAAAACATACGGACTACCATCCCTTTTCATTCTATATTTGTTTTATGTTTTTGTTATTTTTCATTTATTAGCTTAAGTCGAGTCTAGTCTTGGCTTAGCAACGCCATATTGTACATGTAATTAACCAAGATTGTTAACTCATCACCAGTAAAGACTGCCTATATCCAACAAAACCGTGTATTCCATATCCCTACACCTAACGTTACAACCCTTTAAAAGACCTCTTTGATAGTTTATCCTAGGTGCTTACGCCATGTGGTGGAGGTTTGATCCTTTCCCAAGCATATGGTAATCTATTTATGACAGGTAGTGAGAGATGTTTTCCATTTCCATATTGTGATATATACTTTATTACACCCGAGAGATGTGAGTATCTAAACACTATTTGTGATGTGCTAGTGTATGACCTCTGATTCGCCTTAAACTAGTTATCTTTTATTTCTCAACCACTTGTGAATGGTCAATAGTAAAGTCAAACTAATCAAGCCAAATGCTTCCGTGAAATACAGTGTTTTCCCGGGTCGTAATGTCCCAACGAGGTGTGCGATGTTTTATTATAAATGAATTTGTGATCGAGTGAATATGAACAGGAAAGGTTATAAGTGTGTGTGTGTGTGTGTTTAAACTAGGGTTTTATAACTTAAAATAACTATTTAGAACGATTACGTAAAAGCTAGGTATCTAAAACGTTTAAACGTACACCAATTTAAAATCAGACGCGATTGCGTACTGAGAAAAAGGTGAGTTTTAAGAAAAATAAACTACAAGGGTTAAAAATGATAATTCTATAAACTTAAACTTAAAATAAAATAAAATTAAAAAGAAAACTATATTTTTGATTATTTTATTATTTATTATTAATTATTTAATTAAAAACTATTTAACTATTTAATTAAAACTAAACTAAAAATGATAAACAATACAAATTAAACTAAAAACTTATAAAAATAATTTCTAAACTTAAAAATGAACTTGAAGAAAGTATAAAAAATAAAAATAAATATTTTTGTCTTTTTATAGATTTCCTATTAATTAAAAACTATTAATATTAATTATACTAATTAAAATATTTTAAATTACAAATAATACTAAACTAACTTAGAAAATTATGAAAAAATTTATAAAACTATTTAACCATCACAGTAATCCTCAAAAATTATAAAAACTTTATTTTATGTATTTTAAACTAGTTTATTAATTATTATTCTAATTATTAAACAATTACCAATTAAACTAATTAAATTATGAAAACTACTAAATGAACAGTATAAATCACAAGAAAATTTATAAAATTATTTTATGACTTATAGAAGATAGGAAAAATATAAAATATAGGTGTTACTATATAAAAATTAATTATGCTATTTAAAACCTATTTATTGATTAATTACTAAATAAACTAATATTAATTATAATAAATACTAAAAGACAAAATTAAAATCTAAAAAAATTATTATAATTACTTTAACCTAAGATGAAATTATTAAAAATATAAAAACACAACTTACTTAATAAAAATGTAAAAATGAAAATTAAAATTAAATTAAATTAAATAGAAACTATCACTTATTTTTATGTTGTCTTTTCTTGATTTTTCTTTTTCCAACCTATATTATACCTAAATATAACTAACTTTTGTGAAAACAATATTTCTATAACTTAAAAATAAGCTAGTTATAAGCTAAGAACTTAAACAGTTGACCAAAGTTGACCAACTAAGCTAATAAGCTAAAACTGACTTGTGTGGGACCCACTATGACTAATTCAGATCTAAATAAGTTTAGGAAACTTGTTTAAGCCATAAAATGCTAGTGAGGTACACTGGATAAGCCAATAAGCTCAAATAAGCACTTGGCTTTTAGGAATCTGAGACAGATTAGGGACAAGGTTCATAGCTTATTCTAGGTGGGGTCCACTGAGGAACAGGTCAAACAAATGGTCAATGGGTAATCCCTGGTAGGAGGGGGTTCAAAGATACTAAGGTTATGGTGTGGGGCCCACTGAGGTGGTCACAAAACCACCACAAAGTGGGTGGTGTGGCTGTAGTAACTGGTGCACAGGGGAAGTTCTTCCCCTGCAAGTAACTTGGGAGGTCTGGTGGGGCCCACACAAAAATCTTAGAAATATAACTAAGATGGGATGATGAAGTTGAGGTGGTAAACTACTAAATCTCAAAAGCTCACAGTCTAAATCTTTCTAATAAATTCTCTAAAATTCTCACTAGTTTTGTGAAAATCTGAGGAGTATGAAATTTGACTTTTTGATTTGCTATGGAACTTTGACTTATTTGAACTTAAATCTGATTCTAATGACTAAAATGGATATAATAAGCTAAAATGACACTAACTTAGGTTACATTAACCATTTATGAGCTAAAATAATGATTATGGGACTATGAATTCTAACAGATAGCTAATAAGCTGAGATTACAAGTGATTTTGACTATTTAACTGTATAACTATTGATTTTATTGTTTACTTGACCTAATATATCCTAGTATGACTTGTTGCAAGCAGTTATAGCAATCCTAAACAGCCTAAGCACATAGTAATCAGGAAATCCAAACACCCCTTATACAAGGGCCTGTGGAGATTTTTCAAGTGGAAACCACCATTTTAAGCTATAAGTCTTGATTTTACTAATTAACTATCTTTATTAAACTCTAATAAGCTACTTTTAACAGGTAAATAAGCAATAGAATAAGCTATGCCTTATTTGGCTATTTTTGGCTTTTTAAGTGATTTAAAGAGAAATAAAGAAAAAGCTATATAACTACTGATACAACTGATGACATATACTTAGAAACTATTAATAAGCAGAAAAACAATACAATAAGCTAAAGATAAGCACTGATACAGTGATATGGAATTTAATGCAAAAATAGGAAATTAATCTTACAACTGTGTAGGCTTGGAACAACTGAAACTGAAAAGAACTAGGCTTGGTTTGTCACTCCCAAACTTAAACACCTCTGAGCTTATCCTTTCCAGAATAGCTGATCACACCTGAACAGCTTATTTGAGCTTATGTTGACTTTTGTTGACTTTTCTCATTTTTTTAAAATTAAACTACTAGAATCTAATACAGGCTCAAGAAAAGCTACAATAAGCTTATCTGAGCTTGTATGTAGGGTAAAAGGGCTTGTGGTACTTCTAATTGGTATAAGTGACTTAATACGAATTAACAAGAACATGAAAGCTTGAAATCTTATCAAACTTGGAATGATTACAACACAACAGTGATAGTTAACCTGAAATAAACTTTAAATTACAATGAGAACTTAAATTTAACTGGAACAAACATTAAATCAATTTTACACTACGAATTTGGTCTAAAACATTGACAAATGATAACTACTGCTTCTTCTTGTATTTGTAGACACTTTTCTTGTTTCTGGCAGCTTTGTGCGACTTTCCCAATTGATCTGAGCCTTTGAGTTGGTCAAATGAAGCCATGCCATTGATTTTACCTTTTTAGCGGGAAAAGTGGGTTTTGACAGTTTAGGTTGAGTAAAGCAGACATATAGCATTTAATGCCTTGGAAATTGTTGTGGAGGTGGAGGGATAAGGAGGAGAGGTGGGGGGATGAGGTGGAGGTGATACTGTGGGTGTAAGTGGTATGGTTTTGAGTTGCAGTGTGAGGGAGGGAAAGAGGTAGGGGAAGGGGTATTGGTTGGGTTGACCGGTATTTGACCGGGTTTAATATTTAAACGGGGTGGGCTTTTTTGAGGTTTGGGCTTAGGTAATAAAAGGTGGGCTGGGGTAATGGTGTAGTGGATTGTTTTTGGGTTATAATAAAATTAGGTCCGTTTGGTTTTTTAGGAATTACACAAGGACCACTTTTGTAATTATTTCAAAGTTGAGGGACTGAATTGGTATTTTCCCAAAGTTCATAATAAGGGCCTATTTTTCCATAAATGAATAGTACAAGGGTATGTTTGATAATTTGCACTTTTAAATACCCGGGGACTATTTTTGCCAATTCACCAAACTTCAGGGACTGATTATGTAATTTCACCAAACTTATCATCCAGGGACCATTCCTGCAAAAGATTATTAGTACAAGGACCAAAATTGATTTTTCTCAAAGTTTTTATATCCCAGGGACCATTTATGTCAAATTCCAAAGTATAGGGACTAAACCTGTAATTTTGTGAAACTTTGCACCAAAGGACTAAATATGTAACTTTATGATTAAAAAGGACCTTTGATGACATTTTCATGTTTTTAAAATAACCAGGGACTAGTTTTGCCAATTTCTGAAACTTGAGGGACTGAAACTGCCAATTATGCAAATTTTGTACGTTTTTCATCTGTTTTTGCATATTTTGCATTTGAAACATATAAAACACGCCTTTAAGATATTTTAAGTATTTTGATACATATTTGAGTGTTTTTGTATGTTTTGGCAGCTCAGATTGGTATAAAATGATGAGTATTTAGACACTCATCAACCTCCGTGCTTGTCTTTGGTCTTTAGTGGAACGATTATTTGTTGTAATTACTTTTATATTAGTGTTAAATGACCCCTAACTTGTATTTTGACAAGAATAAAAGCGCATTTGCTTGAGGACAAGCTATCTCAAGTGTAAAGGTATATGATGAGGCGAAAAATGAGCCGTTTTTAGGGGGTCATTTAAGCCCGGAATTGAATTTATTCGCCTTAAACTAGTTATCTTTTATTTCTCAACCACTTGTGAATGATCAATAGTAAAGTCAAACTAATCAAGCCAAATGCTTCCGTGAAATACAGTGTTTTCCCGGGTCGTAATGTCCCAACGAGGTGTGCGATGTTTTATTATAAACGAATTTGTGATCGAGTGAATATGAACAGGAAAGGTTATAAGTGTGTGTGTGTGTGTTTAAACTAGGGTTTTATAACTTAAAATAACTATTTAGAACGATTACGTAAAAGCTAGGTATCTAAAACGTTTAAACGTACACCAATTTAAAATCAGACGCGATTGCGTACTGAGAAAAAGGTGAGTTTTAAGAAAAATAAACTACAAGGGTTAAAAATGATAATTCTATAAACTTAAACTTAAAATAAAATAAAATTAAAAAGAAAACTATATTTTTGATTATTTTATTATTTATTATTAATTATTTAATTAAAAACTATTTAACTATTTAATTAAAACTAAACTAAAAATGATAAACAATACAAATTAAACTAAAAACTTATAAAAATAATTTCTAAACTTAAAAATGAACTTGAAGAAAGTATAAAAAATAAAAATAAATATTTTTGTCTTTTTATAGATTTCCTATTAATTAAAAACTATTAATATTAATTATACTAATTAAAATATTTTAAATTACAAATAATACTAAACTAACTTAGAAAATTATGAAAAAATTTATAAAACTATTTAACCATCACAGGAATCCTAAAAAATTATAAAAACTTTATTTTATGTATTTTTAAACTAGTTTATTAATTATTATTCTAATTATTAAACAATTACCAATTAAACTAATTAAATTATGAAAACTACTAAATGAACAGTATAAATCACAAGAAAATTTATAAAATTATTTTATGACTTATAGAAGATAGGAAAAATATAAAATATAGGTGTTACTATATAAAAATTAATTATGCTATTTAAAACCTATTTATTGATTAATTACTAAATAAACTAATATTAATTATAATAAATACTAAAAGACAAAATTAAAATCTGAAAAAATTATTATAATTACTTTAACCTAAGATGAAATTATTAAAAATATAAAAACACAACTTACTTAATAAAAATGTAAAAATGAAAATTAAAATTAAATTAAATTAAATAGAAACTATCACTTATTTTTATGTTGTCTTTTCTTGATTTTTCTTTTTCCAACCTATATTATACCTAAATATAACTAACTTTTGTGAAAACAATATTTCTATAACTTAAAAATAAGCTAGTTATAAGCTAAGAACTTAAACAGTTGACCAAAGTTGACCAACTAAGCTAATAAGCTAAAACTGACTTGTGTGGGACCCACTATGACTAATTCAGATCTAAATAAGTTTAGGAAACTTGTTTAAGCCATAAAATGCTAGTGAGGTACACTGGATAAGCCAATAAGCTCAAATAAGCACTTGGCTTTTAGGAATCTGAGACAGATTAGGGACAAGGTTCATAGCTTATTCTAGGTGGGGTCCACTGAGGAACAGGTCAAACAAATGGTCAATGGGTAATCCCTGGTAGGAGGGGGTTCAAAGATACTAAGGTTATGGTGTGGGGCCCACTGAGGTGGTCACAAAACCACCACAAAGTGGGTGGTGTGGCTGTAGTAACTGGTGCACAGGGGAAGTTCTTCCCCTGCAAGTAACTTGGGAGGTCTGGTGGGGCCCACACAAAAATCTTAGAAATATAACTAAGATGGGATGATGAAGTTGAGGTGGTAAACTACTAAATCTCAAAAGCTCACAGTCTAAATCTTTCTAATAAATTCTCTAAAATTCTCACTAGTTTTGTGAAAATATGAGGAGTATGAAATTTGACTTTTTGATTTGCTATGGAACTTTGACTTATTTGAACTTAAATCTGATTCTAATGACTGAAATGGATATAATAAGCTAAAATGACACTAACTTAAGTTACATTAACCATTTATGAGCTAAAATAATGATTATGGGACTATGAATTCTAACAGATAGCTAATAAGCTGAGATTACAAGTGATTTTGACTATTTAACTGTATAACTATTGATTTTATTGTTTACTTGACCTAATATATCCTAGTATGACTTGTTGCAAGCAGTTATAGCAATCCTAAACAGCCTAAGCACATAGTAATCAGGAAATCCAAACACCCCTTATACAAGGGCCTGTGGAGATTTTTCAAGTGGAAACCACCATTTTAAGCTATAAGTCTTGATTTTACTAATTAACTATCTTTATTAAACTCTAATAAGCTACTTTTAACAGGTAAATAAGCAATAGAATAAGCTATGCCTTATTTGGCTATTTTTGGCTTTTTAAGTGATTTAAAGAGAAATAAAGAAAAAGCTATATAACTACTGATACAACTGATGACATATACTTAGAAACTATTAATAAGCAGAAAAACAATACAATAAGCTAAAGATAAGCACTGATACAGTGATATGGAATTTAATGCAAAAATAGGAAATTAATCTTACAACTGTGTAGGCTTGGAACAACTGAAACTGAAAAGAACTAGGCTTGGTTTGTCACTCCCAAACTTAAACACCTCTGAGCTTATCCTTTCCAGAATAGCTGATCACACCTGAACAGCTTATTTGAGCTTATGTTGACTTTTGTTGACTTTTCTCATTTTTTTAAAATTAAACTACTAGAATCTAATACAGGCTCAAGAAAAGCTACAATAAGCTTATCTGAGCTTGTATGTAGGGTAAAAGGGCTGGTGGTACTTCTAATTGGTATAAGTGACTTAATACGAATTAACAAGAACATGAAAGCTTGAAATCTTATCAAACTTGGAATGATTACAACACAACAGTGATAGTTAACCTGAAATAAACTTTAAATTACAATGAGAACTTAAATTTAACTGGAACAAACATTAAATCAATTTTACACTACGAATTTGGTCTAAAACATTGACAAATGATAACTACTGCTTCTTCTTGTATTTGTAGACACTTTTCTTGTTTCTGGCAGCTTTGTGCGACTTTCCCAATTGATCTGAGCCTTTGAGTTGGTCAAATGAAGCCATGCCATTGATTTTACCTTTTTAGCGGGAAAAGTGGGTTTTGACAGTTTAGGTTGAGTAAAGCAGACATATAGCATTTAATGCCTTGGAAATTGTTGTGGAGGTGGAGGGATAAGGAGGAGAGGTGGGGGGATGAGGTGGAGGTGATACTGTGGGTGTAAGTGGTATGGTTTTGAGTTGCAGTGTGAGGGAGGGAAAGAGGTAGGGGAAGGGGTATTGGTTGGGTTGACCGGTATTTGACCGGGTTTAATATTTAAACGGGGTGGGCTTTTTTGAGGTTTGGGCTTAGGTAATAAAAGGTGGGCTGGGGTAATGGTGTAGTGGATTGTTTTTGGGTTATAATAAAATTAGGTCCGTTTGGTTTTTTAGGAATTACACAAGGACCACTTTTGTAATTATTTCAAAGTTGAGGGACTGAATTGGTATTTTCCCAAAGTTCATAATAAGGGCCTATTTTTCCATAAATGAATAGTACAAGGGTATGTTTGATAATTTGCACTTTTAAATACCCGGGGACTATTTTTGCCAATTCACCAAACTTCAGGGACTGATTATGTAATTTCACCAAACTTATCATCCAGGGACCATTCCTGCAAAAGATTATTAGTACAAGGACCAAAATTGATTTTTCTCAAAGTTTTTATATCCCAGGGACCATTTATGTCAAATTCCAAAGTATAGGGACTAAACCTGTAATTTTGTGAAACTTTGCACCAAAGGACTAAATATGTAACTTTATGATTAAAAAGGACCTTTGATGACATTTTCATGTTTTTAAAATAACCAGGGACTAGTTTTGCCAATTTCTGAAACTTGAGGGACTGAAACTGCCAATTATGCAAATTTTGTACGTTTTTCATCTGTTTTTGCATATTTTGCATTTGAAACATATAAAACACACCTTTAAGATATTTTAAGTATTTTGATACATATTTAAGTGTTTTTGTATGTTTTGGCAGCTCAGATTGGTATAAAATGATGAGTATTTAGACACTCATCAACCTCCGTGCTTGTCTTTGGTCTTTAATGGAACGATTATTTGTTGTAATTACTTTTATATTAGTGTTAAATGACCCCTAACTTGTATTTTGACAAGAATAAAAGCGCATTTGCTTGAGGACAAGCTATCTCAAGTGTAAAGGTATATGATGAGGCGAAAAATGAACCGTTTTTAGGGGGTCATTTAAGCCCGGAATTGAATTTATTCGCCTTAAACTAGTTATCTTTTATTTCTCAACCACTTGTGAATGATCAATAGTAAAGTCAAACTAATCAAGCCAAATGCTTCCGTGAAATACAGTGTTTTCCCGGGTCGTAATGTCCCAACGAGGTGTGCGATGTTTTATTATAAACGAATTTGTGATCGAGTGAATATGAACAGGAAAGGTTATAAGTGTGTGTGTGTGTGTGTTTAAACTAGGGTTTTATAACTTAAAATAACTATTTAGAACGATTACGTAAAAGCTAGGTATCTAAAACGTTTAAACGTACACCAATTTAAAATCAGACGCGATTGCGTACTGAGAAAAAGGTGAGTTTTAATAAAAATAAACTACAAGGGTTAAAAATGATAATTCTATAAACTTAAACTTAAAATAAAATAAAATTAAAAAGAAAACTATATTTTTGATTATTTTATTATTTATTATTAATTATTTAATTAAAAACTATTTAACTATTTAATTAAAACTAAACTAAAAATGATAAACAATACAAATTAAACTAAAAACTTATAAAAATAATTTCTAAACTTAAAAATGAACTTGAAGAAAGTATAAAAAATAAAAATAAATATTTTTGTCTTTTTATAGATTTCCTATTAATTAAAAACTATTAATATTAATTATACTAATTAAAATATTTTAAATTACAAATAATACTAAACTAACTTAGAAAATTATGAAAAAATTTATAAAACTATTTAACCATCACAGGAATCCTAAAAAATTATAAAAACTTTATTTTATGTATTTTTAAACTAGTTTATTAATTATTATTCTAATTATTAAACAATTACCAATTAAACTAATTAAATTATGAAAACTACTAAATGAACAGTATAAATCACAAGAAAATTTATAAAATTATTTTATGACTTATAGAAGATAGGAAAAATATAAAATATAGGTGTTACTATATAAAAATTAATTATGCTATTTAAAACCTATTTATTGATTAATTACTAAATAAACTAATATTAATTATAATAAATACTAAAAGACAAAATTAAAATCTGAAAAAATTATTATAATTACTTTAACCTAAGATGAAATTATTAAAAATATAAAAACACAACTTACTTAATAAAAATGTAAAAATGAAAATTAAAATTAAATTAAATTAAATAGAAACTATCACTTATTTTTATGTTGTCTTTTCTTGATTTTTCTTTTTCCAACCTATATTATACCTAAATATAACTAACTTTTGTGAAAACAATATTTCTATAACTTAAAAATAAGCTAGTTATAAGCTAAGAACTTAAATAGTTGACCAAAGTTGACCAACTAAGCTAATAAGCTAAAACTGACTTGTATGGGACCCACTATGACTAATTCGGATCTAAATAAGTTTAGGAAACTTGTTTAAGCCATAAAATGCTAGTGAGGTACACTGGATAAGCCAATAAGCTCAAATAAGCACTTGGCTTTTAGGAATCTGAGACAGATTAGGGACAAGGTTCATAGCTTATTCTAGGTGGGGTCCACTGAGGAACAGGTCAAACAAATGGTCAATGGGTAATCCCTGGTAGGAGGGGGTTCAAAGATACTAAGGTTATGGTGTGAGGCCCACTGAGGTGGTCACAAAACCACCTCAAAGTGGGTGGTGTGGCTGTAGTAACTGGTGCACAGGGGAAGTTCTTCCCCTGCAAGTAACTTGGGAGGTCTGGTGGGGCCCACACAAAAATCTTAGAAATATAACTAAGATGGGATGATGAAGTTGAGGTGGTAAACTACTAAATCTCAAAAGCTCACAGTCTAAATCTTTCTAATAAATTCTCTAAAATTCTCACTAGTTTTGTGAAAATCTGAGGAGTATGAAATTTGACTTTTTGATTTGCTATGGAACTTTGACTTATTTGAACTTAAATCTGATTCTAATGACTGAAATGGATATAATAAGCTAAAATGACACTAACTTAAGTTACATTAACCATTTATGAGCTAAAATAATGATTATGGGACTATGAATTCTAACAGATAGCTAATAAGCTGAGATTACAAGTGATTTTGACTATTTAACTGTATAACTATTGATTTTATTGTTTACTTGACCTAATATATCCTAGTATGACTTGTTGCAAGCAGTTATAGCAATCCTAAACAGCCTAAGCACATAGTAATCAGGAAATCCAAACACCCCTTATACAAGGGCCTGTGGAGATTTTTCAAGTGGAAACCACCATTTTAAGCTATAAGTCTTGATTTTACTAATTAACTATCTTTATTAAACTCTAATAAGCTACTTTTAACAGGTAAATAAGCAATAAAATAAGCTATGCCTTATTTGGCTATTTTTGGCTTTTTAAGTGATTTAAAGAGAAATAAAGAAAAAGCTATATAACTACTGATACAACTGATGACATATACTTAGAAACTGTTAATAAGCAGAAAAACAATACAATAAGCTAAAGATAAGCACTGATACAGTGATATGGAATTTAATGCAAAAATAGGAAATTAATCTTACAACTGTGTAGGCTTGGAACAACTGAAACTGAAAAGAACTAGGCTTGGTTTGTCACTCCCAAACTTAAACACCTCTGAGCTTATCCTTTCCAGAATAGCTGATCACACCTGAACAGCTTATTTGAGCTTATGTTGACTTTTGTTGACTTTTCTCATTTTTTTAAAATTAAACTACTAGAATCTAATACAGGCTCAAGAAAAGCTACAATAAGCTTATCTGAGCTTGTATGTAGGGTAAAAGGGCTTGTGGTACTTCTAATTGGTATAAGTGACTTAATACGAATTAACAAGAACATGAAAGCTTGAAATCTTATCAAACTTGGAATGATTACAACACAACAGTGATAGTTAACCTGAAATAAACTTTAAATTACAATGAGAACTTAAATTTAACTGGAACAAACATTAAATCAATTTTACACTACGAATTTGGTCTAAAACATTGACAAATGATAACTACTGCTTCTTCTTGTATTTGTAGACACTTTTCTTGTTTCTGGCAGCTTTGTGCGACTTTCCCAATTGATCTGAGCCTTTGAGTTGGTCAAATGAAGCCATGCCATTGATTTTACCTTTTTGGCGGGAAAAGTGGGTTTTGACAGTTTAGGTTGAGTAAAGCAGACATATAGCATTTAATGCCTTGGAAATTGTTGTGGAGGTGGAGGGATAAGGAGGAGAGGTGGGGGGATGAGGTGGAGGTGATACTGTGGGTGTAAGTGGTATGGTTTTGAGTTGCAGTGTGAGGGAGGGAAAGAGGTAGGGGAAGGGGTATTGGTTGGGTTGACCGGTATTTGACCGGGTTTAATATTTAAACGGGGTGGGATTTTTTGAGGTTTGGGCTTAGGTAATAAAAGGTGGGCTGGGGTAATGGTGTAGTGGATTGTTTTTGGGTTATAATAAAATTAGGTCCGTTTGGTTTTTTAGGAATTACACAAGGACCACTTTTGTAATTATTTCAAAGTTGAGGGACTGAATTGATATTTTCCCAAAGTTCATAATAAGGGCCTATTTTTCCATAAATGAATAGTACAAGGGTATGTTTGATAATTTGCACTTTTAAATACCCAGGGACTATTTTTGCCAATTTACCAAATTTCAGGGACTGATTATGTAATTTCACCAAACTTATCATCCAGGGACCATTCCTGCAAAAGATTATTAGCACAAGGACCAAAATTGATTTTTCTCAAAGTTTTTATATCACAGGGACCATTTATGTCAAATTCCAAAGTATAGGGACTAAACCTGTAATTTTGTGAAACTTTGCACCAAAGGACTAAATATGTAACTTTATGATTAAAAAGGACCTTTGATGACATTTTCATGTTTTTAAAATAACCAGGGACTAGTTTTGCCAATTTTTGAAACTTGAGGGACTAAAACTGCCAATTATGCAAACTTTGTACGTTTTTCATCTGTTTTTGCATATTTTGCATTTGAAACATATAAAACACACCTTTAAGATATTTTAAGTATTTTGATACATATTTGAGTGTTTTTGTATGTTTTGGCAGCTCAGATTGGTATAAAATGATGAGTATTTAGACACTCATCAACCTCCGTGCTTGTCTTTGGTCTTTAGTGGAACGATTATTTGTTGTAATTACTTTTATATTAGTGTTAAATGACCCCTAACTTGTATTTTGACAAGAATAAAAGCGCATTTACTTGAGGACAAGCAAATCTCAAGTGTAAGGGTATATGATGAGGCGAAAAATGAACCGTTTTTAGGGGGTCATTTAAGCCCGGAATTGAATTTATTTGATCAAATATTGCCCTAAATCGTTCCTTTTGTGATTTTAGGTACTTTGGGAGTGAATTCTGGAAAAGAAAGCATTTTGGGCGTTTTTGGAGCATAAAAGTGAAGAAAACGGCAAAGACTTAATTTTCCATGTTGAGAACAGTACCTGACGGCGTCAAGAAAGAAATTTTGACGACGTCAGGAGTAAAATCCATGAAGACCCAGAGAAAACCTGAAGGCGTCAAGAGAAGGGCGTCAAGAGTATTTTTGGTGACGGCCTGCATAAGGAGTACACATGACGGCGTCAAACCCAGATCTAGGCAGTCCGAGAAATTATTTGGCAGCGAGATGACGACGTCAAAAATTTGTTCTTGATGCCGTCACCTCACAAAATATATATATACTTTTCTATTTTTCATTCATTAAGGGAGGAACTTGTGTGGAGAATACTAGGGTCGAACCTAATAAACCCTAGGTCGTTTGTAACAGTATTTTCAAGGGTTTTTACCCCTTGAAACCTTTCATGTTCAATTGAGATAAGTCCTCTTTCAATTCATTCAATATGTCTATGTGTTGTTTGAATATATCGTATGCTTGTCTTGATTATAACATGCTAGGCTAGATCTTTCATGTGTTTGCTTAGATGTAATGAAACCTAGATGTTGATTATAGGTTGATTGCTTGTTTATAGTTGTAATGGATGAATGATTTCAATGTTAGGCTTAAGAAAACTGCCAGATCTCCATTGTGTGACTTGTTTGAACGTCTTAAGAAATATGAACCGATGTGTACTAGGTTTTTATGAATGTATTTAATGCATGAGCAAATTCTAGTGATCCCATGTTAGGAGCTTCTTAGCCGGCTCGACATAGGAGTGAAGTAGGCGCTTATAGGATTGGAGAAGTAAGTACGCCACCCCATGAATGGTATTAAGGAATACAATCCTTCATCCACGCAACTGTAACAAGTAATTAACCTGTAAAAGATATCTAGGGAGTAGTGAAATCTAAGTAAACACAATTCTCCCACATATTGCTCACACCACTAGTTTAATTTAGTTTATTTTCATTTTTAGTATTTTATTTTGATTGCATCTTTAGTAATTGGGTTAGTTGACTAGCAACTAATTCCGCCCACTCCTTCAAAACCGAGATTTTTACTTGCTTTTATAAAAACTAAATAATACAAAAAGAATCATCCCCCATCTCTAAACCTAGTCTTTAGGTTTTCTAATCCTAGCGACACTATTCCTAGCTGAATGATCAATCCCCCGGTACTTGTCATTATAGTATACTACATCGATCAGGTACACTGCCTGGTGGGGGTTGTAAGCTTCTCGAGATCCCTCGAGAGGTAAAGCCTGGTGCAATCCCTACGCATCAGAAACACTCAATGCGGTTGCTTTTCGCGGAGATTCTACTACCCCATGGTTTGCTGACTTCGCAAACCACCATGCGGGTAACTTTGTTGTGAAAGGGATGTCAACCCAACAAAAGAATAAATTCTTTAAGGATGTCAAACATTACTTCTGGGATGACCCCTACTTATTCAAAATCTGTGTGGATCAAGTCATCCGACGGTGTGTATATGGACAGGAAGCCACTGAAATTCTCAAGGCTTGCCATGCTGGACCCACTGGGGGCCATCATAATCCCAACTACACCGCCAAAAAGGTGTTTGATTCCGGATTCTTCTGGCCCACAATTTATAAAGATGCCCAGGATCTCATTAAAACCTGTGACGCTTGTCAACGTCACGGAAACATTTCACAAAGAAATGAGATGCCACAAAATGCTATTCAAGTCTGTGAGATCTTTGATATCTCGGGCATTGACTTTATGGGGCCATTCCCATCATCTAGAGGAAACAAATACATACTTGTGGCTATTGACTACTTGTCAAAATGGGTTGAAGCAAAAGATTTACCCACAAATGATGCCCGAGTTTTTGTGAAATTCCTGAAATCTCTTTTTGCCCGTTTTGGAACTCCACGTGCTATCATAAGTGATTGTGGTACGCATTTCTGCAATGACAAATTTGACAAAGTCATGCAAAAGTATGGTGTAACTCACCGTCTTTCTACCGCGTATCACCCACAAATAAGTAGGCAAGTGGAGATTTCAAACCGTGGTATCAAAAGGATACTTGAGAGGACTGTAGGAGAAAACCGTGCTGCCTGGTCGGATAAATTGGATGACGCACTATGGGCCTTTCGTACAGCTTATAAAACACCCATTGGGTGTACGCCTTACAAGCTTGTGTACGGAAAGACATGTCATCTACCGATGGAACTTGAGCATAAAGCCTACTGGGCATTGAAACATGCCAACTTTGACCTCAAAACTGCGGGTGATCACCGAAAAGTTCAAAAGAATGAATTAAATGAACTACGAGATCAGGCTTATGAGAACTCTTTAATCTATAAAGAAAAGACAAAGAAGATTCATGACTCAAAAATAAAGAACCGCATTTTTTACGTTGGTGATCGAGTCCTTCTCTTTAATTCTAGATTAAAGATCTTCTCGGGTAAACTCAAAACCCGTTGGACTGGCCCATTCACTATCACTAAGGTTTATCCATATGGTACCGTTGAGTTATCTCAAAATGACGGTCCATGTTTTAAAGTGAATGGGCATCGTTTGAAACACTACTTTGGAGAGGACATACCATCCATGGTTGTCCCGGATCTCCAAACTTTCCCCAAGGACAATTAAATTCGGGGTCGAGTCAAGCTAGCGACTCGGTAATCAAAAATAGTAGCTTCCTCATGAACAATTTAATTCGAGGTCGAGTCAAGCTAGCGACTCGGTAATCAAAAACAGTAGCTCAATATGGGTTTTCACCCATATTTCTGTCTTCTCCTTTCTACCACCCTAGTGTGGGGGAGATGCCCCACATGTTGTATATATCTCAAAAAAAAAAAAAAAAAAAAAAAACATGTATATAGACTAAAATAATGGTTATTAATATTTCCTTCTTACGTTCTAAGTGTTGGTTTAACACCCGATGCTTTGAATATTGAGGGCAATATTCATTTCTAAGTGTGGGGGGGGGGGGGGGGGGGGGATTCTCACGAATTCAAACACATGTTCCATCAAGCACCCTCATTTGATCAAAATTTAAAGTTTCTTCACACTTAGTAATGCAACAAATGGTTATTAGTCCACCATGTCTAACCCACATAAGAACTGGCTAATCCATGAGCAAACGGCCCTTGGTAAAGATAACTCAAATCCGTTTATGGCTTACAATTTGCCCAAAATTGTATGGTATCTCAACTCGCCATATCCTAAAAAGTGAAAGAGTTGGCTAGCCCGCAAGATTATGGCTTGTGGTAAAGGCAGTGGAAAAATCATAATTGGTAATCAGCTCACCAAGATATTGACTTTGTCCATCAAGAGTTGGCTAGTCTAGAAGCAAACGGCTTTTGGTAAAAACAAAACAAATCCGTTGACAGCTGGTGGTTTGCTCAAAATCACATGGTTATCAAGTAGACCATAGTTCTTACTTGAACTAAAACATTTGGCTACTCTAGAAGTGATGGCTTTTGGTAAAGAGACAAAAATCCATTAAAATTTTCTCAAAAGATTGCTAGGGACTAGCAATAGTTTAGTGTGGGGGATTGATGAGTGTGTAAATACTCATCAGTTCTGTCACATTTAGACTGCAAAAACATCTGAAAACACCCAGGAATGCCTTAAAATACATAAAATATCCCTGGATTGTGTTTTTATGCAAAAGGATTGAAAACTGATGAAAAACAACATATTTCACATAATTTACAGTTTCAGTCCCTAAACTTTGAAAATTTGGCAAATCTAGTTCCTGGTAATCCAAAACATGTAAAATATCATCAAAGGTCCTTAGGGATTCATAAGTTGTCAAAACTAGTCCTTTAAAGCTAAAAATTGCAAAATGATAACTTTAGTCCCTCAAGTTTGAAAAATGTCAAAATTAGTCCTTAAGGTTTTAAAAATGGAAAAATGTTAAAAATAAACCTTGTACTATTCATGAATGGCATAATTGGTCCTTGTGATAACATTGTGATATTTACAGGTTCAGTCCCCCCAAAAATCCAAAAATTACAACATTGGTCCTTGGGCTTATTTATATAAACCAAACCGGACCCTTTATATTATAAACTAAAAGCCAATCCAAACACAACACCCCAACCCACCCTACCTTTTTACCCAGGCCCAACACCAAAAGCCCACACCCTTTAATATTACCAGGGTTTGACCTAGTCAACCCCCACAAAATCGTCCCCACTGTTCATCCCTCTCCCCCATCCCTACAAACCCAAAACCAGGTGGTCTCACCACCACCTGGCCACCACCTTTCCACCTCACCTAGTCTACAACACCACCTCATCTCCCTTATCATATAAACCCACTTTGCAATAAATGCTTCTCCACCATCATACACTCCACCTCCCCCCACAAACCTCTGTTTTTAACTTAAACCCCCAACTTGGCCACCAAACTACTCTTCCTTGTCCCCCTCCACCTCCACAAGCCTCCACAATTCTTTAATTGCAACAGAACTACCCCTAGTCACTTGAAGGACTTTTTGGCGCCAAAATGCCATTTGTATGGATAGGATGAAAACAGAGCATCCAATGGCTCAAATGTGGTGGGATTCCCTCAGAGGACACCTGGAAGGCAAAAAGATCTTTATAAAGAAAGAGAGGAGCAATGTAGTAGGATATCTAGTGTAATTTAAATTTTTTATTGTCGAATTAATTAGTTTTCAATTTTCAGTGTATTAATCAACTTTCAAGCTTTGTATTTCATGTTCTCAGTATAATAAAAATCTCTTTTCAGTTTGAATTTCAAGTTATCTTGTTTAACTCAGTTTATGCACTAAAAAGCTAAAAATTTCATATTGATGTGAATGTTGTTGTTTGTGGTTATTCTGGACTCACAAATCAACATAAGCTCCTAGATAGCTTATAGAAAGCTATTAGAAACCATAAAACTCAGTTCTAGATATAAAAGAAAAATATAAAAAAAAATCAAATAAATAAGTGAAAAATAAAAATTGATGAAGAAGATGATCAAGCAATGGAGCAGGGTGTATTTTGGATTGCCTTTGGGCTAGTGGTTTAGTGGTAAACCTATAGGATTGATACTTGGTCATTGGTTCTTGGTTTTTCAGCTTGAAGCACTTGTAAGCCATTTTTACCAATATTTGCATTTCACTGTATACGTATGCTATATGATCTTGTTTGTGTATTTTCATGATCTTATGTTGTTGTTAAGTGGTTTTATTAATTGATATAAGTTACTTGTTTATTGGAATCCATAGTTGCTAATAATTTCATCTTCACAGTTAAAACACCATCTTTGTCATTTCTGTGTTTGATGCTTGTGATCTTACTGTTTCATGTTTATTTGATCTTTGATAGTGATAATATAAGGATTGATGACAAAGTTGAGGATCAAATCAGTCATATTCTTTGATAATCACAAAGTAGACTTGATAAGGTAGTGTTTGGATTTAATTGTGTAAGTGTGCACTAGTTGGTTTAAGTGATTAAGAACTGTTCTTTCATGTTACTTATCACTAGAGGTGGCAATTTGTGCCCAAACTCAAAAAAATGGGCTAAATGGGCAAATTTTTAAAAGATTTGGGTATATTTGGGCACCCTCTTTTTTTTGAAATGGGCATATATTGCCCATTTAGAAGTTAAATGGGCATAATGGACACACATGTTTTTCTCTAAATTGGAGAACATTAAATTATTTTCAATGAAAAACTTATTGATATATTACTTAAATATAAATGAGGTGTTACGTTTGAGGAATATTTGTTGTTGTTTTAAGTCTTTTCTAAAGTGATTCGCGCCCATTTGGCCCGTAGCCCGTTTAGCCCATAGCCCGTTTAGCCCGTAGCCCGTGCCCGCCCGGCCTGCCCATTTTGCCACCTCTACTTATCACCTAATTTTACCAAAACAACAAAGTCTCAGTGAGTTACAAGCTTAAAAGTCAAAATCACCAATAATTTGGCTTAAACATCTGTCTGTGTTGAATTTTAAGTAGCATAAGTCTCATTTGATCTCACAAGTACAAGTTCTAGCTTATTTTAGTCTTATTATAGTTTATCTAACCTATATCAGTCTGAAAATCAAGTTAGAATTTCACTTTAGTCAACTTAGCAAGAAAATAGAAAAAGTCAAAATTGCCTTTGTCAGGAAATCTCATTTTTAGCAAGAATTGTTTGGAATTTAGTAGGCAAATCTAAGACTTGAGCTTTTTACATGTGAAAGTATACCAGCTAAACTACTGAATCCCATGTTCATTATATTTTTGTGAATTTTTGTGTGCAAGTTATACTCTCTCAAAGTCACTTGCAGGGGAAGTACCTCCCCTGTGCACAGTCACTGCACCACCACTACCACCACTTTGGTGGTTGATTCTGAGCAACTCAGTGGGTCCCACAGGCCCTAAGTGGGTTCCTTCAATCCCCCTCCTAGCCACCTTCAAGATTTGAGCTTGCTTTTGAGCTCAAGCTCAGTGGACCCCACCTAAATTCACCCCTAAACCTTGTCCCATTTCTGTCTTAGTACACCAATAAGCAAGTGCTTATTGTGGCTTATTTGCTTATCTAGTGGACTCCATTTGATTTTTCTAGCTTAAACATGTCAAACAAACTTAAGTGAACCAGAATCCACCCTTGTGGACCCCACATAAGCTCATTTGAGCTTAATTCCTAGTTTGGTCAACTAAGGTCAACTGTCAAGCTAATAAGCACTCACAGTGCTTATTTTTGAGTTCCAAACTAGTTGTTTTTACAAAAGTCTCTTAATTTTAGTATTAAATTAGTTTTGTAAAAGAAAATTTATAAAAAGCCAAACTTAATTATAGTGATAGCTTCTATTTAATAGAAATTATATTTTTAATTTTCTTTTCAGCTTATTTATAAGCACTCTGGCATTTTTATATTTTTATTAAGTATCTTTTATATTAAAATACTTTTATAAATTTTTCCAGATTTTTCCTTTGTCATTTAGTGATATTTAGAATTAATATTAGTTTAATTAATTATTAATTAATATTAAAGAATTAAATAGAAAAATTAGATTATATTAAGTAACACCTAGTTTTTATAATTTTTCTAGCTTTTATATAAGTTAAAGCATTTTTAGGATTTTTTCTAGAATTTTTACTGTTCATTTTCTATTTTTTATAATATAAATAATTTAATTGGTAATTAATTAATAATTAGAATAATAATTAGTAAAATAATTTAAAAATACATAAAACCAACTTTTTATAATTTTTTAGGATTTCTGTGATGGTTAATTAGATTTATAAAAATCTTCTTAATTATCTAAGTCTTTTTAGTATTTGTAATAATTTAAATCAATATAAGTAGTTAATTAATAATTAAATAAGTGATTAATTAATAATAATTAGATAAATAGTGTGAAAAATATAATTTTAGTTTTAAAACAAGTTTTATAATATTTTAGATTTTTCTAAATTTTAATTTTATTTTTCTAAGCTTATTTTATATTTTCTTATTTATTAGTGTATTATTAAATAATTAAAAAGTTATTAAATAATAATAATTAATTAAATAGTTATAAAAATAATTTTAAATTTCTAATAATTTTCTTATACTTTTAGGATTCCAAAAATATAATTTTCACATTTGTGGGAGTTGTATTTGACAGAGTTCACGTTTAATTTCGTACGTTTACGTTTATTTAAATTTAAACGTACATTTGTATATCCTTTTAGATTTTTAGGTTTTCTTAACTTTTAAATAAATTAGTAATTATAAAATAAATATTTTAAGTTTATTTAATTTGCATTTAAGCCCTTAAGGCATGCAAATTCCTACTATAGTTAAAATCGTTTTTGTTTCATATGTTTACATTTAAATATTAAACGTATGCGTTTACCAGTTCCTTTAAATTTGTGATTATCTGATTTCACGTATTAGTTGATATAGTTTATCAAAGCTATTTTCACTTATATTTCAGTAGTATAATCACTTGAACCCTTTTCCTGTTCATTTCACCTGATCTCAAAGTCGTCTTATTTCAGATTTCACGCCTCATTGGGATCTAACGACCCAGGGAGACACTACACTCCACGGAGTATTGATTTAGGCTGTTTGACTTGTTGACCATTACTTGGTTGATAATTTCTGACTGTTTACCACCAATCAATATGTCAAAAAAAAGTTTCAAAAAAATAAAAAAGATTTATACCAAATTAAAGAGGATTAAATTTTAAAAATTATGGTGAAATCGGTTTTTTGTAAAAGTTTGTCATTTGAAAGTTATTTGCATTTGAAATTTAAGGTGGAATTAAAAAAATGGGTCAAATGACCAAAATACCCTCTAACCAAAAATATTAAAGAAAAAAAAGGAGAGAGTGGGTGGGGACACATGACACTAGCTTAGTGGCTAGAAACCTTTTTAGGCTTTTTAATTTTGATCCCCTTTCTAGGGGATCGCAACTCAAGGGGTTAGGGGGTGAGGAAGGGGAAAGGTAATGAAAAAAGATACTTGGTTGAGTATAATGCAATGACTCATTATCCAATAGTGGGTAATGGGTCATTACCCAATAAATTGGGGGGGGGGGGGGGGGGGAATGTTTTTCTTACTTACCTTTTTCTTTTCCCACCATTATCATTACCTTTCCCTTTCGCGAGTTTGAACCAAACACAGGGACGAAGCCATCTCAAGCTAACAAAGTAATTTAACTAAAGGTTAGGGGGTCATTTGCCTATAGTTGCGTCATATGCTTACATTTTATAAGGTAAATAGCAAAGCAATTGGGCGTGTTAGAGAGGGCCGAGCACCCCTAGCTCCCCCACTGTCTCCATCTTTGACCAAACACGCCCTAAAGATAAATGGGTTAATCTCAAAAATTCATTTTTTTTTTCAAAACAATAAAAACCATTTTTCTCATTTTTAAAAATCAAATATTTCACAAATCGTTAATCCTTAGATAACTTTTTTAAAACCACTACGACAAAAATAAGATTTATCTATCGATAGAGATCCAATAATGTGTACTTTTGACGAAGCTTGTTTATATCATTTTTTGCGGGTTTTTTGGGTAAAAGGTCAAAACGACCCGGTAAATGTATTACTCCAAAAAACATTTAAGTACAAAGGATAAAAGTGAAGTCCCATATCTCAGCCCGTTACATAGGCGATAAAGCTTACACAACTAGGTGGACAACTGAATAGCGTAAAAAAAATTAGTGCTTATGACATGCCATAAACAACTCAAGAAACAAAAAGAAATAAGCTAACCAGCAGCTACCGGGAAAGATGAACTTCCACCTGTATTCGGATTCAAATTAGCCGATTCTTCATTCAAATTAGCAACATGTTCTCCATCTTCATCTTCATCATTTACCAATGTAGCATACGAATTAGATGTAGTAATGGTACCCGACATCAACATAGACGACGATTTAGATACATTACCCATAGTATTAACTCCCTTCTTAAAAATCTTGAGAATTTACATACATATTTATATTAACCTAATTCCAAAGAATTGAGATTCTTTAAGCTTAACTCTCTCATATTCTATCATGTTAGTGATATTGTGAGAGAAAACAAAATAATTGGTCCCTTGTTTCAATTAACGGTGGTCACACTTTATCATTTCTTGTTTTTGATTGGTTCAACATTACTAACATGAGAGGGTAAAATTTAGGTTGAAAGTAGTGGTGTGGTGAGCCACTCACCGCCACATCAGCTTTCTCTCTCCTCTCATTTCCACTCACTCCCACTCATCATACATTCATTTTGGTTACTTTTCCCTCACATTTCATTAATATATCCACTTTCTACAAATATACTCCACTAAATTCCCCCACACACTCACAATAAATAAAAATAATAATTACTTTTTGGAGTGAGGCCCAGTTTGACAGGTTTGATACTATGGTGAGTAACTCACCATGATTTGTGTTTTTAGTTGTGACGTGGGATATCTATTTTGGCCACTCATGTGATTTGTGTTTTTGTTTGTGACGTGGGATATCTATTTTTGCCACTCACGAGTGAGTCACTCACTATGGTGAGTGACTCACCTTCACTCCGTCCAGTCTTAGAGAATCCTTATCCAACATTACTATTTTCTTTAACTGATAAAACATTTCTCTCTCATGACACAAATTATTTCTCTTGACACAATTTCTTTCTTTTGACACAATTTTTCTCTTGTTATTAATTAATATATACTCTCTATACTGATATTCTTCTCAATTTTATCATTTGAAATTATTTACGAATTTATTGCGAAATTCAATTAAGTATATATAGTTTTTTTTTATATCTTTTAAAACACATCTACATACTATATAAAATATATACAAGGTAATAATTAAACTTATTAAATAATTTATATGAAAAATCTTAAAATTTCATCTTTTTTCATTTGAGATCAATTTTGCTCTATATATAATTTTTTAAAAATTTTGATTCTTAGATTTTAAGGTTTATAAAAATCATTTCGTAATAAATTTAAATTTCTATGCATACGAAACCAAAAGCATCAAAATGGCAAATAAATGGGCAAACAATAGTGTAAGAATTGTGGTGTATTTGAGGAAAGGTAATCTCGAAATGTCAAAAATAGTTCTAACTTTAGCAATATGATACAAAGTTTAGTCAAATTAAAAATACGTGTATCTCCAATTTTTGAAGACTTCCAAAAATAAAACAAAACCACTCTTATAATGGTGTAGTGTGTTTTGGCACCGTTATAAGCATTTTCTTTTTTGTCCTATGGCATAGCCATACTGCACCGGCCCAAATACGATAGCCATGTCACAGGACATCTGTGTTTGGGTTGGCAAGCACTATTTATTATTATTATTATTATTTTGACGAGTCACTAGAGTATTTTTGGTGGTGTGTTATAAGAACCATTTGCGCTTATAACATTTATGGCTGGGGGAAGGTGTTTTAGGTATGGCGATGTTATAGTGTGTGTGCTGAGGTGGTAACCCTATAACATATTATAGATTTGCCACCTCAACACATATTCTATAAGACTAATGCTAATAGGCGTTCGATGGTGACCATAACCGAGAAAAAAGTGGCTGCCTCACCAACCGAAAAAATTGCAACTATTCTCCATAATTTTTTTATGAACGTTGGAGTAAATGGGAGTAAATGTTTGTGAATGTTGGAATAAATGGGAGTAAATGGTGTAGCTGGAGGATTGGAGGAAGAAGACACAGATAAGGCAGTAAAATTTTGGGCTGCTAAACATTTGGGTTGCATGAACTTTTGGTTATGTTTTATTTTTTGGGCTGCTAAACATTTGGGCTGCATGAACGTTTGGTTATGTAAATATTGTTGTTTTATTTTTTAATTTTTACGTATTCTACAAAATAAAGTTTGTTTTATTTTTTAATTTAAAAAAAAAGAAAAAGAAAAAGAAAAAAAAAAAGTTATGGGGTTGCTTTTGTGGTCACCACTAGCTAGTTATGCTTAGGGTGGAGTTGTGGAGAGAGAAAACTGAGGTGATGCTGACGTGGCGGGGTTGCTTGGGTGAGAAAGTTGTCACCGTTAACTCAATCACGAATATCCCTATAACATGAGTATGACATTTGGGCCAGTGCAGTATGGTTAGGTCATAGAGCAAAAAATTGCCTATAACGGTGGGTCCGCTCTTAAACTAGTCTTAGTGCCTTAGTGGTGGTGATGACTCACGAGTGAGGACTACTAAACAACCCCATAGTCACACGTGAGGTGGAAACAAAAAAAGAGAGGAAAGGTGATGGCCATGGCTACTCGGACCATGTGCATTTGTGGGCCTCATAGGATGTTTTATTATCAATTATTTGATTTAAGAGTGTGTGTGAAGTATTTTTGTGAGATCTGTTTGTATGATGAGTATTTTTAAGAAATGTGAAATGAGCGATGACTGTTATAGGTAAAAGGCGAAAGAAAAAGGAGAAGAAGTGAAATGTATGAATAGTGAATAATGATGTGACGCTAATGTGACGTTAAGTCAGAAGGTGACCACTAAATGCAGCCTTAGAAGTGTGTTTAACCGTATACGAGTAAAAGAACTTAAATAAAAAAACAAACGAGGCCTTAGTTTTGACTTAGAGCAATCGGTGTGTTCACCATTTTCCCACGTTAACCCATCACTTCCCTGCGTTAAGGCTTAAGTTACGACACCGAGTTCCTGCGTTAAACCCGCGTTAACGTGTTGCGTTAAGCCTTTAACGCGGCGTTAAGTCATTGTTTAATAAATTTTTTTTCACTTACACCCCCTCGTCAGTACAAACTAGCCGTTGGATTAAAAAAAAAATCACTTTCACTCTCCTAATGGTTACTAACGTTCAGAAACGGCTAGTTGCCTAAAAAAAATCATCACCATTTTCCACCCACTATAAATACCTATTTAACACACCATTTTTTTCCACACTTTCACTACTCGATATACTCTATAATGTCGGGAGGCAACAATAATGACGATTCTTTCATGAACCTCATACGGGGTTCATCTTCAAACCCGAACGCGGGTTCATCATCACAAAACATCCCTTTCCCTAACCCACTAGGCATGTCGAGTCAAGAACTTTACCTACAACATCAACGAATGCAATATTGGGAACAAAGCCAACAAAACACACTAAACTTCAATTTCCAAAATCTACAATTCACACAACAATCACAAAATTCACAAACCGAAACAAATGAAGTTCCCGAAACATCTACGTCTCCTCCAAAGCCCAAAAGTGGTGGTAAACGAAAGTCCAAAAAATCCAAAGACCCTGAACCATACAAGGAGAATGAACAAGTTCCTGGATTTGTGAATACACATTGGTCTCCAAGTGAGGAAAAATTATTTTCCGAGTGTTATGTAGCCGCTTCCGAGGATCCGCGCGTCGGTCGTTGCCAAGCTCGCGATAGGTTTTGGCAACGGGTACAACATGAGTTCAATAGAAAAAATTTTCAAAACCGCAACAAGGATATGCTACAAGGCAAGTGGAAAACGTTAAACCGTGATTGTGTAAAGTTCAAAGCTTATTTCAAAGGAGTGTAACATGAACAAAAAAGTGGGGAAAATGAGATGAATGTCCTCAAACGGGTGAAACAAACGTATCGTGACGAGCACAAAGCCCGGGCCGTTTAACAACAAGGAGGCTTGGGATGTTTTGCGTAAACATCAAAAATGGGACGCGTCGGAGCCGTTTGATTTAACCGGCGATGTCCCAAGCCAAACAAACGAGGCATTGTTTGGTCATGATGAACAACCACGTCCCATGAGAAAAAAGCATGCTTCGAAGAAAGTCAAATCCGAGATAACGACAAGTACCGGGGGAGTGAGTATCGGAGGAACGAGCTCGTCAAGCCAATTCACGGAGGTTATGCAGTACGAGTATCATTTAAAACGGGAAGATGCATCCAAGGCGTATCAGGCGACCATAGAAAAAGATGAAACGATAACAAGGTTGGAAGAGATGAAATTTTTGTTGCTTGAAACTGCCGGCAAGGATCCCAACGTTGAGGATTGGATCAACGAAGAAAGGACCGAATCAAGAAAAAATATAACTTGCAATCTTGTCGCTAAATTTATTTGTATTTCGTAATTTTCGTTATGTCGTAGTTTGGTTTGTGTTGTGTTTTTTCTAATTTTGTTTTTTTTTTTCGTTGTAACATTTTTTTTTAATTCCGTATTGTAATATGTTATAAGAATCAATGTTATGTTTTTTAATAAATAAAGTACTCCCCCGTCTCAAAATTATTGTCATGAGAGAGAAATCGTAAAATTTAATAAAAGTTGGGTCACTTTAATTTCATCCACTAAAATGGAATATTCATTCATTAGATTCTATAGTTTTTACTAAATAAGAAAAATGGATAATTATTTTGAGACATCATAAAATAGAAATATGAACAATAATTTTGAAACAGAGGGAGGATTTGTTTTATTTTAGAAGTTGAATTTGAAAATAATTGAATTAAAGTTGACTTAAGATGAGTTAAGGTAAAAGACTTATTTTTTTAGTTAAAGTGTGAAAAGGTACGGTGAACGAAAGTTTAACGGTACCACAGTTTATGCTGTTATAGAAATTACTGAAAATTGATCACCACCTCCGATAAGTTTGATTGATTATAGTGATAAAACAAAAGAAAAGAATGGAATCTGAGAAGGCGATGGAAGAACTAAAAAGGCTTGAACAAGTACAAAATGTGATTTTGCTGCAGTCTGATTCCAATACTGATTCATCTCGTTTCCTTGCTAATTTCACCCTCTTTATGGTACCCCCCTTCCCTTCCCTTCCTAACCTAATTATTTATTTCAAAGCCCTTGTTCGTTTTGAATAATCCATATACTCTCTTCAGCATTAATTGATTATTATGCTAATTAAATTAATAATTTATATGCCTAGCTCAATTATAGTTGTCTGTCTGATTCACCATATAACCAGCCGAGTGTTTGTAATCCCTTATGCTAGCCTCCATTGTTGCTTATGGACTTCTAGATATTCTCGGTTAGAGTTCCATGACCACCACCATAAGCTTCTTTTTACGGCACAATTATCTGTTGTGAGCACCATAAGTATGAGACGAGAAAGTAACTTGCTTACAAATATGATAAACAATACCCGTATATGTACTTCTATAAGAAATGCATTGGCATGCTTATGCATATCAGTCATATATATTGGAAACATGTCATTTAACTGATTAGGGAATTGATCGATTACAACATTCTTTTGTTCTTAATACATATTCATTGTCCATAAGGGTACACTCAGTTTAATATCACCTCTCGCGGAATACTTTCGCTAATCTTATAAATCCTTTCTTAGCTCTTCTAGGATCCGCGGGGTTAGTTTCTTTTTCTCTATCCACAAGTTTGTATGCATGTCTATAAGTTAGGGTGTTGAATTTGTCTCATTCAGACATGGGTGCTATTAGTTATTTTCCTTTTCGTATTATAACCTACAAGTTTTTTTCGCTCGGAATTGTGATGTTGAAGATGCAACCATGTGGTGAACTGGATATACATCAAAAGTGCAAATTGATATCTGAGCATTTTACAAAGGTTTCTACTTATTCTGAGTTTTCTTCACTTTAGTTATTTTGGTGAATGCGTTGAGCATACTTATGGTATTATATCTACAGATCTCTTCATCTTTACTCGAGGATTCATTACAACATCTATATGACAAAGGTCTTTTTCAGTAACTACTTTTAGTTTTTACTTATTTATAAGCTTCACTGTTTCCTATGTCCTAGTGGTAATTGGCAGCTTAATGGTTTGTTGTAACCACCACCAAAGTGGCCTAGTGGTAAAGGTTCACTTGGTACACATTTGGGGGTGGATAGGGAAAGGGTTGGAAACGGTCACGGGAATACCCCAGTTGGGCCGCATACATGTGAGTCAAAGATTTGCCCTCCCCGAGTAACCTAAACAAGGAAAACCTCATCCGCTTACCCATTTTACGCGTTTACTGTATCCCATGTCCATTGGTAAAAGCTTCAAATAATAATCTTCTTCTTGGTTAAAGACAATGTATTAGGCCAGGAAAATTTGTTGTCACGCGTTTAATGATTTCTCGAAGACCTTTAAAATAGTTGCAAAACAGACTTTTTCTAAAATAAAGAAATGCCGGTGGTCTTTCTTTTTTCTCTTCATATGCACCTTTAAATATATATCTTTCGGTTTTTTTTTTTTTTTTTACTTTAATGTATTTGGAATTTTGGTGGCATTAGTTTTTATAGATAACAAATAGATAAAAGTGATTGGGAATATAATTTTTAAACCTTTTGCAGATGATGTTTGCATTAAAGATTCTCTATCACGTCACTTTGATGATGACAGTAGTGTTGGATTATCGCCAATCGATTGTGAAGATTTGGCAATGGTTTCACTTGATTCGATGCAAAGAGCAAATTCTACCTTAGAAGATTTTGTAAGAAATAACTCGATCACCTAGTCATTATGTATAATTTTCATTTGCTATCTATTATATTAAGGTTATGAACAGTCACCAGCATCAGTGAGTACTTATGTACAACGAGATTAGTTTTTATCAGAATTAATCTTTATAGTTAACATGTAATGTATTTCTTGCACTAAAGCTCCCTTGTTCTTGGAGAGTAATAGAGCTGACATATGACACTGATGACGGTCGTGTATAAGAAGTTTCTTGAAAGTATATTAGTCGTAGCAATAGGCATAATCTTGTGTTCCATGACCTTGAACTTTGCCATTTGAATTCCATTATCATCGGCACCCGTTCCTTGGTCACTGATGACTCATGGACTTTTGTCAAGCTGCCCATTGATAAACACTTGATGACTAAAAATGCGCACTGAATCTAATTGCTTTTAGTTTGGTCAGAACTTTTTGGATAACATTGTTATCTACACCCCCTACCAGTCCATCTATGGTGCCATTACACTTGTTTCCATGGTAAGTTATATAGGGAAAATAAAATGACTGAAAAAGTTATCTCACAACTATATATATGTCAACTAGCAGAATGGGGTTGTAAAAGAAAACAAAAAGGATGGATGTCAATTTTGATCCAGAAACAATACAAATCAACCATCATATTGTAATCTGAGCATCAGAGGAGCACAGATTCAGACTGGAATTAGTTGTCCAGGAAGATTAAGACACTACGAGTCACTAAATTAGTCACAGTGTGCTGTGGTTTTAGGTTTCAGTCTTGTTTCACAGAATGAAGTAGTGATAAATGGTTAGCGGCCATAGATGGTATCCCTAGGGTGTTTGTTGAAAAGGCTACGGCTCTGTGGAAACGTTTCTGCTACGTTGTGCAGTGATAGACTGCTAAGGCTTGTTTCGGTAAAAGCATGATCTTGTTGTCAGCAAGGGAGGACACCATAGCTTGTTCAGCTTCTCATTTTCTAAGATTTTGGAGTAATGGATCATCGCTCAGTTAGGCTTTCTTAACATGAAAGTATTGGTGCTGAAAACATAATATCATTATTGACTATGAAATCCTTTTTTTATTGATTACATGATAGATGATGACAAAGATTGAAGATAGATACTAAAGGTTTTGTTAACCTATACAACCATTCTAGCATGTACTCTTTATTAAACTGCTATTTCTATCGCCTTCCCTGCATCAATACTAAAGTTTTCTGCAATCATCCCACCTTCATCTTGCTGTTGCAGTTGCATTCTATCTTTCCCTTCCCAGTTCGTGTTGCTTCTGAGAGTACTTGTGCAATCAAGTGTACCATAATGTTCTTCATTATAGTGCTGTGCTTCAACTTCAAGCTTTATCTGATGTCTAGTCTATTATATTGACATTTGAATAAACAGTGCAGATCTTACTTCATGTTTCATGAAATGGATGCTAACAGTGCAGAATGTATATTCAAGTACTTACCACTGCTTTCCTTCACAGAGAGCTACATTTATCAGGTATCCTAAATCTAAATTCCTTTTATTTGCTCACAGATCTTATCTTAGTGTACATGCATTTCACTTGAATCGATCTAGCCCGGCCAATGCACAAAGCTATTATTCTTGTCTCTCTCGCACATGGTATAGTATTTGTGAAACTATAATGTTTAGTGTACACTATTGCTAAGAATTCAGTGGTTTTTATCATCTCAACTTAGAATTTTTAACACTTTGAATTCTTTCTGATCTTGTGCAGTTGGACACCATAAATGAGAAATTACTGCAACTTCCATCTGGTGGAGTCTCAGATTTTGACAGCAGACCTGACCAGGTAAGACTAGAACCGCAAGTGAACAGAGAGCAATACCCTTGAGTGTCTATTTCATATCCTCTTATCTGCTCTAGAAATTTACAGGTGGCTAATAGGAGCTGGGTTCTAAGGTTTGTTAAATCTTTCAAAACCGATGCATTCAGACCACTTGCTGTTGTTCTGGAGCGCTATGACATCTTTACAGATAGGTTCTACCCTCTTGCGTTTATCTCTACCCATTTCCATGGAAGGTATCATGGCATGCCTTTTATTTGTTGTCTTGTAAATTTTCAGGATAAGAGATGAGTTGAAATGTGGAGAAGAATACTGGACTCTAGAAAGAAAGTTATGCCGCGCATTAACAAGCAAACAAGAGGTATAAGACCTAATGACGATGGCTGTCTTCTGTTCCAAACATTGCAATCATTATAATGCTAGTTACGCTGCCTTCTAACTCATCGTTGCTCACTAAATGATTGTTACATTAATCAAGTAACCTGTTAGGATGACCTGATTCGGCCAAGATACATGGCACACGGGTCTTAATCTGAGTGTACCTTCTTGATAGCATGAAACCACACCATGTGAGCCCCATTGTATTTTGATATCACAATCTAGTACTCAGTGAATTTGAGCAATTCAAGAATTAATCTATTGACCATTGAACATCTAGGAATGTGCAGAACGGCAGATATGAGGGTTAGATATTAATCATAATGCGATTGGGATATGCTACTTGAAAGTTCATTTTATTTGAGCACCTAGCTTTTTTAACACACACTTTGTAATACAGATTCAAGTAGAAGATGTTATGAAAGCAATTCATTTAAAGTCATTTGACTATCGGGTGCTGAATCTGCTCTTGTATCAGTTGAATGGCAGAAAGGTAAATAAATTGATTTTTTTGTTACTATATTATTCTAAATATTTCATGTAATAAAGGTATATGCATAGCCCAGGACAAATTAGGTATCTGTTTTACGTGTCCATTGCATTATATTCTAAGCGTATGAAGCCAAAGGATTTGCTATCGGAAATTATACATTTCAAAAAGATGGTCAAATACATCAGCAGTTGCTTCACTCTTTTCCTTTTCACTTGAACATAGCTGAGCCTCATCTTTGTAGTTTAGCAGAAACTGTTCTTTCTAATTTCCGTTATTTTCTTTTCTTTGAAGCGGTGTGAAGATTAATGAAACGCATATGGAATTCCTATCAGTATCAGAGTTCCTTGTGGAAGTTTCCGACGACTTGTTAGTACATTCTCTTAGTTAAAGCTTTGTCTACTTGTACATTCACTTTAAAATACTGGATTTTTATTAGTTTACAGAATAAAATACCCAACATACTACGTATATTTTTTATGAGCTGACGAATGATTCATTTGCATGCGAAAACTCAAATCTGCGGCAAAGTTAATTGTTCAAGTTCCAACTCTCACTTCTAGAAATATAAAAAAAAAGAGTATCATAAGACGAATGTACCTTATTGGCTATGAATCTTCTTAGGGTTCTGGTATCAGCTTGTCACTTTATGGCTGTCTTACTTTCAATTAAATTTTAACTATCTGTTGCTGTACATGAGGGAAATACAAAAGAATATCTTCCATCCTGTAATGTGATACCATGCCTGCTGTAGGTTTGACTATGAGGTGAGTCCATCTATTCCTAGGTTCTCGTTCTCACCAAAAAGTTTATTCCACAAACCTTTTAATCTGCTTATAAAGATGACTATTTTTTCTTTTAGGATGATGTGCTGGAAAACAATTTCAATATCCTGCGCATGTTCGTTAGAATGTATGGAGCTTCTGTAGCACCGACTATGCTTGTGAGTTGTCTATTTAATGCTGTAAAAATGCTTAGTTGATGTTCTTGGCTTCTTGCACATCTTTAAATCAGTGTTGTAAATATCGCTCGGCGGTACCTCGGCGGTCGACCACCGCCAAGCGCCAAGACCGATATGGCGGCGATATATCAGTGATATATCGGAGACCATAAATTATAAAGAAAATTATTTTTAAAAAATAAATATTAGTAATATCCTAACAAAATAAGTCAATAACTACACATTTAACTAAATATTAAAGGCCAATAAGTATTTATTTAAATCATTTACTCATTTACATTCTCTTTTCATGTCATGCCAAAAATATTAATGGTCAATAAATATTTATTTAAGAAAAATAATCAATTCTCCTTATTTTTCTTTCCACCCACGTGGGATAAGTGGACCTACAAATTGAGAAATGAGAATATAAACTTTATAACTCACTTTCTCTCTCCATCTTATCATCTTCTTCCCAAAAACATCAACCAACATTTTCAGATCTACTTCTTAATAAATTTCCTTTATATGTAACAACATGAATCTTAAATCTTGGCCAATCTCGCTGAGAATATCGGCTCAAATATCAAAATATCGGCAAAATATCGTTTTATCTCGCCGATCCAGCAGGAAAAATTGTACCAGAAATATCTTACTTGTGGTGGAGGCGCCGGAGGTAAAGTTGCCGGAGGTCCGATTTTGACCGACAAAGGTCCGATTTTGACCGCCAAGGTCCGATTTTGACCGATTTTGACCAAACCGATTTTTTTGACCGATAAGTGAAATATCGTATCGGTCGACCACCGATAAGCGATATATCACTGATATATCGGCCGCCAAGACCGATATTTACAACAATGCTTTAAATTCTTCACCAGGTCCCTTGGTGCCTGCTATGCATTCTTTTGTAACTGTGTCTTAAAGACAATGGCTTCAACTGGACTGTTTTCATCTGCACAGCTAAATTTGTCATTGCACTATCATCTTCATCTTCTTCTTCACCCAAACAATCAACCCAAAGATCAGATGATCGTGATCCAAAAGTAAATCACTTGAAACCAAAATATGATTTCAACAACTAAAATATCATCTGAAACATAATTTCAACTAAGAAACAAATCCAAAGGTTCTCACTCTTACACTTAACAGTTAACACCACAAAATCTTTATGTTTTCATTTGATCCCCATGATAGGCTTACTATATTATATCATCAGCCCCCGAATGTGATTTACATAGATTCTTGCTCTTCAATCCTTGAAATGAATATGATAATATCAGATTCTCATATATAGTTAGTTATGAGTCCTAAATAAAATTAGTGACTTCACTCACCCCTCCACCAAGCAGTGGCGGACCCAGAGTCAAATCTAAGGTGGTTCCTTATTTACTCGAAATGATGAATTGACGTTATAATGAGCCAACCCACTAACCGAGTCGGGTATAATGTAATACAAATAATTTTTAACAAGGAAAATTCCAACAGGCCGGCTTGCGCCAAATCCATAACAAAGAGTATAAACAGATACGTTACAGTTCTAATTTTTTATTTTAAAGTTAGTGATATATCGTACAGTATATTTTAAAGGTGTAACATTTGAATATAAATGCCATAGCAAAAACATTTTTCAGGAACCTTCTATTTATTTGATAAGTAAACAAAACAAGATGAGGAAATTAATAGTAGTGTATCCTATTCTCGAGAGAAATAGAAAAAGGAATGAAAAGAAAATTTTACTCCACATGAGACTAATCCACGTGACACTAGAAACATACACTCTCCTAACCGCATACATGAGTTCACTAGAAACAAAATCATTGAGGTGCTCCTCATCTTTGACTAAAACATGAAACTACATCTTCTTTATCACGATATCCGGCAACAATGTCCGGCCATTTCTTTAGTTAAATGACTTTTATTCTTTACCTTTATTTCTTTGTCCGATTGGATCTAAGGTGGTTCCCTGATAATTTCTAAGGTAGATCCCAAAATTAACCACTATATCGCTTCTAAACAAATATGGTGTCCAAGGTGGTTCCTGGGCACCACCTAGTAATGCCTTGGGTCCGCCCCGGCCACCAAGGGGATCTATTTTCAGTTTTTTTTTACATGAAACAAAAACGATATTGTGCTTAGAATTACTCTATATTATTTGGTTTTGTTAATTATGGGTGAATTGACTGTAGTTATATCTTTCAGGAGAATGTATGCACCTGTTTAAGCTAACTTTCCGATTTCTCAGCTTAGGGGGCTCAGGTGCATGGGTTTTTTTACTAATAGATGAAAGCATTTATAGGTAAAATCAACAACCAAAACATCAAAGACATTATATGGACAAGACCATGCATAATTTGCAGATTTTTCAGGGGTGTGAGGGTTTCATATATCTTTGTTGAAACCATCACCCGGATCCAAAACCCAGAATTAAATTTCCTACTTTTTAGATTTTAGGCTTTTGTTGATTTTGGATTTTCACTATATGTTTTGGCTAAATGAAAAGAAAATAAACAAGATGAGGCAAAAAAATAAAAATAAAAATAAAAATAAAATAAAAAATAAATAAAGAAAAGTAAATACCCTTTGAAAATGGTCATGTAATAGCACATGTCCAACTTAGTAAGCTTTATCTATGGAACTTTAGGTTTGGTGTTATTTATAGACGAAAAGGTAGTCATGTGGCTGAATATGCGGTTAGTTTTCTGGGTGTCAAAACTACTTTGTATCAATGTTACTGATGTATCGGGTAGAAGCTACAAATGCATGATTCTGCTCATTATGCTCACATGCTTCTTCACACTTGGATAGCACAAGTCTAATGTTAAATAAATAAAATTAAATAAAAAAGAAATGTGATTTCTTAAGTTCACGCATAACAAATTTAGGACGGGTTACAAGCCTAAGGCCTTTTAAGATTTCACTTTTAAATGGTGTCCATTCTGAATTACTGATTCCAAATTACGATAAAAATAATTTGTTTACTCGCCTCCTATTTTCACTCATTATTGCAGACATAAATAATCATTATTATTTCAGCCTTTGTTTCACTTTTGGCAAATTCCTACTTTTATCTTCTTTTTTCCCCATGAAAGAAGATAGAAATTTTCCTGCTGCATCTTTATTTGAATATATTTGCGATTAGTGGTCATTGTTAGGGGATACTCACAATGTTACACACACCCAATACGGAGGTTTGCCTAGGTGCAACACGTTTCATGTAGTACAACTCTTGCAGGGATACCACATATAGAAAATTAAATTTATGTCCAAGCAATAAACTTTTTGCTATAATCTGCCAGCCCCTGGATTGTATCTAACATGAGTCTTGCTATTGTCTGTTTGTTTGATTTGCAAAGTTTTGAGATGTGGATACAAAGGTAAACAATATCTGGATGCTTACTTACATCCGTGTTTTTAATCTTCATGTGAGTAGGCAAAATCGATATCTGACGCTGAGGAGAAGTACAATTACTTACTAAGCACTTTGGATCCTAAGCTCTCTCTAAGATATGAAAAAAGATGTGAAGAAGCCACCAAAGAAGGTTGCATACTATGTAATTTCTAGTCAGATAAGCATTGACTGACTAGTATTTTAAGTTACCGCATTCGGTTTTTCTTTACTCAAGTGTATCTTGGACGTTTATGTTTTCAGGTGGGAAGTTAATCGGTCCTCCTCTTGGGACATGGACTATTCCACCGATTATTGAAGATGAAGATACCTATAGATATAAGGTTTTGAACACTAGGCCACCTTCTAATTAACTCCAGGTACATAACAAAATATTTCTGTAAAATATTATCAGTAAATTGTTTACTCCATAAAGTGTAAAAATTGGTAGTTTCGGGTTCGTAATATGATGATGGTTCATCAGGAGAATTTTGTGAGGAAATTTAAGTTGATATGGAAGATTGAATATATGCATGAGGATGTCTAAAGTAATTATATTCTGCAAGAAAAGGTGGAACAAAATTGCAACCTAGAGCCCTAGAGGCATTCATTTTTTAGGATTAACTTATATTAACGAAACAAATTTCATAAATAAAATTAATAATTACATGTGAATGTGGAAAACCACATTAAGTCGAATCGTGGTACAGAAAGAAACAAGAAAAATGTACCATCTAACTAATAAAGTATGACATACCATACCCTTGCGTTTCCATTTACCCAAAACAGCCTTTTGAGTATCATGAGCCAAACACTCCGTGTTACTTCAGCCAAAGTTTGTCCCTTGCCCTTTGTGCCGCGTAGCGTCACATAAACAACCATAATACACCGTGCAGCAGCTCGAATCACAGGACCGCAGAAAATTCGTCACGACTCCAGAATTTTCAGCTTTGCACTTACACTCTTGCTCCTACTTCTTTGCTTGTGATCTTCCTTCTTTCAAGATGTCTTGAACTTTGTTGTTAGGTTTGAACTTGAAACACATGAGCTTCATTCTCATCACGTCATAGATTGCTTTACAAAGTTGTTCACTTGTTCTTTATCGATCACCAAACAATAACAATCGATTATTTCTCTCTTGCCATACATGGTAGATTGTTGCTGAGAAAACTAGTCTTATGTACTTCTAATCGATCTACCTTTTTTTTGGATAAAGGGATTATACTCGGTGAATGTATTAAAACTAGGATTTAAGCCCACGCGTTGCCGCGGGGTGTTTTGCTAAATAAGGAATTTAGTTAGCTAAAAAAGAAAAGGTGTCATTAACTTTGATGTGTCATCAAATTAGTTAGCTAAACGCACTTGATAGCGCTCATAAATAGTTATATACAACATATCTCTTTATAATAGAATTTCCTCCAACCACAAAACCATGAATAACAAAACTCAAGCACGAAACCATATATCATCCTAGTCTTCGCCTATCATTCCAAAACCTTTTACCTCTTCTTGTAGCACCTTGATTATGCAGGCACTTCTGTCACGATTGTTGCCTCATTCATGGCTCCAATCTACTACGCATTAACCTGCCTCCCAATGCTCTTTATCTTGTAGCTATTTGTCATCACCACCCTTGAATTTCTTGCCATCTTGACACTGTTGTCCCATGGCATTACCTGTAATTAAACAAAAGTTGAAAGAGAAACAGGTCTAAAATAGTTGAAACTGTAATTATTTACGTGGACTTCAACCTAAATTGCTTTATTTATAAGATATAATAAACATCACACATTCATCCTAACTTAATAACCAAAAAATCTGATAACCTTAACACTCTGTAAATATATTTGGATTTTTTTTGGCGACCATAGGCAACTAGGCTTTAAAAATGATACAATATGCATAAATGTACAATTTTGTTCTATCTATATATTTGGATCTAAGTCCAGGGACACTGTTGGTTAACTAACATCAAATTCCTTGTTTAATTTGTTCATGGGATCTGAAAACATTAAAGTGGTATAAAGGAGAGAATATATCCCTTACGTTACGTTAACTTCTTTCAATACTTTGTTTCAAACTTGGCTAAGCCTTCACATAAGCGGGACTGCTTGCATGTCCATCATTAGATTTGCAATGGCTACTGAATAACCTCCTTTTACTTTATCAATAAAAATTTGACCCGTTCGCCAAATCTTGTTCAGTTCCATCCAAGCTCGTTTTTGTGTGAACTTTGTAGAAGAAGAAAAAATCCAAGCTCGTTTTTGTATGTACCACTTCAACTCCCGTTTCAACAGAAAAATCCACCACCAAACCCACTCATTTCAGCCTCCACACCCACACCCATTTGAGGCCCTAATTCATCCATTTCAGCCTGAAAACCACCTATTTCGGCTCTTAAACCCACACGTTTCAACACCCAAAGTCACCTATTTCAGCACCCAAATGCACATGTTTCAGCGTGCATTTCAGCACAAAAACGACCCCATTTCAGCCCCCTAAGATGATACAAAACTGTAACAGACAAAAACCCTCATTCATATATTTGCACACTCTGATTACACGCTTGTACATACCTGAAAAGAGGATGGTTGCTGATTTGCAGACTCTGAGTATGCAGGTGTTTTTATAAAACTAATATATTGGAATTGTGAAAATAAGAGGATGGTCACCTGTTACTACCAAGCTGATCTATTCGAGCAACTACTACCTTCGACATCATCCTTCTCATCAGTAGATGGTTTCCGTGTTGAACACATTCCAGCATACGTTAACATTCATAGATGTGCAAAATGAAAATGATTGCGTTAAGTAGCTCTCTCTATCTTTGCAAAAGACAATGGAGACTTGTTACCATTATGAAGATCAAGGTTGCTGCAACCCTATGTTCAATTTTCAGTAGACATAAAAAAAGAAGAAGATTGACATGAATATTGACAAACTAAATTTTAAACTTGGCTAAATTTGGAGCAAAAATAAACACGTATGCAATGGGCTACGTTGAGATTATCACCAATATTGTTAAATATCCTTTGGTTTGCACCAGCTGCAATTATGATACTTGCCGCAGGTAGGCAAACATGCCAAGAAAAACGATATTGTAGAACCGTAGAGGGGGGTGAATACAGTTTCTTAGGCTTTTAAGACGTTTAAAAAATTTAAGCCTCAAACAAAAACCAAGTGGTTGTATAATCAATCCAAACAACCACTAACACAAGCAAAGTATATAAAGCGAGTAAAGAAAGACACCACGATATATACTGGTTCGGGATGGGGGGTTTATACAATCCGTACGTCCAGTTGCGAATCCGCGACTCCGATACTATTCACTAGTATAATCCTTTCGGTGGACTACAAACCGTTACAATTCACTCCACCGATATTCACCAATATCGATGCTCACAAAGAAGGAGTTACTGCCACGGTATTTCGCCCTCGGAAACCACCCAAAAGAATCTCGCGATTCGACTTTACCTAAGGGTCACCAAGACCACTACCAATACTTCTCACCGGAAGTATCAAACCCCAACTAGATCCCCAATGATCTAGGCTTGGTCACCAAGACACAAGACTTCCCTTACAAACAATTGAATGAATGAATATATGTTTGTTCAACTAAGCCCTAACCTAACCTAGAGACTTGATTGTAATAGAAAAGGTATAAGAAAGAAGACTGATGAGTGTCTAAATACTCATCATTTTGTACCATTCTGAACTGCCAAAACATACAAAAACACTCAAAAATGCATCATAATACTTAAAATATCTCAGAAGAGTGTTTTATATGTTTCAAATACAAAATATGCAAAAACAAATGAAAAACGTACAAAGTTTGCATAATTGGCAGTTTCAGTCCCTCAAGTTTCAAATATTGTCAAAACTAGTCCCTGAAGGTTTTAAATGAATAAAAAGTCAATTTAAGTCCTTGGGAAACCAAAAATGTTCACAAAACATCCCTGGATAAAAGTTTACACAAACTGGCAATTTTTACCCCTCAAGTTACAAAATTGGCAAAATGGTCCTTGGGTATTCAAAATTGGAAATTTACAAATAATACCCTTGTACTATGCATGAATGACAAAATGGAACAATTTTGATAAACTTTTGAGAAATTACAAACACAGTCCCTTAAAAATCCAAATTTTCAATTATGGTCCCTGGAGTTTGTGGAATTGGCAGAAAAGGTCCCCAGTAATTTTGAAAAATAGTAAAATATGAATTTGGTCCTTGTATTATTGGTTCTTGGCAAATTACACCCTTATGAATGTTTGGGAAATATCACAATTTCAGTCCCTCACCTTTGCCAAAATTACATTTTTGGTCCTTGTTCACTTAAACCAATCCGGACCCTTTTTATTTTAATAAATCCAAAACCAAATCCAACCCATCTTAATTACCCAGCCCACCTATCCCCTAAGCCCATTCCACCCTAAGCCCAAACCCAACCCTGCGTTATTTAAAAAACGCGTTGACCCGCGTTGACCACCCAAAACCGCCAAACCACTCCCACTGTTCACCCTCCACCTTCACCCCTGCATTCACCAATACCAGGTGGTTTTACCACCACCTCACCACCTTCCAGCTCACCCTCACCTCCTTTCCACCTCACACATCAAACCAGATGGGCATTTAATGCCTTCTCCACAATTTTTCACTCCCAAACCACATCAATACCTCTGTTTTCTTCCCTAAAGTCCCAACTTGGCCTCCAAACATTCCCCTTGCCCCCTAACACCTCCACAAGCTCCCAACAATCTTTAATTACAACCTTTTGCCTCCACGTTAACGTGGAGGACTTTGGCGCCAAAAGTGAGTTTGAACGGTTTTGATCAATTGGACTAAATCAATGGCTCAGATGAAGTGGGAAAGGCTCAGAAGATATTTCTAAACCTAATTGAAGCCTATAAAGACCAAGAGAAGCAGAGGAGAAGAATATCTAGTTTATTTTCAATAATTGTATGTCGAATTAGTTGTTTTAAAAGTTTAAGTGTAATCTAAAGCTTTCAAGTTTCATTTCAAGTATTCTCAGTGTACCAGTAATCTTTTAAGTTAATAAAAAGCAAGTTTGTATTATTATCTTAGTGAATGCAATTTTCAATTTCATATCAAAATTCTCATTAAGCTGTGTACTTGTTATTATTATGATACAAAAGATAAATAAGCTCACATAAGCTACTAAGAAGTTCATTGAAGCTATTAGATATCATTGAAATCAGTTTAATAATAAAAACTCAAAAATACCAAAAAAGTCAATGAAAGTCAAACTGGTTGTTCTTTGGTGATAAGCAATTGGAGCAAGGCATATTGTGGATGGTCTTGGGTTAGAATCCATTGGTGGATATTAGGAAAAGTTTCTGAGTTCTTGATTCATGGTTTAAAGCAGGATTGCAAATTGTAAGTTCAACTCTTAATTTTTAGTATTTCTTATGTTATTGTTGTTTAAGTACTTAATATTGCTTAATTGTGTTTATTCAGTCTTATTTAACCATAATATAGTCTAGAATTAATTGTTTGTTTGTTGGAATTAATAGCAACTAAAAAATAAAAATCAATCAGTCAACATAGTTTATTTTGTGTTCTTGCATATCTGTGGTTAAAACCTGTTTCTAAGCACTTTTTAATACTTAATATAGCATAATAAGTTATGTTGGATCAGTAGAATAAGCTCTTGTAACCATTTACTTCACAATTCACAAAACAGTCTAGATTAGGGAGTGTTTGGAATAAGCTAGTGAGCTGAGTTCTTGTTGTTATTTAATGTTCAATTGTGTTTCAATAGACTGCAGTAGTATAATATAGGTTAATTAAGGCATAAAATTGTGAGTTCATACACCCAAAAGTCAAAATCAAACTCATCTCATCACCACAGTTAACTGTGGTGGAATTTAAGTCCATAACTCATCAAATCTACTCACAAGTTAGTAATTTAGCTTATTTCAATCTTATTATAGCTTAATATGATATAATCAATCAGTAAGATAAGTTAGAAATTCAACAAAGTCAAACTAGTAGTTAATTTCAAAAATAGTCAAAGTGCACATCTCAGATTTTCTCAAAAATTCCAAGATTTGTTTAGAATTATAGAGTAAGATCTAGGACTTAAAATTTGTTATAGTAATACTCTACCAGCCCATCTTTAAGTTCCAATAAGTTTTATATTTTTAAGATTTTTACCCTAAGCCCCACAGACCCTCAAACTCACTTGCAGGGCAAAGGTGTGCCCTGCTCATTCAGACCCAGTCCATCACCAATACTTTGGTGGTGATTTCTTATCAACTCAGTGGACCCCACACCCTAGGTTTCAGCTTAATTGTAGCTTAATATACCATCTTTTCACATCTAGGTTTAATTTAGACTTTAGCTTATTATAGAATAGCTTTTAGGATCAAACTTGTGACCTTTGTAAAACAAGCTATACTGAGCACTCAGTATTTGATCACCAATCCAAAGGCTCACACAGAGCTTATTAGTGAACCAATAAGGTATCTTATTAGTTTAATCTGTAGCTTATCAACCCATATTTGAACCCCTAGGCTTAGCTTGAACCCTATTTCACTATTGTGGACCCCACAACTCATTGAAAGTGGACTGCAAGGCAAAGCCTTACCCTGCACATCAGATACACAGCCATCACCACCACTTTGGTGGTGATTTGTGGCCAACTCAGTGGGCCCCACACCTTCTACTTAGCTTATTATAACCCCCCTCCTACCCAGGTTCAATAGTTTACCATTAGTTTGACATATAAATCAGTGGACCCCACCTAAACTTGTCCCCAAACTCTGTCCCATTTCTGAGTCAGAACTCAAATAAGCAAGTGCTTATTTGAGCTTCTCAGCTTATTTTAGGGGCTTATCTCATTAAGTTTAGTTTAATATAGTTCAAATAACTTAGGTAAACTAGATTTCACCATAGTGGACCCCACATAACCTCAGTTTAGCTTATTTCTTCATTTGGTCAACCTTAGTCAACTGTTTAAGCTTATAAGCATTTTCAGTGCTTATTTCAAGGTTCTAAAGTAGTTGTCTTTATTAAAGTTTCATTATTTAAGTATTTAAGTAGTTTTATAAAAGAAAAACCAGAAAAAGCAAACATAAAAATAGTGATAGCTTCTATTTAATAAAAATTATCTAATTAATTTTCATTTTAGCTTATTAATAAGCACTTGTCAAATTTTATAATTTTATAAATTACTTAGTACCTTAAAGTAGTTAAAATAAATTTATTAGAATTTTTCTAAGCAGTTTACTATTTATTAGATTTAAAACTAGTTTAAATAATTAAATAGGAAATATTAGTAATTAAATAGATTTCTTTAATTTTAATCAACTAAAGTAGAATTTTATATTTTTCCTAAGTTTTATAAAGTAGTTAAGACTTTTAAAAAATAGTTTCATAATTTCTACTATTCATTTTATAATTTTCTTATTTAAATTAATTAAATTAGATTTAAAATAATTAATAAGTAATTAATTAGTCAATTAGCTTAAATATAATTTTTAGCAAGTTTTTATAATTTTGTAGTATTCCTGTAGTGTTTAAATAGTTTCATAAATTTTATCATAATTTTCTAAGGTAATTTAGTATTAATAGTAATTTTAAATAGTTAAAATAGTTTAAATAAGTTAAATAGTTTATAATTAATAAAATACTTATAAAAAGACAAAAATATTTATTTTCATTTTTTATACTTTCTTCAAGTTCTTATTTAGGTTTAGAAATTATTGTTATAAGTTTTTAGGTTTATTTGTAATAGTTGTAATATTTAGTTAATTTAAATTAAGCTTTTAATTAGATTTTAATTAGTTTTATTAGTTAAATAGTAATTAAATATTATAATAATCATTTTCATAATTTCAATTTCATTTTCTATTTTCTTTAATATTAAGTTTTCAAAAGTTTCACTTTTAACCCCTGTAGTTTGTAATTTGTTAAATACCACTTTTCTCTGTCTGTTATTTGATTATCTGATTTTGTGCTTATATCTGTATTTCTGTTATAGTTTTATAAATTCCAAATATCAAGCAATCAGTAGTGTAATCAACCCTCAAATCATCTTTGTTACTGTCCTCAGTACCACTCACTCTCATACTCGTTTACAAATACAATTTCAATCTCGTTGGGATTTAACGACCCGGGGATTTCCCTGTACTTCCACGGTCAATATTAACTTGCACTTTCTCCCAGGTGGGCCTAACAGCTTCACAAGGCTGACTGGTTGGTTTGGGAGGAGTCAAAATTTGGCGCCGCTGCCGGGGAGGTTGTTGCGTATTTTAAAACGGTAAAAGTTTAGTGGTTTTCAAAAACCCTCCTGTACAAATATCACCACTTTGTAAATTTTTAAGAAAAGCAAAATCATATCTGAAAACGTTCATTAACATTTCTCCTGAAGTGTTAACAACACCAAACAAATCATAAACAACAAAACAAAACTGTGAAGTTAAATTACTTCGTATCTTTACGATTACAACCTATACAGTTGGTTTAAGGTAAGTTCTGACATTAAATTGCGAACTTAAGAGGGATCCATTTATTTCCTCCCGCCAGCCTGCGAGTAATCTTAAAGGAACGATTTCGGTTAACGAATCAGTTTCAAAAATATTGTCCAAGTTTTTTCACCCATACACGAAAAGCCAAAAACATTTTACTGTGAATATAATTACATAAAAGTTTACCACCGCAAACCAAGGCAGAACACCTACCAACTGGGGGTGTGAACATAATAAGTTCCCAAACCTAAAAGATTAAAAACTTACCATTGTATCCTTGTGAATAGTGTACCTTTTTTAAAGGAGCTGTTCATTTGTGATTATTGGGTTTAAGTACGCTGTAGTTTTGCCTCGATCTTGTGTTGAAAACTAATTTTTGTGCATGCGCACTCGTTCACAAACAAAGAATAAAAAGAAGAAAAACGTACCCGAATTACGTATTGTTGAAGAAGAACACACACTAAAAATGAACGACGAGCCCCCATTCCTTCCCAATGATGAGCCAGTTCCTGACACCCGAACTATGGAGGAACTGTGTCAACCTACCATGCAAGGGAGGGGTGGACCAATTGCACCACTCACTATTGGAGCCACGGATTTTGGATTAAAACACCACATGATACAACAAATCCAGAATACGTGCCAGTTCCACGGATTGCCGGGTGACGATGCCAACAGGCATCTCGACAAATTTTTAACTGTCACCCAAAGCATGAAACAAAATGGCGTCACCGAAGACGGCCTACGTTTATACTTGTTCCCCTATTCTCTCACTCATCATGTAACTTCATGGTTCGATCGACTTCCTAAGAATTCGATCCACACTTTTGATGAAATGATTACTAAATTCCTGGCCAAATACTTTCCACCATCTATGGTCACAAAACTGAGGAATGATATCAGCAACTTCAGACAGCTTCCTGAAGAGTCCTTATTTGAGGCATGGGAACGCTACAAACTCGTCATTGATCGGTGTCCTAATCATAACATGCTTCTTGTCACCATTATTGATACCTTTTATAATGGTTTGACACTCCGTCATCGTGACACCATCAATGCTGCTGCTGGGGGCACCTTTATGAAAAGGACCCCTGAAGAGTGCTATGACTTAATCGAGAACATGACTGCCCATCATAATTTTTGGGACTCCTCTGCTGAGAGGAACGATTCATTTAAGTCAGACACTCCGGCAAGCAATGAAATATCAATCCTAGCTAAAAAGCTGGATGATTTGTCTACAGCAGTTTTGCGTATCCATCAGAATAATCCTAATCAGGTCAAAACTGTTAACCCGAGTTGTGAAACTTGCGGTGGTCCACATCCCTACACAGAGTGCCCACACTCCAGTGGCTTTGCTCGTGAAAACATATCCGCAGCTCAAGGTTCCTATAATACGGGAGGTAATTCTTACCAACCGCAAGGAGACCGAAACCTTTTGAGCTACCGTTCTAACAACTATATTGGACCACCAGGGTTTAATCAACCTCAGAATAGAAACCAAAACTTTAACCAGAATCAGAACCAGAACCGGATGAACCAAGGTTATAACAACCAAGGGAATTTCAACTCTAGTCAAAACCAGGTTCCTCAAAATCAAAACCAAGGGAACTATAATCGTAATCAAGGTCAGAACAACTACCCACAGGGTAATTTTCAACAACAAAACCACTTCCAAGGTAACAACAATCAGCAACATGGGAATTTTCAAAACAATCGGGCTCAAAATTTTCAAAACCAAAATCAAGCCATTGTTCCAACTGGACCATCACATGATGAGTTATTAAAACAGTTTATGAAATCCCAAGAAGAACTAAACAGAATGCTGGTTAGTCAAATGTCTAATTTCCAGAAGTCTTTAAATGATCGACCCTCGGGCTCAGGTACAACTTTACCTAGCAACACGATCGCTAATCCGAGGGGCGATGTAAAGGCGATCACCACAAGAAGTGGAGTTTCTCACAAAGGACCTACAACTCCCTCTACTTCATCTCCTATCCCTGTAGAGGAATGTGAAACTGAGGATACCACGGATACGGTACTTCCTAATAATAACGGAGGTACCAATGACATCCCTCCTCCAGTTATCCCGGTCCCGACTCCCACTAAAAGAGTCGTGTTTGAACCTACCAAAGGTCCTGTTGAATATCCAAAAGCCAACCAAAAAACAACAATTCCATATCCCTCACGATTGCAAGACCAAAAGCTCCGTGAAAAAGCTAATCATCAGATGGAAAAATTCTTTCAGATTTTCCAAGAACTACACTTCGATATTAGTTTCGCGGACGCTCTTCTTTTAATGCCCAAATTCGCATCGACAATCAAAAACCTGTTGAGCAATAAAGAAAAAATGTTTGAAATGGCACGAACTCCACTTAATGAGAACTGCTCTGCGGTTCTGTTAAAATAGCTTCCCGAAAAGCTAGGAGACCCCGGGAAATTTCTAATACCATGTACTTTCCCGGGTATGGTTGAATGCTTTGCCTTGGCCGATCTTGGTGCAAGCATCAATTTAATGCCTTATTCAGTTTGGAAAAAGCTCTCTCTTCAGGCACTTAGTCCCACATGCATGACTCTCGAGCTTGCAGACCGTTCAATTTCACGTCCCCTCGGTATTGCCGAGGACGTATTTATGAGAGTGGGAAAGTTCCACTTTCCGGCGGACTTTGTTGTTGTTGATTTCGATGCTGATTCAAGAGTTCCTCTCATTCTTGGGAGGGGATTCTTGAGAACGGGGCGTGCATTAATCGATGTTTTCAATGAGGAAATCACGTTACGAGTTGGAAATGAAGCTATAACGTTCAACCTTGATCAAACCTCGAGATACTCCTCGAATTATAATGCTGATTCGGTCAACCGAATTGATGTCATTGACATTGCATCCGAGGAGTATGCTCAGGAATTCCTTGGATTCACTGATAAATTTCCGAGTGGTAATCCCACTATTTCTTCTGATCCCATAATCGCTAATTCTTCTCCTTCCCTCACTCCGTTTGGGGGAAGTGATTTCGTCCTTGAGGAATTAGAGGCCTTTCTCAAAAGTGATTCAGTTCCCGAAGGAATTGATTACCAAGAGATTGACCCGGAGGGGGATATACTTCTCCTTGAGGAGTTATTGAACAAAGATCCTTCTCCCATTCCTGTTCTACCTCCACAACTTCATAAGGTGGAAGTCAAATATGTTGAGAAAAATGATGACTTCCCCGAGGTTGAACTTAAGGACCTGCCTCCTCATCTAGAATATGCATTTTTGGAAGGTAACGATAAGTTACCGGTCATTATTGCAAAAGACTTAAAGGATGAGGAGAAAACCGCGCTGCTCAAGGTTTTAAGGTCCCACAAACAAGCAATTGCTTGGAAACTCTCAGACATAAAGGGTATTAACCCGGATTTTTGTACACACAAAATCCTAATGGAAGAGGACTTTAAACCTACCGTGCAGCATCAAAGAAGAGTAAATCCAAAAATCCACGAAGTCATAAAAGCAGAGGTTATCAAACTTCTTGATGCGGGATTGATTTACCCTATATCAGATAGTCCTTGGGTAAGCCCAATACATTGTGTTCCAAAGAAGGGTGGCATCACGGTTATCACAAATGAGGACAACGAGTTAATACCAACTCGTTTGGTTACAGGGTGGCGAGTATGTATTGATTACAGAAAGCTTAACGAAGCCACCCGCAAAGACCATTTTCCTCTGCCCTTTATGGACCAAATGCTCGAAAGACTAGCGGGAAATGAGTATTATTGTTTCCTTGACGGCTTCTCGGGTTACTTCCAAATTCCCATTGATCCACAGGATCAAGATAAAACTACCTTCACATGCCCTTACGGGACATTTGCCTATCGTCGCATGCCTTTTGGGTTATGCAATGCTCCGGGCACTTTCCAAAGGTGCATGATGGCTATTTTCCATGACATGATCGGAAAAACCATGGAGGTATTTATGGATGACTTCTCAGTCATCGGGAATTCTTTCGACTCGTGCCTCTCCCACTTAGAAAAAATGCTTCAACGTTGTGAAAACACTAATCTTTGTCTAAACTGGGAGAAGAGCCATTTTATGGTTAAAGAGGGTATTGTCCTCGGCCATAAAATTTCAAAAAGTGGGATTGAGGTCGATAAGGCCAAAATTGATGTTATTGCTAAACTGCCTCATCCCACCACTGTTAAAGGAATAAGGAGTTTTCTCGGACATGCCGGATTCTATCAGAGATTCATTCAGGATTTCTCCAAAATAGCCCGGCCTATGACTCATCTTCTTGAAAAGGATGCTCCTTTTATCTTTTCCCCCGAGTGCATCGAAGCTTTTTCTATTTTAAAGAAAAGGCTTACTGAGGCACCAATCCTTGTTGCCCCCGACTGGGACTTACCCTTTGAACTTATGTGCGATGCTAGCGATTATGCTATTGGTGCAGTTCTGGGGCAACGCAAAACCAAACATTTTCAGCCAATACACTACGCAAGTAAGACCATGAATGAGGCTCAAACACACTATACCACCACAGAAAAAGAATTATTAGCTGTGGTATATGCCTTCGAAAAATTTCGGTCTTACTTAATCTTAAACAAAAGCGTGGTGTATACGGACCATTCGGCTTTAAAATACCTGTTCACTAAACAGGATGCAAAGCCAAGACTACTCCGTTGGGTCTTGCTCCTCCAGGAATTCGATATTCTCATAAGAGATAAAAAAGGAGCAGAAAACCTTGCTGCTGATCACTTGTCCCGGTTAGAAAATCCTCATTAGGATATTCTCGAGAGAAAAGAAATAAATGAAACTTTTCCTCTGGAGACTTTAAATCTAATCTCTACCCGGGATGATACCACCACCCCATGGTTTGCCGACTTTGCAAATTACCGTGCGGGAAATTTCGTTGTGAAAGGGATGTCGTCCCAACAGAAAAGAAAATTCTTTAAAGATGTAAAACATTACTTCTGGGACGACCCCTACTTGTTTAAAATATGTGCGGATCAAGTCATCCGACGGTGTGTCCATGGCCAAGAAGCCATGGAAATTCTTAAAGCTTGTCATGATGGACCCACGGGGGGACATCATAATCCAAACTACACCGCAAAAAAAGTGTTTGATTCAGGATTCTTTTGGCCCACGATCTATAAAGACGCCCATGAACTTATCAAAACCTGTGAGGCTTGCCAGCGTCACGGAAATATTTCTAAAAAGAATGAGATGCCACAAAATGCCATCCAAGTCTGTGAAATATTTGATATGTGGGGCATTGATTTTATGGGGCCATTCCCGTCTTCACGAGGGAATAAGTATATACTCGTCGCTGTCGACTATCTGTCAAAATGGGTTGAGGCAAAAGCCTTACCCACCAATGATGCCCGAGTAGTTTGTAAATTTTTAAAATCTCTCTTTGCCAGATTCGGGACTCCTCGTGCCATTATCAGTGATCGTGGTACTCACTTTTGCAATGAACAATTTGCAAGAGTAATGCTGAAATATGGTGTTACTCACCGTCTTTCTACAGCATACCACCCCCAAACAAGTGGGCAGGTGGAGGTCTCAAATCGTGGTATTAAGAGAATTCTCGAGAGGACGGTTGGTGAAAACCGTGCCTCTTGGTCGGATAAGCTGGACGATGCATTATGGGCTTTCCGCACTGCTTACAAAACACCCATAGGGTGTACTCCATATAAGCTAGTATACGGGAAAACATGTCATCTTCCGATCGAATTAGAACATAAGGCCTATTGGGCCTTAAAACATGCAAATTTCGACCTTCAGACAGCGGGTGATCACCGTAAAGTTCAACTTAACGAACTAAATGAATTACGTGATCAAGCTTATGAAAATTCTTTAATCTATAAAGAAAAGACTAAAAAGATACATGACTCTAAAATAAAGAACCGCGTTTTCAACATTGGTGACAGAGTTCTTCTTTTCAATTCAAGGTTAAAAATTTTCTCGGGTAAACTAAAAACCCGTTGGTCTGGACCATTTACTATAACCAAAGTATACCCATATGGAACTGTTGAGTTATTGCAACCCGACGATCCCAATTTTAAAGTAAATGGACATCGGTTAAAACACTATTTTGGAGGGGACATACAACCAATGGTTGTCCCGGATCTCCAAACTTACCCCATGGACCAATAAATTCGGGGTCAAGTCAAGCTAGGGACTCGGTTAACAAAAACAAGTTTCCCCAAGGACAATTTTAATTCGGGGTCGAGTCAAGCTAGTGACTCGGGAATCAAAAACAAGCTACCTCATGGACAAATTAATTCGAGGTCGAGTCAAGCTAGTGACTCGGGAATAAAAAACAAGCTACCTCATGGACAAATTAATTCGAGGTCGAGTCAAGCTAGTAACTCGGTAATCAAAAGCATAGCAATATGGGTTTTCACTCATATTTCTGATTTCTTTCTCTTTTCTAACACCCTAGTGTGGGGGAGACGAACCACATGTTGTACATATGTAAAACATTTTTTCAAAAAAAAAAAAAAAAAATGGTATAAGACAAATAAAAAGAAAGAAGTGAGTTTGTATGTAAATAGAGTAAAATAAAAAGGTTAATAGTATTGCCTCCTTACGTTCTAAAGTCTTGGTGGGACACCAAGTACTGTGAATATTGAGGGCAATATTCAGTTCTAAGTGTGGGGGAGCGTTCTCACGAATGCAAAACACATGTTCCATCAAGAACCCCCATTTGATCAAAATTATCAGTTTTTTCACACTTAGAAATGCGAATAATGGTATCAATCCTCCATGTCTAACCCACAACAGGATTGGCTAGTCCAGGAGCAAACGGCTCTTGGTAAAGACATCTCAAATCCGTTTATGGCTGGCAATTTGCCAAAAATTGTATGGTTCCTCAACTCCCCGAAAACAAATGAGTTGGCTAGCCCGCAAGATTATGGCTTGTGGTAAAGGCCGTGGAAAAATCATAATTGGTAATCAGCTCACCAAGATGTTGACTATTCCATCAAGAGTTGGCTAGTCCAGAAGCAAACGGCTTCTGGTAAAGACAAATCAAATCCGTTGACAGCTGGTGGTTTGCTAAAAATCACACGGTTATCAGGTGTGCCACAGTTCTTACACCTGGCTACTCCAGAAGTGATGGCTTTTGGTAAAGAGTAAAAAATCCATTAATTTTTTCTCAAATAGATTGCTAGGGACTAGCAATAGTTTAGTATGGGGGATTGATGAGTGTCTAAATACTCATCATTTTGTACCATTCTGAACTGCCAAAACATACAAAAACACTCAAAAATGCATCATAATACTTAAAATATCTCAGAAGAGTGTTTTATATGTTTCAAATACAAAATATGCAAAAACAAATGAAAAATGTACAAAGTTTGCATAATTGGCAGTTTCAGTCCCTCAAGTTTCAAATATTGTCAAAACTAGTCCCTGAAGGTTTTAAATGAATAAAAAGTCAATTTAAGTCCTTGGGAAACCAAAAATGTTCACAAAACATCCCTGGATAAAAGTTTACACAAACTGGCAATTTTTACCCCTCAAGTTACAAAATTGGCAAAATGGTCCCTGGGTATTCAAAATTGGAAATTTACAAATAATACCCTTGTACTATGCATGAATGACAAAATGGAACAATTTTGATAAACTTTTGAGAAATTACAAACACAGTCCCTTAAAAATCCAAATTTTCAATTATGGTCCCTGGAGTTTGTGGAATTGGCAGAAAAGGTCCCCGGTAATTTTGAAAAATAGTAAAATATGAATTTGGTCCTTGTATTATTGGTTCTTGGCAAATTACACCCTTATGAATGTTTGGGAAATATCACAATTTCAGTCCCTCACCTTTGCCAAAATTACATTTTTGGTCCTTGTTCACTTAAACCAATCCGGACCCTTTTTATTTTAATAAATCCAAAACCAAATCCAACCCATCTTAATTACCCAGCCCACCTATCCCCTAAGCCCATTCCATCCTAAGCCCAAACCCAACCCTGCGTTATTTAAAAAACGCGTTGACCCGCGTTGACCACCCAAAACCGCCAAACCACTCCCACTGTTCACCCTCCACCTTCACCCCTGCATTCACCAATACCAGGTGGTTTTACCACCACCTCACCACCTTCCAGCTCACCCTCACCTCCTTTCCACCTCACACATCAAACCAGATGGGCATTTAATGCCTTCTCCACAATTTTTCACTCCCAAACCACATCAATACCTCTGTTTTCTTCCCTAAAGTCCCAACTTGGCCTCCAAACATTCCCCTTGCCCCCTGACACCTCCACAAGCTCCCAACAATCTTTAATTACAACCCTTTGCCTCCACGTTAACGTGGAGGACTTTGGCGCCAAAAGTGAGTTTGAACGGTTTTGATCAATTGGACTAAATCAATGGCTCAGATGAAGTGGGAAAGGCTCAGAAGATATTTCTAAACCTAATTGAAGCCTATAAAGACCAAGAGAAGCAGAGGAGAAGAATATCTAGTTTATTTTCAATAATTGTATGTCGAATTAGTTGTTTTAAAAGTTTAAGTGTAATCTAAAGCTTTCAAGTTTCATTTCAAGTATTCTCAGTGTACCAGTAATCTTTTAAGTTAATAAAAAGCAAGTTTGTATTATTATCTTAGTGAATGCAATTTTCAATTTCATATCAAAATTCTCATTAAGCTGTGTACTTGTTATTATTATGATGATACAAAAGATAAATAAGCTCACATAAGCTACTAAGAAGTTCATTGAAGCTATTAGATATCATTGAAATCAGTTTAATAATAAAAACTCAAAAATACCAAAAAAGTCAATGAAAGTCAAACTGGTTGTTCTTTGGTGATAAGCAATTGGAGCAAGGCATATTGTGGATGGTCTTGGGTTAGAATCCATTGGTGGATATTAGGAAAAGTTTCTGAGTTCTTGATTCATGGTTTAAAGCAGGATTGCAAATTGTAAGTTCAACTCTTAATTTTTAGTATTTCTTATGTTATTGTTGTTTAAGTACTTAATATTGCTTAATTGTGTTTATTCAGTCTTATTTAACCATAATATAGTCTAGAATTAATTGTTTGTTTGTTGGAATTAATAGCAACTAAAAAATAAAAATCAATCAGTCAACATAGTTTATTTTGTGTTCTTGCATATCTGTGGTTAAAACCTGTTTCTAAGCACTTTTTAATACTTAATATAGCATAATAAGTTATGTTGGATCAGTAGAATAAGCTCTTGTAACCATTTACTTCACAATTCACAAAACAGTCTAGATTAGGGAGTGTTTGGAATAAGCTAGTGAGCTGAGTTCTTGTTGTTATTTAATGTTCAATTGTGTTTCAATAGACTGCAGTAGTATAATATAGGTTAATTAAGGCATAAAATTGTGAGTTCATACACCCAAAAGTCAAAATCAAACTCATCTCATCACCACAGTTAACTGTGGTGGAATTTGAGTCCATAACTCATCAAATCTACTCACAAGTTAGTAATTTAGCTTATTTCAATCTTATTATAGCTTAATATGATATAATCAATCAGTAAGATAAGTTAGAAATTCAACAAAGTCAAACTAGTAGTTAATTTCAAAAATAGTCAAAGTGCACATCTCAGATTTTCTCAAAAATTCCAAGATTTTTTTAGAATTATAGAGTAAGATCTAGGACTTAAAATTTGTTATAGTAATACTCTACCAGCCCATCTTTAAGTTCCAATAAGTTTTATATTTTTAAGATTTTTACCCTAAGCCCCACAGACCCTCAAACTCACTTGCAGGGCAAAGGTGTGCCCTGCTCATTCAGACCCAGTCCATCACCAATACTTTGGTGGTGATTTCTTATCAACTCAGTGGACCCCACACCCTAGGTTTCAGCTTAATTGTAGCTTAATATACCATCTTTTCACATCTAGGTTTAATTTAGACTTTAGCTTATTATAGAATAGCTTTTAGGATCAAACTTGTGACCTTTGTAAAACAAGCTATACTGAGCACTCAGTATTTGATCACCAATCCAAAGGCTCACACAGAGCTTATTAGTGAACCAATAAGGTATCTTATTAGTTTAATCTGTAGCTTATCAACCCATATTTGAACCCCTAGGCTTAGCTTGAACCCTATTTCACTATTGTGGACCCCACAACTCATTGAAAGTGGACTGCAAGGCAAAGCCTTACCCTGCACATCAGATACACAGCCATCACCACCACTTTGGTGGTGATTTGTGGCCAACTCAGTGGGCCCCACACCTTCTACTTAGCTTATTATAACCCCCCTCCTACCCAGGTTCAATAGTTGACCATTAGTTTGACATATAAATCAGTGGACCCCACCTAAACTTGTCCCCAAACTCTGTCCCATTTCTGAGTCAGAACTCAAATAAGCAAGTGCTTATTTGAGCTTCTCAGCTTATTTTAGGGGCTTATCTCATTAAGTTTAGTTTAATATAGTTCAAATAACTTAGGTAAACTAGATTTCACCATAGTGGACCCCACATAACCTCAGTTTAGCTTATTTCTTCATTTGGTCAACCTTAGTCAACTGTTTAAGCTTATAAGCATTTTCAGTGCTTATTTCAAGGTTCTAAAGTAGTTGTCTTTATTAAAGTTTCATTATTTAAGTATTTAAGTAGTTTTATAAAAGAAAAACCAGAAAAAGCAAACATAAAAATAGTGATAGCTTCTATTTAATAAAAATTATCTAATTAATTTTCATTTTAGCTTATTAATAAGCACTTGTCAAATTTTATAATTTTATAAATTACTTAGTACCTTAAAGTAGTTAAAATAAATTTATTAGAATTTTCCTAAGCAGTTTACTATTTATTAGATTTAAAACTAGTTTAAATAATTAAATAGGAAATATTAGTAATTAAATAGATTTCTTTAATTTTAATCAACTAAAGTAGAATTTTATATTTTTCCTAAGTTTTATAAAGTAGTTAAGACTTTTAAAAAATAGTTTCATAATTTCTACTGTTCATTTTATAATTTTCTTATTTAAATTAATTAAATTAGCTTTAAAATAATTAATAAGTAATTAATTAGTCAATTAGCTTAAATTTAATTTTTAGCAAGTTTTTATAATTTTTTAGTATTCCTGTAGTGTTTAAATAGTTTTATAAATTTTATCATAATTTTCTAAGGTAATTTAGTATTAATAGTAATTTTAAATAGTTAAAATAGTTTAAATAAGTTAAATAGTTTATAATTAATAAAATACTTATAAAAAGACAAAAATATTTATTTTCATTTTTTATACTTTTTTCAAGTTCTTATTTAGGTTTAGAAATTATTGTTATAAGTTTTTAGGTTTATTTGTAATAGTTGTAATATTTAGTTAATTTAAATTAAGCTTTTAATTAGATTTTAATTAGTTTTATTAATTAAATAGTAATTAAATATTATAATAATCATTTTCATAATTTCAATTTCATTTTCTATTTTCTTTAATATTAAGTTTTCAAAAGTTTCACTTTTAACCCCTGTAGTTTGTAATTTGTTAAATACCACTTTTCTCTGTCTGTTATTTGATTATCTGATTTTGTGCTTATATCTGTATTTCTGTTATAGTTTTATAAATTCCAAATATCAAGCAATCAGTAGTGTAATCAACCCTCAAATCATCTTTGTTACTGTCCTCAGTACCACTCACTCTCATACTCGTTTACAAATACAATTTCAATCTCATTGGGATTTAACGACCCGGGGATTTCCCTGTACTTCCACGGTCAAGATTAACTTGCACTTTCTCCCAGGTGGGCCTAACAGCTTCACAAGGCTGACTGGTTGGTTTGGGAGGAGTCAAAGACCCTCGACACAATCACAAGAGTGGATTAGGTTCTTGTGATTCTTCCCTTGCAAAGATATGTGTTCTTCCAAAGATGTCAGTATAAAAATTAAGAACACAAGATTAGAGATTGAGATTGAGATAGAGATTTTTTTTTTTTGGGTAAAAGGGTTAATTCACCCCGGTAAAATTCATTACTCTAAAAAACGTTGAGGTACATAGGATGAGGGGGATATCCCTCACCTCTGTCCCTTAGGACACTTACAGACTCGAATATAAGAATGCCACACCATTCCTATAACTTACAATAAAATGAACCTACCAATAATGACAAAAGTACATAAAATATGACAATACTACTCAAGAAAAGCGCTTGAGCCTTCTAAATCACTATGGCGGTCCACTTTAACTTCCATGAAGAATCCACGTAAAAACATCCAAGCGATCTTCAACATATAATACTCCATGATCATCCATAAACACAGTCATCATAGAACATCCAATCATCTTCCATGCGCTCCAATACCATCGTAACATCAGCAACAAGCAACATGGATTGAAACCATGCGAATAGGGAAAAAAACCTAAACATCCAAACGAACACCCAAACCAATTGTAATGAACATCATCAACAAAAACTTGTAGGAGAGAGTCCATGAACGGATAGCATGCTCATTAACAAACCTAGGGTTCATAAAAAACCCTAACTTCCAAAACAACATATTAACGATCATACAAATAAAACAATCCATTCTTCAAAGTCTAATCGTAATATGAAACACCCAAAAGACAAGGGATAAACCCTCACTTCGATCACAAAACCAGCACATTATGAATTGAACACAAATCAGTGAAAGAAGTATAGGTTTTTGAACAAGCTTACCTACAAACTTGACTTACATCTCTCTAAACTCATAGAACATCCAATCATCTTCCATGCGCTCCAATACCATCGTAACATAGAGATAGAGATTTGAGAGTGTTTAGAGAGAAGAATCTAGAGAGAAAGAATAATGGCAAGGGGTAAGGAATACAAGAGGCAAGGGTGGTATTTATAGGCCAAGAACCCAAACTTGGGAAAATTTACCAAGGCCGGCGCGTCACCCGCGCGTCAACGCGCGGGCAGGGCGCCAGGCGTCTGTAAGTTTTTCCCAAGTGTTGGGTGTTTGGATCTTACAAATACCTATCTTTGCTAAACCCCCAATTGTACTTCACACTAAACCTTAACATTAATCATTCTAAGGTTTGCCAACTCAAATAGCCAATTTGGAAAATGTTTTGTGATGTGTTTAAAGAGAAACCAAATTACCAAGGGTATACAGTGTAGATAGGGTAATTTGGAAGGGGTAGAAGTGTATCTCCTCACATGGCATAGAAAAGACAGAAAGAATATGCCAAGCAACATTCCAATGCTTGGGGGGGGGGGGAAGAATGTGATGGAGGGTTGAGATGAAATGGTTTGAATTGGATGGTGGAGATCAAAGGGAGCCTCCCTTGATTTTCAAACAATTTGGCATGTAGTGAATGTGGATGGTTGATATGAGTTCATTTGAAATGGATGGCTAGGATCAAAGATGCCTAGGTTAGGGTTGAGAAGGATATTCCAAGGAATATGCTTTGCTTGGGGGGAAAGGAGAGATCAATGGTTGAGATGGTTTTGGTTTGAATTCAATGGTTGAGATCAAGCCCATGTGATGATATAGAGATGAGGGGTTGGATGGATGGTTGTGATGTGTTGTAATTTGAAATCAATGGCTTGAATGAGAGGAGCCATATTAGGGTTTCAAACAATTCCCCATGTGTCAAAAATGAAGGGATGACATGTGTTGTAAGGGAATGGATGATTTAGATGTGGTGTGTAAGGGAATATGTAAGAGTGTAAGAGATTGCGTAAGAGAATATTTGATTTGGATATGATTGGTTTTGTTTTTTGTATAAATAGGATTAAGATAGGATTAAGACATAATCTAATTGTCATTAAGAGGAAAAGGTTTAAACAATTAAGATTATAAGTTGAGAAAATCATAGGTTACTTATAAGTTCAAGTAACACCACGTCGAGAATCCATAGTTTCATATCTCGTGATTTTCCACGACTCGACGTTCTCAACTAATTCCTTGGTTCAAACAAGTTAAGTGCTTTGCCTTGATGTAAAGCATAACCCAAGTGGGAAAGGATGCGCTTACGCAAAGTGACCTTTGACTTAGTTTGACCAATAAGGGAGTAAACCCATTACGTAATTAGAGAAGACGTAAGCACGGGATATGAGCATATGGATGCTTCAACACGATGTCACGCGAAATATATAAACTCCCTAAGTTTAGAAAAGCCTTGGCTAGAGGCGATAGTTAGAAAACATGAGTTGGTGTTTTCCCGTAAATGGGTGTTCAAAAAGTGGGATCTCTCAAGTCTCAAAACTCGTTTCGAGTGTTCTCAATTAAGTACATAACATATTCATACTTGAATTGAAAGATCCACATTCGTCGGGTAAGGGGAAAGCCGACTTTCAAAATTCGCTTGGAACCATACAGACTCCTGGCACGTCACCCGCGCGTTGACGCGAGGGCAGCGCGCCAGGAGCTGACATTGGCTTCGGCGATTTTGAGCTAACGTTTGTTATTTTATGTGTTTCGATGGTTTGTTTGTCATCATTAAAACATAAAGAGATCTTGATCATGTTGCCTCAACAATCTCTCCCTTTTTTATGATGACAAATAAAAACCGAAAGCAAATAAAATTACCAAACTTAGCGAAGATAAAGCGCGCCTTTGATGTAGCTTGCGACTTGAGCTTTTGCCTTGTAATTTGGTGAAGCCTTTAACATATCTTGAATGGTCTTCACGCTCTTGCTTTCTTTCTCCCCCTTTTGTCGAATAAAAAAAGGCGGGATAAATGGGTAAGCTTGTATGTGCACCCGAATGTGCTCCCCCTTGAACATAGCTCCCCCTAGATCGTTGCTCCCACTTGTTTTAAGGCGGGGATCCATGGGTCAAGAGCCTCACCTTTGCGGTGGCCTAACTACACATAGACATCACAACATGCAACAACCAAGAAATCCGCACATGTGAAAGTTCCAAAATGGGTTAGGTTACCATTTGGAGACTTGCAACATGGGTTAGTCCACAATATTTTATATATATATATATATATATATATATATATATATATATATATATATATATATATATATATATATATATATATATATATATATGTATTTGTCCCATATGACTCCAAAAACCAATAGTTGAGCATGACATAGGAATAAATATATGTGATTGTATGAGGTTATTCAATATAGATGCCAAATATCAAAGAAAGTCATATTATATCACATAGAAGAGCATAAAGCATACAACAAAGAAAAATCCTAATACAAGCTAGAAACACATTCTACAATCACCTTATTCAAGCACAATATTATATGGTGACTAACTATTTTACACATAACCTACAACAAAAGTTGCCCAAGTGCACTTATTTCTTGCGCTTTTGAGCCGCAACTTTTGCAAGACCTTTCACAACATTTGTTAACATCATGAAATTGTTCTTATAGGCAAGATGCAACTCCCTCATCTCCTCTTGAAGATCCTTAACATCATTCTCAATCTTGATTGTTTTCTCACAACATTTACACCTTCGTGCATGGTCATGAGTTGAAGCATCAAGTTTGGGAGGGAGAGGGTACCCCGTTTTGTACCATATGGGATCACTCCACAAACATTTCATCACATAATTCTTAAGTATTTGATTATCAATACATGATGGATTTTCCCATTCATCATTTGGTTCTTCATCAATCACAATGGACTTACCCTTGTAGTCATTGTTTGAAGCATTACTCATTTTAGAGAGAAAAATTTTCTAAGTGATTTAAGTTTTGAAAGAAGAACAAGAAGTATGTGAAGATGCAAGTAATAATGTGATTTATATAGGATGGGAGAAGGGTGGTAGGTATGAGTAAAGAAACTAGTCTTTTATGTTCATGATGAGTTCAACTATAAAGATGCTTGAAGAGATGGCTAAGTCATCTAAATCATGTACCAATATTTCATTAAGCATGTGATGGTGTAAGGAATAAAAGAGGATGATAGTACACATAATTTTGTCATGCTTGCATTAAATTTATGCATGAAACTACAAGCAATTAATTATTAGGAGATGGCATTATTCAATTTAATTTAATCATGCAACATGTGGTTTATCACATAAGGAGAATAAGATGAATTGGATACAAGATCTTGAACACAAGTGTGAGTTGTGAAGAATCGTCATATCTAAGACAAAATTTTCAAGATGAGTCAAGATAATTTTGTGTCAAGTTTTCTTGTTCAAGCACATAGTATAGATATGTAGAATCTTGGATACTATCAATCATAGTTTGAATAATGAGTTGATACATATCTTTCCTCTTGGAAGACATTTGTTTGATCTTCCATCCATGCCTCCACATAAGCTCTAATAGCACATAAAGATTGTTCTCCTAAGATGCATGTTTTAGCATCAAAACCTATCCCAAAGCAATTTGGACTTTTGAAAAATGTCATGCCAAAACTTAGACTTGTTTGTTTTGTGACATAAGTGTCCTTTTATTCAAGTCACCAATGACTTGTTGTATAGGATGACCCCTCGCTTCTCTCACTTCCTTAGGATTGTTCTCTTGCTCTTGAACTAAAGGTTCATTGATCACATCATCTTCTACCGAAGGAGATGATTTAGGCTCGGGCATGCTCTTATCAAAGGTCACATTGAGAGATTCCTCAATCCTCAATGTTTCCTTGTTAAGCACTATGTATGCTTTACTAGTTTGAGAGTATCCTTGGAACACACCTTCATACGACTTTGGGTCAAATTTGGTGAGATATTCTTTGGTGTTAAGTATAAATACTTTGCAACCAAATACTCTAAAATACTCTATGGATGGTTTTCTATTCCTAACTATTTCATAAGGTGTTTTATTAATTACCTTTCTTATGTGGACTCTATTAAAAATGTAACAAGCAGTATCTAGGGCATGACACCAAAACTTTTGTGGAATGGATTGCTCGTCAAGCATTGCACGACTCATCTTTCTTAACTTACGATGTGTTCTTTCAACAATCTCATGCGATTGAGAAGTGAACGGGCCCGATAAGTTATAAGATATTCCATGTTGTTCACAAAAGGTTCCAAATTGCATTTTATCAAATTCGCTACTATGATTTGTTTTAATTGATACAATTGAACAATCAAGTAGGTTTTCAAGTTTCTTTCTTAAAATGTTAAATTTATTCAAGACACCATCTTTGTTTTCTAAGAACAATATCCAAGTGTAATTTGAATAATCATCTATGATCATTAAAGTGTAGAAGTTTCCTCCATAACTTTGGATCGGAGATGGACCATACAAATCCAAATGAATTAATTCTAAAACTTTACTCGTTGTCACTTCCTTTATATTCCTATTATTGGTTTGTCCTTGACTCCCTAGACATGTGTCACAATAATGCCTTTCAAAGCTCAACTTTGGTAAATTCCGTACTAGCTTGTTTAAAGCTAGGTTTTGGACTAACCTCATATTGGCGTGACCTAACCTTCTATGCCAAAGCGTTGAGTTGTCCACCATGGACGTAAGACATATATGTTGCTTAGAGTTATCACCCAACTTGCATGTATATAAATTATTTCTCCTATGACCTTTTGCTAACACAACGCCATTTTTACTAATAGTGCAATCTACCTTAGTAAATTTGACCACACAATCATCATCACATAATTGACTCACACTAATCAAATTGAAACTTAGACCCCTAACATGCTCAACATTGGAAATTTTTATGGAGTCATGAAGGACATTACCTTTGCCGACAATTTTTCCGTTAAGTTTGCTTCCAAAAATGACTTGATTGCCATTATACGCCGTGTATGATGTGAACAATCTTCTATTCCCGGTCATGTGTTTAGTGCAACCACTATCCACTACCCACTCATCCGGTTGTAGATCACTTTTGAGGCAAACCTACAACAAAAGTACAACTCATGAATTTGGTACCCATTGTTTCTTGGGTCCATTTTGGTTAGCATTTAAAGTGCCCAAGTTAAACATTCTTGGGTTTTGAAGTAAGATACATAATTTCTCAATACCATATTTAGAAAAAGCGGACCAAGGATTGTTTTGATAGTCATTTTGAATTTGATAACTTGGTCTATAGTTATGATATGCTTGTGGTCTAAAGAAGTTTTGGTTTGAATAGGAGTTGTCTCTCCTTTGGTAATTTTGTATTGGTATTGAGAAGACCTTTGACCATAGTTCGAGAAATTTCTTCTTTGGTTATTTTGAAAAGATGGTCTTTGGTTGTATGAGATAGAAGATCTCATATTTGGTGTAGGTACAAGTGGTCTATGATTTACTCGAGGTTGTGAGTATCCAAGTCCATTGCGAGAGCTTGAGTTAGAAAATTGTTTTGGATTTACTCTTTTTGCAATCGGAGCTTAGTTAACTCGAGTACTTACAAGAGGTGCTTGAGGAGTAATTGGTTTAATGACATTGTTTGATAAAGATCCAATTTTCCCCAGAGGCCTGGCGCGCTGATGGCGCGTCAGCCAGCGCGTCAGTCTCGGGGATTATTGGGGCCTCGTTTTCTTTAGCCTTTACAAATGTTATTGGTTTTGTTAGGCTTATGGGAGTGGTTGCTCCTTGTTTGAAAAATCCAAGACCTCCCTTATCTTGAGACACCTTTTGCCGACTTATTAATTCTTCTAAATCATTTGTGCTCTTTTTATATTTTGAAAAGCTTAATGACTCCTTTTGAAGTTCCAACACTTTTCCATTCAAAGAGTTAACCTCAAGTGTGAGTACTTCACAATTTTTACAAGGTTCAAACATCTCTTTGCAATGTTCTAGTGTTTTTACTTTACTTTCAAGTTCACAAATCCTTTCTTTAGATTAACATTTTCTAGTTCAAGAAGACGTTTCTCTTTGAGAGCTCTATCAAGGGTTTTTCTAAAATCATCATTAAACTTAACTAGTTCCTCATTCTCCTTTTACAAATTGATAATATCTAAGTTATTAGAAGAGGAAGGGTTTAGAGATACCTCAAATTTTTCTTGAGCCATAAGACACGTAGCATCATTTGTTGGTTGGTCTTCATCTTCACTATCACTCTATGCTCCTTCAACGAATGCCTTGTTTACTCTCGGCTTAGGACATTCATTTATGAAGTGACCCTTTTCTACACAATTGTAACAACCTTGTGTGCGTCTTGAGCTTTCACCGACCTTGTTGTCACCACTTTGGTTCCCCCCAAAGTTCTTCCTTCCACCATTATCTCGGTTTCCAAACCGATTTCTCCTACCAAAGTTACCACCTTTCCTAAAGAACCTCCAAAAGTTCTTAGCCATGAGATTGTATTCTTCATCATCCATATCATCTTCTTCATTGCTATCCTCTTGACCATCACTATCATCACTAGCTTGAGTACTAGTGACTTTAGCTTTAAGAGCCAAAGACTTAACCTTCTCCTTTTTGTCTTTGGTACTTGCCTTGTCGTTCTCAAGAATCATCTCATAGACTTTGAGATTTTCAATGAGTTCGTCAAGAGGTAATTCCGCCAAATTCTTGGCTTCTTCTATGGCCGTCACCTTTGGCCTCCACTTTACCGGAAGTGCTCGAAGAAACTTTCTCACATGGTTCTTGTTATAGAAGCTAGGATCAAGAGCCGTGAGACTAGTGATAATGGCATTGAATCTTGTGTGCCCATTGTCAATGGTTTCTTCATCCGAGATCGAGAACTTCTCATATTTTTGTATGAGTAGATCGATCTTGCAATCTTTTACTTGAGAGTTGCCTTGATGAGTGATGATGAGAGAGTGCCAAATTTCCTTGGCAGTCTTGCAAACATGAACCCTCTCGAACTCCCTTCGAGGTAGAGCATTATAGATCAACATCTTGGCTTCATCATTCTTGCCAAGCTTTCTCCTCTCATCATCATTAAGATCTAAGTGTGGCTTTTTCACCAACAACTTTGTTTTCGAGTCTTCCACCATAAACTCAAAGTTGCCATTTTGGATGATTTCCCACAAATCAAGATCTTTGGACCTAACATAGGTCTCAAATCGGGTTTTCCAAAAGCAAAACCCATCGGTTTCTAGCAAAGGTGGTCTTTGCATAGAACACCCCTCAACATAGTTCTCTTGAGCCATGGATCTATACTCTACTTTTCCAAAAATCTTAGTTAGGATTTTAGATTTTTGGGAAAGAAGTTTTTGACTTAAAACGACCTCTCGGGAAGGTTTTAACGCTAAAAAACTTGAGTATACCGCTCTGATACCAATTGTTGAAGTATGAATACGGTTTCTTAGGCTTTTAAGACGTTTAAAAACTTTAAGCCTCAACGAAAACCAAGTGGTTGTATAATCAATCCAAACAACCACTAACACAACCAAAGTATATAAAGCGAGTAAAGAAAGACACCATGATATATACTGGTTTGGGATGGGGGGTTTATACAATCCGTATGTCCAGTTGCGAATCCGCGACTCCGATACTATTCACTAGTATAATCCTTTCGGTGGACTACAAACCGTTACAATTCACTCCGCCGATATTCACCAATATCGATGCTCACAAAGGAGTTACTACCACGGTATTCCGCCCTCGGAAACCACCCAAAAGAATCTCGTGATTCGACTTTACCTAAGGGTCACCAAGACCACTACCAAGACTTCTCACCGGAAGTATCAAACCCCAACTAGATCCCCAATGATCTAGGCTTTGTCACTAAGACACAAGACTTCCTTTACAAACAATTGAATGAATTAATATATGTTTGTTTAACCAAGCCCTAACCTAACCTGGAGACTCGATTGTAATCGAAAGGGTATAAGAAAGAAGACCCTCGACACAATCACAAGAGTGGATTAGGTCCTTATGATTCTTCCCTTGCAAAGATATGTGTTCTTCCAAAGATGTTAGTATGAAAATTAAGAACACAAGATTAGAGATTGAGATAGAGGTAGAGATTTGAGAGTGTTTAGAGAGAAAGAATCTAGAGAGAAAGAATAATGGCAAGGGGTAAGGAATACAAGAGGCAAGGGTGGTATTTATAGGCCAAGAACCCAAACTTGGGAAATTTTACCGAGGCCGGCGCGTCACCCGCGCGTCAACGCGCGGGCAGCGCGCCAGGCGTCTGTAAGTTTTTCTCAAGTGTTGGGTGTTTGGATCCTACAAATACCTATCCTTGCTAAACCCCGAATTGTACTTCATACTAAACCTTAACATTAATCATTCTAAGGTTTGCCAACTCAAATAGCCAATTTGTAAAATGTTTTGTGAAGTATTTAAAGAGAAACCAAATTACCAAGGGTTTAAAGTATAGATAGGGAAATTTGGAAGGGGTAGAAGTGTATCTCCTCACATGGCATAGAAAAGAGAGAAAGAATATGCCGAGGAATATTCCAATGCTTGGGGGGGAAGAATGTGATGGAGGGTTGAGATGAAATGGTTTGAATTGGATGGTGGAGATCAAAGGGAGCCTCCCTTGGTTTTCAAACAATTTGGCATGTGGTGAATATGGATGGTTGATATGAGTTCATTTGAAATGGATGGCTAGGATCAAAGATGCCTAGGTTAGGGTTGAGAAGGATGTTCCAAGGAATATGCTTTGCTTGGGGGGAAAGGAGAGATCAATGGTTGAGATGGTTTTAGTTTGAATTCAATGGTTGAGATCAAGCACATGTGGTGGCATAGATAGGAGAGATTGGATGGATGGTTGAGATGAGTTTAGTTTGAATACAATGTTTGAGATCACGCCCATGTGATGATATAGAGATGAGGGGTTGGATGGATGGTTGTGATGTATTGTAATTTGAAATCAATGGCTTGGATGAGAGGAGCCATATTAGGGTTTCAAACAATTCCCCATGTGTCAAAAATGAAGGGATGAGATGTGTTGTAAGGGAATGGATGGTTTAGATGTGGTGTGTAAGGGAATATGTAAGAGTGTAAGAGATTGGGTAAGAGATTGCGTAAGAGAATTGTAGGATCTTAGATATATCAACTTTAACACAAATACAAGAACTAGATGAAGTAAAGATGGTGACTTGTAAAAGTATGTGTGGCGTTAGCTTATGTAGAAATAGAGAATAAGATGAAGAGAACTTTTATTAAGAAAACACACACAATACACACACAAGCACACCTTACAAATGAGAGGTAAGGTGCCTTTTATACTTCCATCACATGAGATGGATGGGCTTTCTATGGGCTTGGGCTTGGACTTGGTTATATGGTTGGATAACTAGGCTTATGAAACATAGCATATAACATATTAGCTTGCCAAGTCCAAGGCCCAATGACTAAACTATTACTAATCTTAACAAACGACACAAAGTTACAATATGAGAATGACCATCACTTCATAATACATATTTTTAATGCTAACAATCTCCCCCTAAGGGTTGGTCATTCGAATGATGCTCCACGTGAGTGGGTCTTCCGTGTTCTTTGTCTTTAACTTTGTGTGTCGTTGTAGAGTAGTCTTTAGTCTTTGTTCCTTCATGCTTTGTGATCTTTGATAACTGAATTTTCATCGTTCTTTGTTCCTTTATGATGTGGAGTTATCTGCCTTTCGTCACTTCTGCGTCTGTGGTGGTTGTTGCCATTCCAACAAGCTCATACATCTTTGGATTTTGATATTCTTATGCACGTAGTTCCCTTTCTTTCACTTTGATCTTTAGTCTTTATACTTTGTAGATTCTTCTTTTTGGCATAGAATCTTTCTTTGAACTTTGTGTTGAATAGATCTTTGAGGGAGCTTTCTTTAACTTCCAGATGTATGTATGAGCATGTGGAATCTGTCGCCATGGAGATGAAGTGTCCCTGCATATAAACAGTTAGCAATAAAACATCCGGTACTTACAGATAAGAATTAGAGATCGTCAACAGCATAGTGTGAAGACTCCTTCTAACCCTTACCAAGGCCGTTCCCATGTCAGATACTCTCGAGAGAGCTTACAAGACCTACTTAGTAGCTCAATGACTGGGTGAGTCGCTGGGGATCACTCCACGACTGTAGACCGTTTGAAACCACCGCGAACACTAAGCGTAACCCATAAGGAATTACCGAAGTGACCTGCTGTCAGGGCTGCTTGATGTTGACCCTGGCAGGAATTTCCATTCAATCATTGAGAAACACTTGTGTGAATTCTCTCATAAATGTTCTGGCAGATTGCTAAGATCTGCGTAGGACTCTTAAGTTTACATCTGGCGTCCTTAATGTTGAACAACCAGTGTAGAAATATCATGTGTTCCTATGAGATCTTTTGATGAATCTCAGGGCTCTAGACTCGATAAGTGCACATTTGGTTTCCTATGCGGAGATTAGGGAGAGGTCTCCTGCTTCAATATCAACCATCTCTAAGAGACAGATCGATAGATTATGCCGGTTCCCCGTGAGAATGAAACAAGCTCTTTTAAGAGAACTTGAGTGGTTAAGAAGGTTTAGTGCAGTGCGTCACTGGGTCCATGACGTCTTTGTCTTCAATACCGGTGTCACCTTGGTAACAGCCAGTAGCATATGAGTTGTACCCGGTGTCTGCCCTAAGGTTGAACATTTGGAGGGCTATTTCTTTTCACCCTTTTTCATAACTTTTCTTTTTAATTCTTCAACCCCTTCTTTCTCCTTTCTCATTTTCTCCTTTTTTCAATCATACCTAAGGACTTCTAATTCTAATCTATTGGAATTGTCCTTGGGTAGATCCCTCCGGCTCTGGCGGATCATAGGACGGTTTTTCCCTAACCTTAGTCACCTTATAACTCCATGACTATCCTATCGTTGCCATAAAACCTTTTGGTGAAAATCTCTCAAAGTGTTTATGATAATAAAACACATTGTTGTTACCACTTCGAGAGTTTTGCAATTTTGAAGGACTCCCCCTTCACATGTGCTCATGTAATTTTAAGAAATTTTCACATGCGTGAGGAGTTTGTACTTTTTGAATTGATCCACTTTCAGTGAACATGACCGATTCGAGACACGCTTACATCACTAGTTAGACTAGCTTGAAGTTATTACCCGTCCTGGTCAAATTCAAAGAAAGTCTCTCGATACGGTACATTCTACTCAGACAAGTCCTATTCGAGACACGCTTACATCACTAGTTAGACTAGCTTGAAATTATTACCCGTCCAGGACAAGTCTTTTCGATTACTGACATTTTAAGCTTCGTCAATTCATTGGTACTTACTGAGTCGAGCTCTTCTGAGATTCAGCCACAATCTTTAAACATCTTTGATCACATTTTAATCATGTCTTCTCCCCCTCAAAAATAGCATACCGTGATATTTTTGATATCAACAGATTAAGAAAAAGCTTTTGGAGAGAAAGACAGATTCTGCATGAATTTGGAACATTTTTTCTTTTTATACTCCCCCTTAATGATAGCATATTTAAAATTTATTAAGAGTTTTGAGGGAGTTATCTTGAGCACAAATTTTGAGAGATTTTGAGAAATCTTTTGAACAATCTTGAAAAAGTGCTCAAGAATTTTGTTGGAAAACGAGTTTATGCTTGAAATCTTTTTCGTTTGTTTAGACTCGAACTTTTTTGAAAAAGAGTTCGTCATTGAACGTACGAGTCCTTGATTTGAAATTAATCAGAAGTCATCGTTAGGGTCCGGGTTTCGTACTGATGTATACGAAAGCCATTGTGAAGAAAATTTTGAGAAACGACATGTTTTAGAAAAACATTTTAAAGAACTCCCGCTCAAGCATCTGTAGATATCCGTATCATTGTTGAATGACATTTCTAGAAACGTACAGAATATTGATTTATACGAGAGACATGTCGTGAGAAGAATATTTTTGGATTTTTTGATTTTATATTGTTTTTGTATTTTTTGAAAATTTTATATTTTTGTATTTTGTTTTTGTTGGTTTTTCAAATTTTGTATTTTGTTTTTCAAAAATATTTACAGCGAAGCGATTTTGAAAACATTTTTCAAGAGGATTCGAGAAGACGTTCTAGCTCCTCAGGAGTTAGGCTTCGCATGCCAATTCGTCGAACTAAATAGTCAAACCTTTCTTTTGGAAGGGCTTTAGTAAATAGATCGGCGAGTTGATAATCAGTCTTAACGAAAAATAATTCAACAGTACCCTCTTCCACGTGTTCTTTGATGAAATGGTAGCGGACTTTGATATGCTTCGTCTTAGAGTGATGTACGGGATTGCACGAGATGGCTATGGCACTTTTTGAGTCACAATACATAGGTATTCTGTCAAAAGTAAAGCCATAATCTGTGAGCTGTGTCCGCATCCAAAGAACTTGGGCACAACACGCAGATAGAGACACATACTCGGCTTCGGCGGTTGATAGTGCAGTACAGTCCTGTTTCTTTGAAGACCAGCTTACAAGCTTTTCACCCAAAAATTGTGCTCCACCTGATGTACTCTTTGCTGTAACTTGATCACCAGCATGGTCTGCATCTGAAAATGCTGTTAGATTAAACCCCGAATCCTTCGGATACCAAAGTCCCAAGTTAATGGTGCTTCGTAGGTACCGAAAGATCCGTTTAACCTCTTTGAGGTGAAGTTCGGTAGGCTTTGCCTGAAACCGTGCTAATAAACAAACAGCAAATTGAATATCGGGTCGGCTAGCAGTTAGGTACATGAGAGAACCGATCATGCTCCGATATTTTTTCGGATCGATGGGTTTCCCAAATAAATCAGAACCTATTTTTGGTGAAGTGACCATTGGTGTACCAACAGAATCACAGTTTTCCATTCCATGTTTTTTCAAAATCTCTATTGTATATTTAGCTTGATTGATAAAAATGCCACGTGGGGATTGATGTATTTGTAAACCAAGAAAGAATTTTAGTTCCCCCATCATGGACATTTCAAATTTGCTTTTCATGAGATTTTCAAAATGTTTTGAATGGTTAGGATTGGTTGATCCAAAAATAATGTCGTCCACGTAAATTTGAACGATCAAAATGTCATCTTTGAACTTTTTGATAAACAAGGTGTCATCAACCGTTCCTTTTGTGAAATTGTTTTTAAGCAAGAAAGATGATAGTTCGTCATACCACGCTCTTGGAGCTTGCTTTAGACCATAAATTGCTTTCTTAAGCTTGTAGACGTAGTCTGGATGATCTTTGTCGATGAATCCCTCTGGCTGACTCACATACACTTCTTCTTTCAGAGTTCCATTCAAGAAAGCTGTCTTAATGTCCATCTGATAGACTGTGATGTTTTTGTGAGCTGCATAGGCTAAGAAAATCCGGACTGCTTCAAGTCTAGCTACAGGCGCGAATGATTCTTCGAAATCTATCCCTTCTTCTTGTGGATATCCTTTAGCCACGAGACGAGCTTTGTTGCGAATAACAGTCATTTCCTCATCCAGTTTGTTCTTCCACAACCACTTGAGATCAAGAACACGTTTATCAAGTGGTCGTTCAACAAGTTCCCAACTGTCATGTAACAGGTATTGAAGAAATTCCTCCTGCATCGCTTCAATCCATGGGTTTTCTGCCATTGCTTCCCGAATGTTCTTAGGTACTTTGGTGCTTATTGAGCAAATGTAAATGCACAATTCGAGATCGGTGGCAAGTTGTCTCCTCGTCTGAACTGGCATTGAAGGATCACCAATAACATGTACTAACGAATGGTCTTTAGTCCATTGAAACGTAGAAGGGTACCTCGGGTGTAACGAATGTGTGTTAGATGGTTCTTGTAACCTTGAAGAAGATTCAGCAGAGTCTGTTGCAAATGGGTTTTCAAATATTTCTTCTTCTTCTAACGCAACATCGTTTGAATTATTTGTTGGTTCTTCTTGAAAATTTGTGTTTTGATTTTGCTCATCAACTCTTGGTAGTTCAGTTTCAAGTACAGGAGTTGCTTGAGTAGATGTAGATGATGTTGATGTAGTTGGTGCTTCAGCTTCGATTGTGGTAGATGCATCCTGTGGTGGTGGTGGTGGTTGATGGTTTTGAGCGGGTGCAGCGGAATGTTGTTGAGATGCATTTGTCGAAGGTCCACCATAATATTCATCAAACATTAACTCAAAGAAATTTTCCAGTTCTTGTTCTGAAGGTTTATCTGTGTTTGTTGACTGAGCTCCTTGAGGCACGAGTCCTGAACTGATGTGTCCAGAAGTCTGCATGTTTGGTGCGGGTCCTAATCTGTTTTGATTAGAAGCCATCGGATTAAGCGCGGGTTCTAGAGCGTATCTCTCAGAAGCCATTTGTGAAATCTCATCAAACTTCACATTCATCGTCTCCATTATCTTTTTCGTTCTTCTATTATACACCCTGAATGCCCTCGAGTTTTCTGAATATCCAATGAAGATTCCAATATCACCCTTAGCTTTTAACTTTCCTAGATCTTCTCTGTCATTCGTCGGATAGCACAAAGCGCCAAACACGTGAAGGTAAGAGATGTCAGGTTTACGGTTGTTCACTAGCTCATATGGGGTTTTATTGAATCTTGGATGGACTAGGGATCGGTTTTGAGTAAAACAAGCAGTGGCTACAGCATCAGCCCATAAGAATAGTGGTGCACTAGAAAAAATTAGCATTGTGCGAGCAGCTTCCACAAGAGTTCGGTTTCTTCTTTCAACTACTCCATTCTGCTGTGGAGTTCTAACAACTGATGTTTGGTGAGTGATTCCCACATCTTCAAAATAGGTTCTTAACTCCTGATTTATGAATTCTGTGCCATTATCTGTTCTTACAATCCTTACTGGAGCTTGAAGTAGAACTTGAATACGCTTCAGAAAGGTGATGATGATGCCTGGGGCTTCGTCTTTTGATCTCAAAAACTTTACCCAAGTATATCTTGAATAATCATCAACAATAACAAGAATATACTTCTTCCCATTAATGCTTTCAACTCTCATTGGGCCACATAAGTCCATGTGCAACATATGTAACCTTGCTTCCGAACTAGGTACGGTTTTGGGTTTATATGATGCTCTTTTGCTTTTTCCTTGTTCGCATGATGGACATAGGTGTTCCTTGGTGTATTTGAACTTAGGAAGTCCGGTGACGATGTTGTCTTTGGCTAACTTGTTGATCGTGTCGAAATTGAGATGGGATAAACGTCTATGCCACAGCCAGGACTTAGTTTCGGTTGCCCTTGTCATAAGACAAATAGGTGATGTAGAAGCCATTTGGTTGATGTCGATAGCATACAAGTTTGTACCACGATTACCAGTTAAGAGATCATCACCAACCAAATTTCTTATAAAAACCGTGTTTCTTCTGAATGCCACTTCTAAATCTGCATCACAAAACTGCCCGACTGAAAACAAGTTGTGTCCCAACCCTTTGACGTAGTAAACTCGAGTGATTAAAAAATTCTCAAACCGAAGATCTCCATAACCCTGAATAGCTGCTACATGATCATTTCCAAAGCGTACAGTTCCCATGAATTTCCAGACGAAATTGATCAGCAGCTTTAAATTCCCGGTCATGTGCTTGGAGCAACCCGAGTCGACGATCCAAAGACATATTTCGATAACCTGCCAAGAACAGAAGAGTTTGGATTTGGAAACCGTGTTGAATTTGGTTCCATGGGGTTAGGAGTAAAAGCAGAATCACACTCAGAGACAGTTGCTACTTGTTTAGCTTGAGTTATTTCTAATTTGCCTTCCTTAAGAGTGAACTCTCTACCCGTGGGTATCCACATACAAAACTTAAGGTAGTTCCTAGGCATTCGACTACTAGTGGTAGACCTAAAGCGTGAAACTAATCTTTCTATAGATCTAGATCTGGCACTAGTTCCCTTTGGAACATACTTCTGTTTAGGCGAAACATTCACATTCTTAGAAACACATTCATCATGAACATCATTAATTAAACATTTCTTGCATATTAAACAAACAGAGTCATTACATGCATTAGAACCAGTACTTTCGACATTACATTCAGATGAATCATGTTTCTTATTACAAAGCGATAAATTCCTAGGGTGTTCTTCTACTTCTTCAACTTTATTCTTGCTACTACTCGTAGATGCAGGCGAGACTCTATTGTTCCTTGTATTGCTCCTAGGCTGTAGTCTGCTGCTCCTAGAGGTGCTTTCTAATCCTGTAGAAGGTAAGGCACACACATTAGGATTTATATTGTTGTCCTTGTTAGCATCCCTAGATTCTTTAGAATTAGCCTTTATGCACTTTTCATTTGTCTTAGATGTTGAGGCAGACGCACTAGTGGGACTAATCCTAAAAAGGCCAGGTGCTATCACTTTTGGTGTTTCGACAACCGCTTTTCCTTTATCAACAATCTTAACATTTTCACTTTTCTTAGGCAAGGGTGTTGGAGTGACTGGTTTTGTCAAATCCTTTTTCTCATCAACTTTTGGAGCAAACCGTGAAATTGACATTTTTGGTTTTTGAACCGTGTTTGAAACATTTGGTTTCTCTGAAGTCGACGGTTTTGCAAACTTAGTTTCCTCACCCTTCCTTTTTTGACTTTCAAGCTGAGCCCTCAAAAGATCATTTTGCTCTTTCATGTTCTTGAAAGCACGCTCATACGACAATTTGTCATACTTGCATTCTTCCTTTTTTTCGATCAAGTTGTTTAAAACATGACACATTTTCTTTTTCAAGCTTTATAAGAGCATTTTCATATTTGGAAACAATTTCGGAGGTCTCAGCTCTCAGTCTTTCATCGTCTTGAACAGAGTATGTTTGTAAAATGATGGACATGATGTCAGTGGTCATAACAGCTTCGAAGAGAGAATTATTTAGGTTTTCCAAAACATTTATGTTTTCACGAGTATCATTAGCTTCGTTTACCAGGGATTTGTGGTCCTTGACAAAGTCGGCCGTTTCTTTTAAGAAAGCACGTTCAAAATGGATTACCCTCGCACTGATGTTATTCAGTGGGATAGTAATTTCGTTTTCAAAAACTTTTTTCTGCTCAATATGAAAACTGGAATGCCAGTTGTTAATATCGATTGTAGTTTTAGAAGCAACGATGTTTTGAAGTTCTTGAATTCTCTTTTTAACGTCATCCAAAATTTCTCTAGCCTCACTTGTGTTAAAAGTGTTGTTTGAAGAAATTTGTTCCATTTTTGAAAGAGATTTGGAAACAATTACTTTCTTAGAAAACATTTTTGAGAATGGTCGTTTTATGGAAAACACAGATGGTTCTTTTTGTGGAACAAAAGTAATTCCCGAAAGTTTGTTCAATTTTTTGTAATCAATGGGTTTCAAATCCTTTTGTTTCATTTTAGTAATGCTCTCTTCGACATGTTCTATCGTTTGCACAGAATCCCGAACGACGGGAGGATCATGTTTAGTGTAAATCACATTACCATTATACAAAACATTCTGTTCTTGCTGAGCTTTCTTGAGATTACTGGGGGTGTTGTTACCGAGAGCCACTTTATGTTTCGTATGGTAAACCGGATTAGTTTGATTTGAAATCATTTTCATTGTTTGACTTGACTGACCCGACTTAACCACCAATTCTTCTAAGTGAGCAATCATGTGTTCTGACTCTACGATTTCTGCCAAAAGTTTGTCTTCTTTCTTTGCAAAGTCCTTTTTCAGCTCGTCCCTCTCTTTTTCAAGATTGGTATAAGCTGATTTTTGTTTAGAAAGTTGGTTTTGTAAATCAGAAATTTCCGCGTTTAAAGATTTTATCTTTTTGAAAGAATTAACATCAAGTGTGTCAAACTTGAGTTGCAATTGTTTTTCTCTTGAAACGGAATTTTGATAACCAGTTTCTAATTCAGACAATCTTTTGTTATGAAATTCAAAAGCTTTAACGTTTTCTTTGTAACTCTCAAGCTCAGCGGTCAATTTAACATTCGCGGCCTTAACATCGCGATTGACCTTTTTCACATTCTCAATTTCAATACGACAATTATTCAATAATGATTCAAATAAAGCACGTGTTTCCTCATCATTCTCAGCATGCTGTGAAACGAAGCCTCCATTATGATTCACATCTGGAGTTGCTGAAGGAGTATTGCTACTACTTGGCGTGTCCAGGTATGTATCATAAGTGGGTGCTAGCTTCTCAGAATGTTGTTCTGCAGGAGGAGACATATCAAATATATCATTATTGTGACATGTGTTGAAATTAGATACCTCAGATGGTGCATTGGTGTCATAAACAGGAAGTGTGTCAGAATCCGTGTCATACTTAGCTTCCTGAAGATTCGCCATGAATATGCAGTTCGCATCGATATCCTCTATATCTTCCATGTCATCCATAAGAGCCATAAAATCATTCTCCTCGGCATTCAACTGAAATCCTGCCTCTGCCTTTTGTGCCAACATCACTGCTTTCTGCAAGTACGCTAGATCTTTCTTGTTCGGCTTAGTAGGACAGTTCCTTGCCATATGACCTACACCCTGACAGTTGAAACACTTTACCGGATTACCCTGATTCACATTTCCCAAATTCCCAACTACTGGAGCTGCAACATTTCTATTCTGATTACCCATTGCCTGATTACCAACATTCTGACCCCTCTGATTTACAACAAACTGACCCATCTGAGTCCCTGCATACTGACCATACTGATTTCCTGCATTCTGATTCCCTGCATTTAGCATATTCTGATTCCCCATGTTAATTCCAGTAGTATATCCTTGCTGATTCCCATAAACTCCAACCATTTGGCCTCCGTTGCCCATATTGAAACTCGGCTGAGCAATCTGCTTATTGCGAGTGTTCGATGAAATCCTTTGGTTGTTGTTTGTTGGTGTAGAATAGCGTCCTTGGAAAGCTTTTGTCAGAAAAGCAAACGCTTGAGTCAAGGCTGCAGTAGCTTCATCATTGTCAGTGAATTCTGGTTCTTGGAAATGTGGGTATTGCTGTTGTGGAATAACATGTTGTTGCTGTGGGTAGAACTGTTGTTGGTAGACCGGTGTTGGTTGTAGAATGCATGATGGTTGCATGTAGTTGTGAGTGGAAGATGATGATGGTTGTTGAGTGTTCACTGGTAAAGGTGTTGGTGTATTAGCAATTAATGCGAGAGGATCATGATTCTTTGCCAATCTTTCTTTCCTTACTTCATTAGCCTCAGCTTGGTTTTGCTTCAAAAAGTCATAGAGTTGATCATAGTTCACCTTATGTAAATCCTTTGTTTGATTGACAATTGTAACATAACGACCCCATTCTTCTGGAAGGTTATTGATGAATTTGATGTTTGTTGCAATTGTTCGAGGTGTCAACTTGTTTCTGATTAACTCATTCATCAAAGTGCAAAACCTTGTGTAGTAAGATTCAATCTGTTCACCTTTAGTGGATGTGAAATTCTCCCATTCAGTAAGAAGTTTGTTCTCAACATCCTGTTGTCCAATCTCTGTTCCATGACATATCCTTCTAACACGTTCCCACATAGCATAAGCAGTTTCACAGCTGTCGACCGCAGCAAAGATCTCCCGTGGTAATCCAAGTTGGATTAAATGCATTGCCATATCATCAGCGGCGATCTGCTTCTTGTCTTCCTCTGTGTAATCTGCTTCTGTTTGTTCACGCACAAATGGTTGAGTAGGAGGTGTTGCATTTGGATTACCTTCAATTTGAACTTGTCTTGGCTTGAATGGACCATTTGTAATGGAGTTGATCATTAGTTTACCATCAGGCTTTGTTTTGATGTAACGAAGCATGCGGCTTGTCCATGGGAGATATCCACCTTTTTCAAGCATTGGAGGTCGGTTTTCCGCACCGGCTGCATGAATATCTTGCTGAGTAGCCATTGATGAAGTGTAGATTGATAAAGTTGATTCTTGGATCGTTCCAACGAAGTAGGAGTTGTGTTTAGTGTAAGTTGATGCAAGTTTTATGGTGAAAATTTTGATCTGGAACCTTAAAACCTCAATAACTTCCGTTCAGAGTGGATTTGGGCCTCGAAGCTGGGCTTGAATGATCTTTAGATAATTCAACGTGTCCTTCTTCTCGGTCTCGCGGTCGTTTTGACAGCTGATTCGTCGAAAACGGAGTTACGGTTCAAAAGTTATGGCCGTTTGAAGTTTGGTTGTCAAAAAGTCAAAAACTTACGCGTAAAGCTTGATTTTACGCGTAAACCTTGAATAATCTTACGCGTAAGATGTTATGCGTAACCTTTAAGTTATGCGTAAGATCTAAAGTTATGCGTAAACAATATTGTTTATGCGTAGACTTTGATTTTACGCGTAAACTTAGAGTTTATGCGTAAGAATTGTTACGCGTAAGGTTTTTTCAACCAAATTGATCTCTCAAACTTATCCAAGCTTGAAAGATATCCCGTGTCGAAGTATTCCACAAACTTATCCAAGTCAGGGAAGTACTGAGTCACCGTAGCACGAAGAGAAGACCTTTGATGAAGTTATGCGTAGAATTCTGAAACTTACGCGTAAGATTAAATCTTATGCGTAAGATCTGACTTATGCGTAGAAATGGAACTTACGCGTAGGATTTAACGCGTAAACTTCAAGTAACGCGTAAAAACAGGGTTTTGACCGGAGTTACGCGTAAGAAAAGGGTTTTGACCTTAGTTTATGCGTAAAAAGGACAGAAAGTACTGTTCACAGCTGGATATTCGTACTATGCCCAAAAGTTACGCGTAGAATGACCAGAAAACTTCAAAAATCCGATTTATCCAACCAAAAACAGTTTTTCCACTTGTTTCTTTTGATCAAATCTTTCCCAAAACACTTAGAATCACTAAAGCTTCAATAAAAACAACAACTTTAACACAAAAACACTTAAAGATCAAAACTTTTTGAAGAAAAAGTACACAAAATGAATGAAAAGTGTAACTTTTTAACAAAAAACTTGATGAAAACACTCCTAAATCATTGTTAGGCGATTGATACCACTTGTAGGATCTTAGATATATCAACTTTAACACAAATACAAGAACTAGATGAAGTAAAGATGGTGACTTGTAAAAGTATGTGTGGCGTTAGCTTATGTAGAAATAGAGAATAAGATGAAGAGAACTTTTATTAAGAAAACACACACAATACACACACAAGCACACCTTACAAATGAGAGGTAAGGTGCCTTTTATACTTCCATCACATGAGATGGATGGGCTTTCTATGGGCTTGGGCTTGGACTTGGTTATATGGTTGGATAACTAGGCTTATGAAACATAGCATATAACATATTAGCTTGCCAAGTCCAAGGCCCAATGACTAAACTATTACTAATCTTAACAAACGACACAAAGTTACAATATGAGAATGACCATCACTTCATAATACATATTTTTAATGCTAACAAGAATATTTGATTTGAATATGATTGGATATGATTGGTTTTTTTTTTTTTTTTTTTTTTTTTTTTTTTTTTTTTTTTTTGTATAAATTGGATTAAGATTGGATTATGACATAATCTAATTGTCATTAAGAGGACAAGGTTTAGACAATTAAGATTATAAGTTGAGAAAATCATAGGTTACTTATAAGTTCAAGTCACACCACGTCGAGAATCCATAGTTTCATATCTCGTGACTTTCCACGACTCGACGTTCTCAACTAATACCTTGGTTCAAACAAGTTAAGTGCTTTGCCTTGATGTAAAGCATAACCCAAGTGGGAAATGATGCGTTTATGCATAGTGACCTTTGACTTAGTTTGACCAATAAGGGAGTAAACCCGTTACGTAATTAGAGAAGACGTAAGCACGGGATATGAGCATATGGATGCTTCAACACGATGTCACGTGAAGTATATAAACTCCCTAAGTTTAGAAAAGCCTTGGCTAGAGGCGATAGTTAGAAAACATGAGTTGGCGTTTTCTCGTAAATGGGTGTTCAAAAAGTAGGATCTCTCAAGTCTCAAAACTCGTTTTGACTGTTCTCAATTAAGCACATAACATATTCATACCTGAATTGAAAGATCCACATTTGTCGGGTAAGGGGAAAGCTGACTTTCAAAATTCGCTCGGAACCATACAGACTCCTGGCGCGTCACCCGTTATGTGTTTCATTGGTTTGTTTGTTATCATTAAAACATAAAGAGATTTTGATCATGTTGCCTCAACAGATATATGTGCCATGGGTGCAAGCTAAGTGAGGTTACCCCGGCATGATTAAAAAAATACAACCAACCAATCCCAAACACCCCTTATGGGACAGATTTACGAATATGGTGGTTGTACCAAACACCCACCATGGCTGCAATCATATACTTAAGTGTGATTGGCCAGCCAAGATATGTCCGTATATAAACTACATACAGTAAACACAATTCATGTTTTCTTAATCACCCACGCTGTTTAATAAACTTCAACAACAGTAGCGTTTGGGTAAAATCAAGAAATGCCTTATGGCTTCAGCGAAAAGCCTATTTTCTATTTTACCTTTGCCACAATTTTACAAAAGGCTACACATATGCATTTGGCGTCAAAGTTTAATAATGTTATTCCAATACTAAATTGTTAACATGTAACAAACCAATTGAAAATGTATGCATTTTTTTCACATGTAAATTCTGTTGACTAAGTGGAGCATTTAATGCTTTTTCAATGCAAGGATCTATGCCATGTTGTATGCTTTAATGCCATTTGAGGCCCTATTATGCAAACTGTATACTTTAAGTAGAGTTTTTTTTTCACATTTTTTTACATGCATTGCTAAAATAATAATCACATGTATATTATAAACGAAAGAGGCAAAATTAGCACTTGCTTAGACGTAATCATTTTAATATTTAAACCGCCAAGAATATTTTTTTCATCACTACTCAACAGCACTGAGCAAACAGTCGTTAATGCTCACGTTCAAGCTACCTGAAGATACATTACATGCGTTGTCATTTGCTCCAGCCGTTCTTTGCCTCAGCTTCAAACTAAAGAATGCAATCTTAGATCTTGTCATGAGATTAAGAAAAAAGAAGTCTCTTCATTCTCGAGCACGCAACGAGAAACTGTAATTTCATAAACTCCTAGCCTGTAAATTAGAAAAATTTGTAATCATAATCATACTCCATTATACTTAAGCATTTATCTTGCAAGTGAAATAGGGACAACACATATATCTGATAAAACAGATGGATAAAAGGTAACCATAGAACTTCAAAGTTTCTTGGTCAAAGGCTGCACCAAGTTTAAACTTTTTTAGTAATATTTCTTTTAGCTTTTAACAAAACTTAGACTCATCATAAAATGCATGTCGCACTTATCTGGAGATGGCATCAGCAAGGTGCTTCTTCTGGAACACGCCCTCTGAGACACAAACTCTGAATCACATACTGCTGCACACGATATGATCCTTGCCATCTCACTATGGTTGTAGTCGCGTGGTTAACCAGAGTCGAGAATTTGTTCAAAATTTCAATCGTCCATAGCTCGAGCTAATAATGACCCAGCCTGCAATTTCATTTAACCAATGCAGATAAGCTTTTAGGGAATAGATGTGAAGAAGGGTACTGTAATTAGGCATTTGTATTTGATTATCCAAAGCGGATTATTTGTTAATTCTCAAATAAACAGAAGTAAAATATGCTTATTTGAATGTGGAAGTCGCAATAATCAAATGATTTATTTCAGATAAAATTGCTTGCGAAGATCTACCAATAAAAAAATTTAGAAAAAGGAAACTTGATATAAGTGATTTATTTCAGAAAATAAGAATTTTACCACACACACACATTTTTATCAAAACTGTTTTATCAGCTTTACAAATAAGCAAAAGCATAACTATAAGCACTTGAGTTGGACGCGGGCTAATAATTACACTATGAGGGTGTTTGTGTTAGCTTATTTACCCGACTTATTTTCATGTGTCATAAAACTTGCGGTACAAACATTATGAGGGTGTTTAGGAGTATTTATTTTTAACGCGTAAACATTATATGTTGTTTCAATAGAGTTTTTACGATTGCTTATCTAGCATGTTTATATTATCGAGATGTGTGGTAGTCTGACCTATTATTGCAGGCTGAGCTGTGTCATGGATTTTATGCATTCGGGTAGATCAGATAGGGAGTCGTCGCCTTCTAAGGGTGAGCAGACTTGGCCGATCTTGGGCATGTGGTGAGCTGAGTGTCAAACACATACCACTACACATGATACCATCACCGTAGGCAGTTTCTTGGTAATATGGAAGAGAAAGGATTCCGATGTTTTATCTACTCCATTTGCAGGCTGCAGCACCGAACCCTGGAATTTTGAGCGTCCTGCACAGGAAAGAACAAAGACAACCTTTATTTCCGGTTATACCATATGAACAGTGAAAGTAAAATTGTGAACTTGCTGATCTTTTCCTAGAAAAAAGTTTGACAGATCACACAATAGATTATGAGACCTATTGTTTCTTGTTGCAACATTATAAGACCTAAAACATATATCCAAACACCCTTTATAAGATTGAGCAATAGTAAGTTACACATACGGCGGCTAATAGCATTAAGCAAATATGAAGCTTGCTATCGTTCCTGTTGTATTGAAATGGAATCGAAGCACATGTCATTCCTGTTGTATTGTGCTCTGTCTAGCCTGTACTTATCCGCCTTCTCCTTAGCAAGTTTCGCTTCCTACAACAACCCACACAACAAAAAGAAAGGTTGGTAGATGTGCTATTAAGAATAATAATCAACATATCACAACTTAATTTTCAATATATGGATAGCACGTACGTTTGTTGGGAGGTGGGAAATGGTTTACAAAATTTATTGTTTCCAGTCTGAACCGATATGTATATGCATTGTTTAAACTCTAAACCTCAAAACTTCATATTTATGATTATAGATATACCAATACTTAACTGAAAAGAAAAGGACCTGAACATTGGTGTGGTTTGATTAGCCGATTAAAATGCATTCCATCATTCAGAGAGAAAAGCTAGCCACTTGTCAAGGCGATGCTTATCCTAATAAAATCCCAAATTGCGTAACTGCATGTAATAGAAACAAAAATAAAAAAATAAAAAACCCATTAAGAAACATGTTCATAACAGCCCCTTATAATCAAAATTACCATTGTGATTATTGCCAGTCCATTGAGATCATTGCTTTGGGTAATCGGTTTGATTAACACCAAAAAACCCAAATTTAATTAATCCAATCAATAATCTCAATTAAATCAAACCGATTACCCAAAGCAAAAGGCCAAAAATCAAGTATAAGAATTAACCCTAATTTCACAAAGAGGCGGCAACTAACATCATATGATCACAAAGAAGCGGCAACTAAATCGAGTATAAAAATTAACCCTAATTTTACAAAAAACTGAAAATTCATAGATTGACTTAGGATTACCTGATGATTACATCATTTTTTTCCTTTTGATTTGCGGTAGATTTGGGAGAAAAGACAGATATCATGCCTGTGTTTTGTGTTTGTGTTTTTATGAGAGGGTTCTAGAATTTGTTGGAGAGGAATCACTATTAGAAAAGGTGAGTTTTATACCAAGAGGAGCAAGAGCACTGTAGAAAAAGATGTACTATTCATAAGAACCCCAATGAATGTAGGTTTTTATAATGAATGAGTTTGAGTACAAGAAGAGTGGTAATGAGCCACTCTAAACATCAAATAACTACGTGTTTTGAACATGCTCAAAAACATGATAACCAAAAAACAAATCTAGAGAACCAAACACAAAATAGGCATTAAAATACACGATGACCTCTAGAACACTGCCAAAATTCAGTTCCCATTTGTTTCAGACGAAAGTTTCCAAGTGATCCTAAGCTTGTCCACTCGAACATGCTACTTGAACCTGATAGATACAAGCTTATGTCTAACCATGTCCACTATAGTATTCGCAAGTTAGCTTTTCTTTCTCCTTTTCAATGCTCCTATTGTTCCTCTCTTGCCAAACGAAGTAAGACAAAGCAACTACAATTAACCAACCCACAATGCTCGTAATATTGTTTCTTTATGCCATGGGTAACAACCAACCAACAATGTCTTCTCATATAGGCGATATACTTGAGAACTCAACCATATTCAAAACTAGAGACCATACCTTATCCGAATAGCCACATTCAAAAAACAAGTGATAGTGAGAATCGTGTTGAGCCTTTCATGGTGGACACAAGCAGGTTTAAGTCGACATCATTGCCGACATCCCATTGCCTCGGTCTATCTTGGGTTTTAAGACATCTCCTCATAATGAGCCACAAATGAATGGCTATCCAATAACGAGACCAGCCTAAATAAGATCATTCGGCTTCTTCACCTCAATCTCGGACCGTTTGCCACACATCTCGGACAGAGAACGACTTCAAAATGCCATCACGCAACTTCCAAAGCAATGTATCATCCTGCTCATTCAACAATAAAGGCACATTAACTTTGTTTTAGGAACATATCATACCATGCCACAGGGCAAGACCAAGCACCATTAGACACCACACCAGCCACCGCTTCTTTGGAGATTAAAACCCGCGTTGCTAACTGCCTTATTTGTTAAATGGGACATCAAAGGGAAAGGATCTTCCCACTTGTCAAACCAAACCGATGCTTTTTTTACCATTTTCCAAGCTTGTATCAAATATGAGGACGAATGAGGTTATGAATTTGTAAAAATATACGCCACCCCAGCTCACATTAGCCGCAAGTCTCACATCCCAGAAACTCCTATGCTTCAATTTGTAGGAATGAATCCACCGAACCCACATGGATTGCTTAGTTAGAATTTCCATATATGAGAAGACATCAAAGAAATGTAACCGTATCTTTTGGAAGCAGAAAATGCTTCAACTGTTCCTAATCCCAAAATGTGTCTCAAATAGTTTCTATATTTGTGGATTTTTTTCCAGAATACTTAGACCACCTTCAAACTTGGGAAGACATACATCTTCCCATGCCACTTTGGCTTTTCCACGCTTCATTAAACCTTGACACCAAAAAAAACCACGCTTCTATGGTATATGGTGTTCTATTTTGTTTTGTTTTTTCTATATATAGGCTACGTTTCTTTAATTCTTTGTTATCCAACATCGGAGAGTAACAATTTTGTGTTTTCTGTTTTTCATTACATATGCAGAACCCATTCTTTTACTATCTACTAGAAAATAGGGCAACAATGACGGATTTACTGACGGAAACAAATCCGTCAGATACCGACAAAATTACCTACGGATTACTGACAGAGACTGTTGCCGACGGAATACCAACAGATTTTGACAGATTACCGATGCACGAAATTTCGTCTGTAATTGGTCACCAAATACCGACGGATCTGACGGACTAATGACGGATGGGAGATACTATAAACACCACCAAAATATGAATAATACAACGGAAGACTTATTGGGTATTACATAGAGGATCTTTGTCACAATCATAGAAAACGACTCGAATGAGACGTTTTAAGTTTATTTAAAATACCAAATATCCAAGATGTTTCATAATTTAACAACAAGTTTTATTCCAGAAAACGATAAAACATTTATTTAAACCCATGCTGGGTTTCATGCCCACTCCGTGCCTTCAAGATCCATCCAAATCAGTTACCTGAGATAAACATGTTAAAAGTCAACAAAAGTTAAGTGAAATCCATAGGTTTAAATTTAAGAGTTGAACACAAGATATAATCATTAATTGTATATCGATACAATTAAACAAGTTGAAAATCACATCCATTATTGCCTTAAGCTCATGACACGCAACGATTAACAGACATCAAAATAACCATAATAATGATGTGAAATAATGGGCCCTCAAGATAGGTATTTGCCAGTAACCTATGAAATCAAAATAACGTGCATTTGGTGGCTTTCCTCTAGCGACCAAATGGGGATTGTCAATCCCTAATAGATCTATTCACAATTATTTACGTTTACCCTACAAGTGATTAAGGTTCATGATCGAGGGACTTTTGGCAATAGCAACTTAAGCAATAATAATAATCAGCACGTATCATAATACCAAGAAAAGGCTTGTGTTCAGTTTTTAAGCATGTATCTCCCCCACGAAATAGTTTAAAAGTGGGCTATGAACTCACCTCAGTAGTACGGTGGAAGTAGTAATATCGTAATCTCAACGATGCAAGGCAACGGCTTCATACACAACCTAAAAGATATGGCAAGTTTTAGTTGATAGTCTACGTCCGGTTTATCGCTAATATTAGTTATCAGGAAAACTTTTATTTGTCTTGACGTTTAACGTTCAAGAATATAACGTGTGAGTAAAAATGATAGATGATAGATGTGTGATGGAAAATCCGTATGAATAGGTCAAAGTGTTAGTCGACATGTTACGATGTTAGTTTAAAAGAAAGTCTTAACGTATAGTTATATTAATTATGTAACGTATATATTTATATAAATCAAAAATATAAAAGTTTTGCATTAGTTATACATATATATATGTTTAAAGCATTATTAAGATTTTTATAAAAGAATATTACAGAAATATCCTCCAAGTTTCTCAAAAGTTACAATTTCAACCCTAACGGTATAAATGTTTCAATATTAGTCCAACGTTATCTATTCTTACATTTTAGGTCCAAAAATATCATAATTAACTTTTCTTACCCAAAAGTTTCTATAATTTCAGTTTATATCCCAAAAATATCAAAATGACAGTTTTAACCCAATGTTTCCAAACTTTACATTTTTAGTCCTCCGTTAGCAAAATTTTGCAAAGTTAGTCCAAAATTAACCAAATTCAAAGTTTAGCATTTTCTCTTTTTAAATAAGCTCAAAACAGCTTATTTAACTTATAGGTACAGCTTATTTAGTCAAAAAGCTTAATTTTCATGAAATGGGCTCTTAACGAGCCATAATTTAGGTCCGTTAAGGTTTTATGATCCAAGGGTTTTGGGGGAACATTGGACCTACCTTAGGTCTTATTTTCAAGTTATAAAAACGTTTCAAACAAGTTTAGATGATCAGCTTATTGAATAAGCTCAAAAACAGCTTAATGGACTATCCAGGTCCAAGTAAACTTACTTACCTTTTGAAAAACTGCCAAACATGCGATTTACTATAGGGTCATATAGGTAGTAAAACAAGGTCATTAAACTTAGGTAATTACTAGTATTGATTGCTTACATGGTGGGCAATCAGTTTAGGCTTAAAAACGATATCATTATATGTAGAAATAATAAACTACACGATCAAAGTAAATGACCCAAAGTCATTACTGAAATAGTTTCCAAAGTCAAAAATATACTAAGTGTTTTTATGAAAAACGTATAGGTCCAAATGAATATAGAAACGTGTGATGTTTTTACTTATACGTTAGTGTGGGTACCAAAATGATTATAGGGTCTCATTTATGGCCTGGTTACTTATTAGTACGAAGAATAAAATGTGCAAGTCGTGTTTATGATTAACGAGATATTTGTGTCAAGTGTTTGTGAAATATTTAAACTAACGAAAGTATATAAATAGAAAGGTGGTATCAAGGTCTTACCTAACCTCAACGGGTGGAGTAAATACGTATGTAGAGATCGAGTTAGGACAAATGAACAACGGGGCTCACCTTGTGTTACACCAAAGTCACAAAAACAATCAAAATTAGGTCTCCAAGGTGTGTCGTGGTCTAGAACTCTTGCCAAAGCTTTTGTACATCAAAACATGTTTTAAGACTTAGAAAAGTTTAAATGTGATTATGTTTGTGTGTGAGTAAGTGATTCGCCTCAAACGGTCAGATAATTATTGATCAGCCACTTGTGAATGGCCAACTGTAATAGTCAAACAGCTGAGGCAAATGCTTCCGTGAAATACAGTGTTTTCCCGGGTCGTAATGTCCCAACGAGGTGTGCGATGTTTTATTATAAACGAATCTGTGATCGAGTGAATGTGAATAGGGATATGAATAAGTGTGTGTGTGTGATTAAATTAGGGTTTTATAACTTTAAATAACTTAAATAAACTATTTGAACAATTACGTAAAAGCTAGGTATCTAAAACGTAAAAACGTATACCAATTTAAAATCAGACGCGACTGCGTACTGAGAAAAAGGTGAGTTTTAAGAAAAATAAACTATAAGGGTTAAAAATGAAAATTCTATAAACTTAAACTTAAAATAAAATTTAATTAAAAAGAAAACTATTTTTTAGATTATTATATTATTTATTATTAATTATTTAATTAAAAACTATTTAACTATTTAATTAAAACTAATTTATATCAAACTAAAAATTATAAATACTACAAATTAAACTAAAAACTTGTAAAAATAATTTCTAAAACTTAAAATGAACTTGAAGAAAGTATAAAAAATAAAAATAAATGTTTTTGTCTTTTTATAGATTTTCTATTAATTAAGAACTATTTATAATAATTAAACTAATTAAACTATTTTAAATTACAAATAATACTAAATCAACTTAGAAAATTATGGAAAAATTTATAAATCTAATTAACCATCACAGGAATCCTAAAAAATTATAAAAACTTTATTTTATATATTTTTAAACTAGTTTACTATTTATTATTCTATTTATTATTTAATTACTATTTAAACTATTTAAATTATAAAAACTATTAAATGAACAGTATAAATCACAAGAAAATTTCTAAAATTATCTTATGACTTATAGAAGCTAGGAAAAATATAAAATATAGGTATTACTATATAAAAACTAATTATGCTATTTATAACTTAATTATTTATTAATTATTAATAAAATTATTTTTAATTCTAATAAATATCAAATGACAATATAAAAATCTGAGAAAATTATTTAAATTACTTTAACCTATAAGGAAATTAATAAAAATATAAAAACACAACTTACTTAATAAAATTATAAAAATTAAAATTAAAATTAAATTATATTAAATAGAAACTATCACTTAATTTTATATTGTTTTTCTTGAATTTTTCTTTTACAAAACTAATTTATATATAAAAACAAGCAACTTTAATAAAAACAATTTTTTTATAAGCTACTAATAAGCACTGTGGAAGCTTATTGCTACCACAGTTGACTTTGGTTGACTGAAATGAGAAATAAGCTCAAATGAGCTTATGTGGGACCCACTTAGGTTAATTCTGGTTCTAATAAGGTAGTTGGACTTGTCAAAGCTTAATTTGGTTAAATAAGCTCAGTAGATAAGCTAGTAAGCCACAATAAGCTAATCCAAAACTCAATGTGAACACAGAATAGGGACAAAGTTTATGGGTATTTCTAGGTGGGGTCCACTGAGGCACAGGTCAAAAAAATGGTCAATATAAGTTCCTTGGTAGGAGGGGGTTGAGGGAAACTAATTTGGACAGGTGGGGCCCACTGAGGTGGTCACAAATCACCACCAAAGTGGTGGTGATGGGACTGAGCTGCTGATGCAGGGCACAAGGTCTCCCTGCAGTTGTGTTTGTGGGTGAGTGGGGACCACACTAAAAATCCTAAAAATATAAGCTCAGTGGGAACTTAAAGACAAGCTAATAGGCTATTGCTACAACAATTTTCAGACCTTAAAACCTATTACACAATTCTACAAAAATCTCTCAAGATTTGAGAAAATCTGAGAGATGAACTTTTGACTTTTTGTAAAACTTACCTAGTTTGACTAATATGAACTTTGATCCTTCTAAACTAATTGAGATTGATGTTTTATGATATAATAAGACTAATTTAAGCAATTACCACAAAATGTAAGCAAGTATGAATGATATGGAGATGTTAATTCCACACAGTTAACTGCTATGTATTGTGAAGGTGGAATTTGACTTTTTAGACTAATGAGGTACTAATTTATTGACTGATCTGTGATACTAGGACCTAAGCAAACATGTTTAAACTGAATTCAACTTTTGAAAGCCACACTAACACTGAGTAACACAGATATCCAAACACTCCTTTAAATCTATTTTTACACTAAAACTTTTGATTTCTAAACTATAACTACTGATTTTATAACTAAAACAGATTAAGTAGATGACAATTACACTATTGGAAGTAAATTTATACTAAAGAAACAATAAAAACTATATAAGCTAAAAATTGAGATTTAGCTTACAATGGGAAATGGACTGAGCAACAATGAACCATGGACCAAGATCTTTCCTAACAGTCTTCCACAAGACTACTAATACCAGACCAATCCAAATCACACCCTGCTCCTTTGCTTCTTGATCTTCTTTTGATTTTTCTGATTTTTTACTATTTTATTTGATTTTTTAGTGTTTTCTATTTTTATAAACTAAACAGACAACTGAGGTATTCCAAAGCTTATTAAAGCTTTTTCAGAACTTATATGAGCTTATGAAATGAATAACAACAACAATTAACAACATACAAGATTTTTGAGACTTTTGAAATAAGAGAAAATTGCATAAACTTGGAATTGAGCTGAAACTTAAAATTGACTTGAATTAAAGATTTAAAAACATAAGATTAACTGATACAAACTTATTCTAATTTAAATTACAACTGAGATTGAAGTTTATACTATCTACGATTAAGCTAAACTAAGACTACACTAATATTTCTTCTCTTCTGCCTTTCTTCCCTTTTGTAGCTATTTTCTGAGCTTGTGGGACCCACAGAGACATATCCCACCATATCCAAGCCATTGAAATAGTCAAACTCATATCCACCGTTTAAATGATAACTTGGCGCCAAAGGGTTCTTTGGGTACTGTAGATAACGTGGAGAAGTTTTAGGGGTTTTGGAAGGTTGTGGAGGTGGAGGGTAGTGGTTAGGACAGCTGGGGGTTGAGGTGGAGGTGGAATACCAGGTGGTATGGTGGTCTGAGTGGTGGTGGTATTTTGGGAGGGGTGGGGTGGTTTTGGTGGTCAAACGGGTTGACCCCGTTTTATTTAATAAAGGGTTTTGGGTGGGCTTATGACTTGGGCCAGCAAAAAGAAAGTGGGGGTGGGCTTGTTTTTATGTGGTATGGATTTGGTTTTGGGTTTAATTTAAAACTAAGGGTCCGGTTGTATATTTAACTAACAAGGACCAATTTTGTAATTTGGCAAAAGTTGAGGGTCTGAAATTGTGACTTTCCCATAGTTTAAATAAGGGTCTAAATTATCACATGTGAATAGTACAAGGGCATTTTTGATATTTTTTAATTTTTTAAATACCCGGGGACTAAAACTGACAAACTGCCAAACTTGAGGGACTAAATGTGTAATTTATTCAAAACTTTCACCCAGGGACTAATAGTGACAATTATGAATTTCCTAGGACCCTTAATGATAATTTTCCCATTTTGAACACCCAGGGACCAAAACTGTCAAGTTTGAAACTTTGAGGGACCTGTTTTGCCAAACTGTGAAACTTCAGGGACCAATCATGTTCATTCACCAAACTTATCACCCAAGGACCATTCCTGCAAAAGATTAATATTACAAGGACCAAAATTGGTTTTCTCAAAGTTTTTACATCCCAGGGACCATTTCTGTCAATCTCCAAAGTATAGGGACTAAACTTGTAATTTTATGAAACTTTGTACCAAAGGACTAAATATGTAACTTTATGATTAAAAAGGACTTTTGGTGACTTTTTCATGTTTTTAGAATAACCAGGGACTAGTTTTGCCAATTTATGAAACTTGAGGGACTGTAACTGCCAATTATGCAAACTTTGTACGTTTTTCATCTATTTTTGCATATTTTGCATTTGAAACATATAAAACACACCTTTGAGATATTTTAAGTATTTTGATACATATTTGAGTGTTTTTGTATGTTTTGGCAGCTTAGATTAGTATAAAATGATGAGTATTTAGACACTCATCAGTAAGGGTCGAAAATGCATGTATCCTTTATATAATCAACTATTGCATGCATGAGTGATGAAGGAAAGCAGAAACATGTTACTTTGGAGTGTAAGAATGGATCAAATGATGAGAGTTTGCATGTGATATCCAAACCCAAAAGCTACAAGACAAGATAGGAGCTTATAACCTTCCATTAGTTTCATTTGAACACCCCTGGCTCAAGATCATCATGAGTACAGTTAGAAGGTGATTGGGGAGTGTTAGAGGTGATTTGGAGGTATATTGTGTGTTGGTACATGAAAAACTCCTTTGTAATGATGTTATACTAAACGTGTTTTAGGGTTTTGCTTGGGTCAGTTTTCAAACAGTAATAGTGCAAGATATGTGATGACAATTGTCATTCTCGATTGCCAGCTAGGTAGGCAATGAGATTGTAAAATAAAATTGCCATGTTGTGCGTCGAATTTAAGAATAATCGAGCCAAAGTGAATGGTGGTCGCGACTGGGTACAAAGAAAAAAAGAAAAGAAATTTTTCTAAGGGCGCTGGGCTGTGGCCTGGTGGGCTTGTGATTGAACGCAGGCCCAAAGAAAGAAAAGGAAGAAAATAAGTCCGTTTGGTGTTGTGTATGTGACGGGTAACACCCCATTGGGTGTTGTGGGCCCACATAGTCAAGTTTGGGAGTTGTACCGAGGTCCAAAAATATCAGTGTGTGTTTAGGAAATTTTTCGTAGGCTCGGGAAAATATATAATACGTATATGGTTAGTTGTCGAAACGTATACTTATTAAATAATAACGTTTTTAAAAATTATTCGCGATATATAGACTATCGAGGTTCGTGTGTAAGCATCGTTCCTAGGTAAATGTTCAATCACAAATATCGTAGTGATTCGTATATCATGTCATGCGTAACAAAAACAATTTTGTTATTCGTAAAGATGGTATTTAAACCACGTAATACCTTTTTATTCAAATTAATATTTACCAATCATACGGGAAAATTACGGGAGGCTACAGATACCGTCGGTATTCTGTCAAGAAAATCGATGTATTATCGACGGACGAAGATATGTTGGTAATCCACTGTCAATAGCAGTTAAGATGTACCATCTGACATTGCACAGTGGAGACGCACGACAAACACTACTACAAGCTAAAGGACGAATGACTAATGTCCTTCTTTTCAGCTCTCGGATGCGGTCGTTGATCATTCTCAAAGGGTTTATCTTTAAACCCTACAAGCCTCTCTATAAAAAGAGAGCAACACACAACATCACACAAGTTTGGACACACTTGGGCAAATGCTGACTCAAAACAATGATGTATTGTTCTTGCTTAAGTGTTACCTTGGTAGTTTTCAAGCTCTTTTTGAAGATACACATTCACAAAACGGGGTGTACAAGACCAAAAGAGTTGGGGCAACGTGCTAGAAAAATCACCACACCCCCTCCCACCTAACTAATATATAGTTGATGGTAGTATCTTTTGGTATTTGTTGTCGGATATCGAATATTATCAACATTTTGTTACTTTGATCTTGTAATTCAAAAGTTAAATCTATATGTTAATTTGCAGAATGTAAAACATGACTTTAATGTATGTTCTTTTGGGATATTATTTTGTTTATAGTTTTGTTGATATGTCGGGAAGTGTTGGTAAACCGTGGGTAATATATGCTAGTAAAGCATTAGTAAACTATCAGTGTTTACTGACATTTATCCGTCGGTAGAATTTGTTATAAATCCGTTGGGAAATTTGTTAGTGATTTTTGGTAATTAATGACGGATTAGCAATGGAAAATCTGGCAAAGTTTTTGGTGATTAATGACAAATTAGAAACGGAAAATTCCGTTATTGATTTGTGAAATCCGTTGGTAAAAAGACGTCAGTAAAATTACTAACAGCGATATTACCGACGGAAAGTTTCAGTTGGTGATCCGTTAGCAACAGCCGTTACCGACGGATTACTGACAGATTTGACCGTCATTGTTGCCCTGTTTTCTAGTAGTGTCTATGTATTGCCTGATAAATATATATCCGCTACATTTTAACTTGACTTATTACTTGATTATAGATTGAACACATGTAAAAGAAGATGGGAACCAAAAGGCTACTAATGTATACGGGCAAAACATAACAAAACTAAAAAACCATATTCAAGAAACAGTATGTTCATCATGTTTAGTTAAAAAAAATCTATTTTGTATAAATAACTTAAAAATACAAAGTTTTAATAATATTACTTATAAAAAATTATTTTTCTACTGAAAAAATAAGCAGAAAAGTATAAAGCAGTGTTTGATTTTATTTAATTAAAAAAACAGACAAGCAGAAAAAAGAGAAATGATTTGATAAAGGTGTTTTAAAAGGAAATAAGAGAAAGAAACAAAATATAATCGGAGTTGTTTTAGATCAAATTTTCAATGCCTTCTCTAGAAAAAGAGTATAGATGTGAAAAGATGTGAAAGAATATAGATGTTCCACAAATAAGTGAATACAACTCGAACAAATCCATGTATCTATTGTGTCCCTAGTGTTAATACAAATATCGCCTAAAAACGTTATTTATATTTTACGATCTTTGCTATGTTTTGTTAACGACAAAATGTAAACTTTAATTTCTAAGTAAAACATAATCTTAGTTTTAAAGACTTGCATAAACTAGACTTTTGCTACATTTTACATTTCATAAAGCACAACACTTTTTATTTCTTAAAATAGAAATGTCACATCACATTTATGGCAAGTTTTGTCAATATACATTTATGGAAAAAAAAGTGTGTTTGACTAACTTTGTGTTTGCTTGCAAGTTATGTGGGGAGTTGAGGAACCATACAATTTTTGGCAAATTGCAAGCCATAAACGGGTTTGAGTTATCTTTACCAAGAACCGTTTGCTCCTGGATTAGCCAATCCTGTTGTGGGTTAGACATGGAGGATTGATACCATTTATTGCGTTCTAAGTGATAAAAAATTTTAAAATTTGGGCTAAAATGGGGGTTCTTGATGGAACATGTGTTTAAATTCGTTAGAATAACGAATCTCCCCCCACACTTAGAACTGAATATTGTCCTCAATATTCAAAATACCGGGTGTTAAACCGACACTTAGAACGTAAGAAGAAAAAATATTCCATAGCCTTTATTTATGTGTATATACATACAATTATTTTTTAGATAAAACTTCTTAAATAGAAGCTATCACTATATGTACATTTTTTTTTTTTTTTTTTTTTTTTTTAGGATATATATATATATATATATATATATATATATATATATATATATATATATATATATATATATATATATATATATATATATATATATATATATATACAACATGTGGGGTATCTCCCCCACACTAGGGTGGTACACGGGTGAAAACCTATGTACATGCTAATGTTTTTGATTACCGAGTCACTAACTTGACTCGACCCCGAATTTATTTGTCCATGGGGAAGTAAGTGGAAGAGACAATCTCAATCGGACTTTCATTCAAGACGTTTGGATAAACATTTGAAGCACGTGAAAGTTCCACTCCTATGAGATAAGTAACCGGCTCATAATTTATAAATGAGAATGCCGGGATCAAAGATAATGTCTTCACTCCCGAAAGAGTGAAGAACAGGATAGGGAACAGAATATATAAAGAAAAGAAAGAAAGTCATGATGAAAATCATAACTAACTCCTCATCATCAATAGGAGAATTCCTTGTTTCATGAATCTCCTCTATTAAGCTCGTTTGATTAAGACATGTTATGGGTATGTCTAGATCAAAATAGAAACTATCATACTCCGGTGGAGATATGATATGAGTGAGTTCATCGGAGAACTCCTCAAAAGTGAATGATTCGTATTCGGAATTGATTTGAGTGAATTCACTGGGGAACTCCTCAATAGTAAATGATTCATAAACGGGAAGAGAATTATAAGAATGAGAAGTGGTAATACCACTTATCTTCTCTTCCGTTTGATCAAAATGGAACGTTTGCAATTCAGGAATAGAATCATTGATCAAAATCTCACTATCCGTGACGGGGATAGGAGATGAAATAGGCTTTTCATTAAAAGCCTCGATTCTAGAAATGAGAAGATTAGCATTTAATAATGTAAGACGAAGAGCTTCGTCTTGGATTATTTCTTCCTCATTCTCTTCTTCTGAGTTGACAAGCTCAGAAGGTAATTCCCCCACATAACTTATGTCTCCACAAGATAAAGAATAGTTCTCATCAGAATCAGAGAACATCTCAATATGATCATTTGGAAAGACAAGAGGGGGAGGGATATCACACATATGTTCAAGAATTCCCTGTGACTCACTTGGGATTGGGACAAGGTTCTCAACACTAGACTTTATGAATTCGTCAGATTCCTTTGCAGGAATTGTGTCAAGATGCTCGTCCCCCATGTTCAGAGAGTGAGTGGGAACCTCGGGTGTGATAACAGCAGACTCAGGGAGTTGAGAAGGACTAGCAGTAATGGAGTCTACAAGTTCCATTATTTCTACTGCTGGTGATTCAGTTATATTCTTTTCTCCCTGTATTTCTACTGAAGTTGAATCAAAAGGTTCCTCAGACACCTTTGGGTTTGGAACAAGTTCATTTATTTCCTTAAGAGGAGTTACTTTGAAGTGCTTGTCCCCCATTATTAAGATATCTGAAGGGTCATTTGAGTTTTCTTCTTCAATTGGTTCATCCTCGTCACTTTCATCCTCAAGATGTAATGAGTTAACAAGAGGTTTTTGTTTCCTAAGAATCTGATCCTTAAGACTGTTTATTCCATCTTGAATGGTTTTGTTGACTTGACTTTGAGCCAAAATCATTTTTATCAATTCAGCTTTAGCTAACTCGTCCTGAGGAAGTGGTTGAGGGTTTGTGTACTGTGAAGGCTGGTTAAAACCAAATTCATGATTGTTACAAGGAACCTGTTCATAGACAAACTGATTCCTAGTTTGACAATCAGAGTCGTAGTGAGGGCCTCCACAATACTCACAACAGTTGAACTGATGTGGCTGTGAGTCGTATGTGTTTAAGTCATAATTGTTATCAGGGACCTGCTCATAGACAAGCGTGCTTCCTGATTGACAATCAGAACTGTAATGTGAACCACCACAATACTCACAACAGTTAAACTGCTGAGTCTCATGGTATGGAAGCTGGTGGAATGAATCAGTCATGTCAGGGTAGGAATAGGGATTCTGGTTATAGACAGACCCGTTTCCTGACTCTACCCTACCACAACTGGGGCAATTACCACCATTATAAGGACAACCACACCATTGACAGACAAGAGGGTCAGAATAAGACATAGAAAGAATCAAAGGTTTTAGGGTGAGAAATGAAGAATCAAATAGGTAGGAGTGTAAAGGTGAATATTTTTGGTGTTTTGTTTTATAAAAATATGGATAAAAATGGTAAATATACAATGGATGTATATTCAGAATCACTAATACGCAAAAACGTTTAGAATAAGCGCACAACCTCCCCGGCAGCGGCGCCAAATTTTGATTCGCCTCAAACGGTCAGATAATTATTGATCAGCCACTTGTGAATGGCCAACTGTAATAGTCAAACAGCTGAGGCAAATGCTTCCGTGAAATACAGTGTTTTCCCGGGTCGTAATGTCCCAACGAGGTGTGCGATGTTTTATTATAAACGAATCTGTGATCGAGTGAATGTGAACAGGGATATGAATAAGTGTGTGTGTGTGATTAAATTAGGGTTTTATAACTTTAAATAACTTAAATAAACTATTTGAACAATTACGTAAAAGCTAGGTATCTAAAACGTAAAAACGTATACCAATTTAAAATCAGACGCGACTGCGTACTGAGAAAAAGGTGAGTTTTAAGAAAAATAAACTATAAGGGTTAAAAATGAAAATTCTATAAACTTAAACTTAAAATAAAATTTAATTAAAAAGAAAACTATTTTTTAGATTATTATATTATTTATTATTAATTATTTAATTAAAAACTATTTAACTATTTAATTAAAACTAATTTATATCAAACTAAAAATTATAAATACTACAAATTAAACTAAAAACTTGTAAAAATAATTTCTAAAACTTAAAATGAACTTGAAGAAAGTATAAAAAATAAAAATAAATGTTTTTGTCTTTTTATAGATTTTCTATTAATTAAGAACTATTTATAATAATTAAACTAATTAAACTATTTTAAATTACAAATAATACTAAATCAACTTAGAAAATTATGGAAAAATTTATAAATCTAATTAACCATCACAGGAATCCTAAAAAATTATAAAAACTTTATTTTATATATTTTTAAACTAGTTTACTATTTATTATTCTATTTATTATTTAATTACTATTTAAACTATTTAAATTATAAAAACTATTAAATGAACAGTATAAATCACAAGAAAATTTCTAAAATTATCTTATGACTTATAGAAGCTAGGAAAAATATAAAATATAGGTATTACTATATAAAAACTAATTATGCTATTTATAACTTAATTATTTATTAATTATTAATAAAACTATTTTTAATTCTAATAAATATCAAATGACAATATAAAAATCTGAGAAAATTATTTAAATTACTTTAACCTATAAGGAAATTAATAAAAATATAAAAACACAACTTACTTAATAAAATTATAAAAATTAAAATTAAAATTAAATTATATTAAATAGAAACTATCACTTAATTTTATATTATTTTTCTTGAATTTTTCTTTTACAAAACTAATTTATATATAAAAACAAGCAACCTTAATAAAAACAATTTTTTTATAAGCTACTAATAAGCACTGTGGAAGCTTATTGCTACCACAGTTGACTTTGGTTGACTGAAATGAGAAATAAGCTCAAATGAGCTTATGTGGGACCCACTTAGGTTAATTCTGGTTCTAATAAGGTAGTTGGACTTGTCAAAACTTAATTTGGTTAAATAAGCTCAGTAGATAAGCTAGTAAGCCACAATAAGCTAATCCAAAACTCAATGTGAACACAGAATAGGGACAAAGTTTATGGGTATTTCTAGGTGGGGTCCACTGAGGCACAGGTCAAAAAAATGGTCAATCTAAGTTCCTTGGTAGGAGGGGGGTTGAGGGAAACTAATTTGGACAGGTGGGGCCCACTGAGGTGGTCACAAATCACCACCAAAGTGGTGGTGATGGGACTGAGCTGCTGATGCAGGGCACAAGGTCTCCCTGCAGTTGTGTTTGTGGGTGAGTGGGGACCACACTAAAAATCCTAAAAATATAAGCTCAGTGGGAACTTAAAGACAAGCTAATAGGCTATTGCTACAACAATTTTCAGACCTTAAAACCTATTACACAATTCTACAAAAATCTCTCAAGATTTGAGAAAATCTGAGAGATGAACTTTTGACTTTTTGTAAAACTTACCTAGTTTGACTAATATGAACTTTGATCCTTCTAAACTAATTGAGATTGATGTTTTATGATATAATAAGACTAATTTAAGCAATTACCACAAAATGTAAGCAAGTATGAATGATATGGAGATGTTAATTCCACACAGTTAACTGCTATGTATTGTGAAGGTGGAATTTGACTTTTTAGACTAATGAGGTACTAATTTATTGACTGATCTGTGATACTAGGACCTAAGCAAACATGTTTAAACTGAATTCAACTTTTGAAAGCCACACTAACACTGAGTAACACAGATATCCAAACACTCCTTTAAATCTATTTTTACACTAAAACTTTTGATTTCTAAACTATAACTACTGATTTTATAACTAAAATAGATTAAGTAGATGATAATTACACTATTGGAAGTAAATTTATACTAAAGAAACAATAAAAACTATATAAGCTAAAAATTGAGATTTAGCTTACAATGGGAAATGGACTGAGCAACAATGAACCATGGACCAAGATCTTTCCTAACAGTCTTCCACAAGACTACTAATACCAGACCAATCCAAATCACACCCTGCTCCTTTGCTTCTTGATCTTCTTTTGATTTTTCTGATTTTTCACTATTTTATTTGATTTTTTAGTGTTCTCTATTTTTATAAACTAAACAGACAACTGAGGTATTCCAAAGCTTATTAAAGCTTTTTCAGAACTTATATGAGCTTATGAAATGAATAACAACAACAATTAACAACATACAAGATTTTTGAGACTTTTGAAATAAGAGAAAATTGCATAAACTTGGAATTGAGCTGAAACTTAAAATTGACTTGAATTAAAGATTTGAAAAAATAAGATTAACTGATACAAACTTATTCTAATTTAAATTACAACTGAGATTGAAGTTTATACTATCTACGATTAAGCTAAACTAAGACTACACTAATATTTCTTCTCTTCTGCCTCTCTTCCCTTTTGTAGCTATTTTCTGAGCTTGTGGGACCCACAGAGACATATCCCACCATATCCAAGCCATTGAAATAGTCAAACTCATATCCACCGTTTAAATGATAACTTGGCGCCAAAGGGTTCTTTGGGTACTGTAGATAACGTGGAGAAGTTTTAGGGGTTTTGGAAGGTTGTGGAGGTGGAGGGTAGTGGTTAGGACAGCTGGGGGTTGAGGTGGAGGTGGAATACCAGGTGGTATGGTGGTCTGAGTGGTGGTGGTATTTTGGGAGGGAAAGGGTAAAACTGGGGTGGTTTTGGTGGTCAAACGGGTTGACCCCGTTTTATTTAATAAAGGGTTTTGGGTGGGCTTATGACTTGGGCCAGCAAAAAGAAAGTGGGGGTGGGCTTGTTTTTATGTGGTATGGATTTGGTTTTGGGTTTAATTTAAAACTAAGGGTCCGGTTGTATATTTAACTAACAAGGACCAATTCTGTAATTTGGCAAAAGTTGAGGGTCTGAAATTGTGACTTTCCCATAGTTTAAATAAGGGTCTAAATTATCACATGTGAATAGTACAAGGGCATTTTTGATATTTTTTAATTTTTTAAATACCCGGGGACTAAAACTGACAAACTGCCAAACTTGAGGGACTAAATGTGTAATTTATTCAAAACTTTCACCCAGGGACTAATAGTGACAATTATGAATTTCCTAGGACCCTTAATGATAATTTTCCCAATTTGAACACCCAGGGACCAAAACTGTCAAGTTTGAAACTTTGAGGGACCTGTTTTGCCAAACTGTGAAACTTCAGGGACCAATCATGTTCATTCACCAAACTTATCACCCAAGGACCATTCCTGCAAAAGATTAATATTACAAGGACCAAAATTGGTTTTCTCAAAGTTTTTACATCCCAGGGACCATTTCTGTCAATCTCCAAAGTATAGGGACTAAACTTGTAATTTTATGAAACTTTGTACCAAAGGACTAAATATGTAACTTTATGATTAAAAAGGACCTTTGGTGACTTTTTCATGTTTTTAGAATAACCAGGGACTAGTTTTGCCAATTTATGAAACTTGAGGGACTGTAACTGCCAATTATGCAAACTTTGTACGTTTTTCATCTACTTTTGCATATTTTGCATTTGAAACATATAAAACACACCTTTGAGATATTTTAAGTATTTTGATACATATTTGAGTGTTTTTGTATGTTTTGGCAGCTTAGATTAGTATAAAATGATGAGTATTTAGACACTCATCAGTAAGGGTCGAAAATGCATGTATCCTTTATATAGTCAACTATTGCATGCATGAGTGATGAAGGAAAGCAGAAACATGTTACTTTGGAGTGTAAGAATGGATCAAATGATGAGAGTTTGCATGTGATATCCAAACCCAAAAGCTACAAGACAAGATAGGAGCTTATAACCTTCCATTAGTTTCATTTGAACACCCCTGGCTCAAGATCATCATGAGTACAGTTAGAAGGTGATTGGGGAGTGTTAGAGGTGATTTGGAGGTATATTGTGTGTTGGTACATGAAAAACTCTTTTGTAATGATGTTATACTAAACGTGTTTTAGGGTTTTGCTTGGGTCAGTTTTCAAACAGTAATAGTGCAAGATATGTGATGACAATTGTCATTCTCGATTGCCAGCTAGGTAGGCAATGAGATTGTAAAATAAAATTGCCATGTTGTGCGTCGAATTTAAGAATAATCGAGCCAAAGTGAATGGTGGTCGCGACTGGGTACAAAGAAAAAAAGAAAAGAAATTTTTCTAAGGGCGCTGGGCTGTGGCCTGGTGGGCTTGTGATTGCACGCAGGCCCAAAGAAAGAAAAGGAAGAAAATAAGTCCGTTTGGTGTTGTGTATGTGACGGGTAACACCCCATTGGGTGTTGTGGGCCAACATAGTCAAGTTTGGGAGTTGTACCGAGGTCCAAAAATATTAGTGTGTGTTTAGGAAATTTTTCGTAGGCTCGGGAAAATATATAATACGTATATGGTTAGTTGTCGAAATGTATACTTATTAAATAATAACGTTTTTAAAAATTATTCGCGATATATAGACTATCGAGGTTCGTGTGTAAGCATCGTTCCTAGGTAAATGTTCAATCACAAATATCGTAGTGATTCGTATATCATGTCATGCGTAACAAAAACAATTTTGTTATTCGTAAAGATGGTATTTAAACCACGTAATACCTTTTTATTCAAATTAATATTTACCAATCATACGGGAAAATTACGGGAGGCTACAGATACCGTCGGTATTCTGTCAAGAAAATCGATGTATTATCGACGGACGAAGATATGTTGGTAATCCACTGTCAATAGCAGTTAAGATGTACCATCTGACATTGCACAGTGGAGACGCACGACAAACACTACTACAAGCTAAAGGACGAATGACTAATGTCCTTCTTTTCAGCTCTCGGATGCGGTCGTTGATCATTCTCAAAGGGTTTATCTTTAAACCCTACAAGCCTCTCTATAAAAAGAGAGCAACACACAACATCACACAAGTTTGGACACACTTGGGCAAATGCTGACTCAAAATAATGATGTATTGTTCTTGCTTAAGTGTTACCTTGGTAGTTTTCAAGCTCTTTTTGAAGATACACATTCACAAAACGGGGTGTACAAGACCAAAAGAGTTGGGGCAACGTGCTAGAAAAATCACCACACCCCCTCCCACCTAACTAATATATAGTTGATGGTAGTATCTTTTGGTATTTGTTGTCGGATATCGAATATTATCAACATTTTGTTACTTTGATCTTGTAATTCAAAAGTTAAATCTATATGTTAATTTGCAGAATGTAAAACATGACTTTAATGTATGTTCTTTTGGGATATTATTTTGTTTATAGTTTTGTTGATATGTCGGGAAGTGTTGGTAAACCGTGGGTAATATATGCTAGTAAAGCATTAGTAAACTATCAGTGTTTACTGACATTTATCCGTCGGTAGAATTTGTTATAAATCCGTTGGGAAATTTGTTAGTGATTTTTGGTAATTAATGACGGATTAGCAATGGAAAATCTAGCAAAGTTTTTGGTGATTAATGACAAATTAGAAACGGAAAATTCCGTTATTGATTTGTGAAATCCGTTGGTAAAAAGACGTCAGTAAAATTACTAACAGCGATATTACCGACGGAAAGTTTCAGTTGGTGATCCGTTAGCAACAGCCGTTACCGACGGATTACTGACAGATTTGACCGTCATTGTTGCCCTGTTTTCTAGTAGTGTCTATGTATTTGTCACAACTCACCATTTCAGGTCATTTTCCGAAACTTCGACTTTTTACTATTCATAAATCACTATTTATCAAAACACTATTCATCATTTTCGAGGTCAGTTTGACATTCCGAGAAGCATTCAGAAATTTTACTATTCACTAAACACTATTCATTTCCGAAAAAGTTTTCACTATTCACTTGCATTACTCATTTCATCGTAAATTTTGTTTACGGGTATTCAAATTCGCGTAACCGGATTGGTTTAGGTGCGAATTCATTTCATTAGTGTTAAGAACACTGCATACGGACTGGAGATAGTCTGCATATCATCATAACAGCATTTTCATGTTATACCACTCTCAGGATTTTCAAATTTCTATATTCAGTACATTTAACGTTTTTACGTATAAGTATTTATAGTAAACGTTAACACCCGGTTTATACACAACGAATATATCTAAATATTCCCACAATGGTCCCGACATATTTTTATATCCATTTTAACATCATAAAAGTTATAACATTCAGTTACCCAGTATTTTGGAAATTTATTTTATTTATAACGTACGCGTATGAATATTACGACGGTTTTCGTGAAAACTAAACAATAATCACCCGATCACTCAATATTTGTACCCAACATAATTTTAACATTTTTATAACTTCATTTTGACAAGTTTAGTCATTATTTCATATTTCATATTTTTACGATACCCGGAATTACGTTTCGCGACTTAACAGTTTACGGTTTGCGATTAACGGAACCAAAACCGACTCCGTGGACTAGATAATACTCAAATTTTCTACATCCTCTTCCTAAATTCAGCATGTGCCGCCCCTCCCCATCACAAGTTACTTGACATTGATTAAATATTTACCAAATTGCCATTTCCTAGAAAAATATCTAGCCTAAACACTTTAAACACTACACATTTTATTTTTTTGGATCAAAAACTCATTCTCTTATCCCTTTCACCATAACCACGACCCAACATCCATTTCATGATCAAGTGAAGGTTTTTCAAAAGTTAAAGCATCAAAGTTGTTCATTTCATGATTCTAGTTAAGAATCTTGCAACAAAAACACAAGAAACACAAGTTTTCCTCATCATCTAACCACCTCATAATTCAAAGTAAGTTATCAACTTTATTTTTTCATGGATCATCTTATATTTACATGTATTTCATGAATATCATGCTAAAAACCATGTACAACTAGCTATACCACCATTTATTTTGTCAAAAATGGAACATACAAACCCTAACTTCTTATTTATGAATTCCCTTGCTATAAAAACTTGGTTAGGAGTCCATGGCACCCTAAGAAGGTGTATGGTAGGATTAGTATAGCTTTGTGGTGATTACAAGAGGTTTGATGATGTTAGAAATTAGTTATAAACCTTGAAAACTTGATTTGGAACCTATTTTAGACATGCTGTCCCATTTTGTGAAAACCTGGAAAATCAGTAAACACCAAGGAAACTTTGGCAAAATTTTTAGAAAATACTTTCAAAAACGAATCCGTAGGCGAAAAAACGGATTAAAAAGAGTTTATAACGAAGAAGTTATGATTTTTGCAAGATTGTTGACGAAAAGTATTTTCTGGAAAAATGTTTGTTGTTGGACGTTTTTCATTGGTCAAAAAGAGGCTTTAGACGTAATCCGGAGGAGCCGAGCTTTCCAAAATATATTACTACATACTAAGACGTAACCGTGGATATAAAGAACAAGTAAAACGGACAAGTAACGACAAAGATATTCACGTTTGAATATCGGCTAAAACCATTTTTATTTGACAGCTTTTAATAAAAATGGACACTAAAACTACGAAGTACTTTTATAAGCTAGAAATAATATTAAGTACCAAGCTTTATAACTAATGAAGTATTAGTTATTACAAGTATATTTTCATCATTTCAAGGCGATATTTCAAGGATTACAACCCGAGTATTTCAACACTAACATGGAAACATACGATATATATATAAGTATATATATTGCAACTAGCTTATTTTATTTTCTAATAGCAATATTTTTCCAAATACTTGGATTATATATTTTGATAACACAAGTGTTTTTCAAAGAGTAGAGTGGTATAGAAACATGTGCATGGACATTCATAACATCATTTCATGATCTAAAGTAGATCGTTCATCATTCATATTAGGTTGCGGCTAGTGTGCGAGCCTTGTTTTTCAGCTCATTACATGTTCATGGTACCATCATATCAGGTGAGTCATAGCCCCTACTCTTTTAATTGTTTTGCAAACTCTTTGGGGGAGAATACATGCTCGTTTTACTTAAACGCATTACTTGCTTTACATGGTTGATTACTCAAACAATTTCAGCTTTATCTAAATACTTGTTTGATTATCCGAGTACAAAACAATTCACTTGCTACATACTTGCTATTTACTCATGGACATGAGTGCATAAAGTTAAACTATTTACCGATTTCCTAAGATTGCCTAAGTTAAGGACCGGTAGCTACAATTTCAACGGGTATAGATTTACCTGCATTGGGTATGTTTGATTACCTACAATTTCAATGGGTATAGATTTACCTGCATTGGGTATGTTTGATTACCTACAATTTCAACGGGTATAGATTTACCTGCATTGGGTATGTTTGATTACCTACAATTTCAACGGGTATAGATTTACCTGCATTGGGTATGTTTGATTACCTACAATTTCAACGGGTATGGATTTACCTGCATTGGGTATGGATTTACCTACAATTACTTGGGAGCGTAACCTCCTACAGATAGCTAGAAAACCTTTTCGGTGCCTTGAACTTAGTGCAATCAATATTCATTTTATGCGTTTTGCTTATGGTCATAGAAGACTCTGATTTAATCATTTGGGGACCGTTTTAAACTATTTTAAGGGCCTACTTCCGCATTACTTTTAACAATGTAAATTCAACATTTTGATTTAACTATTTTATTCAAAATGATTCAAGTGCAAACCATTTTTGAACTTGTGTCGAGATACCAATTGAGTTACACCCCAGCTACATGTATGCTTCCGCTGGACCCGATTTTGGGGGTGTGACAGATTGGCATCAGAGCTTTGGCTATAGCGAACTAAGTGTTTTTAAAACCTAGACTATAGCTACTTTCAAGAAAACTTAACCCTATGACCGTCACATGCCTGCCTGCCAAGCTGAAGCCTCATTTGTGGTTAGTTGCTGACATAGGTGATGAGATTTATGTCTCATTATCTGATATATATATTATATTCACTTATTCTAGTTGATTACTATAATTATCTTTCATATAAGCATGTTCACGTATCATATATATCACCGCATAATGTTTTTCCTTGCATAGTTTCATCATTTGACCTCGAGTTTGGTCATTTGCTTTTGTCTTTCGGAACGTCTTGGTATTTGTGAAGGACATAGTCTTAGTATGACTGAGCTGAGTATTTCAAAATTCATGGAACCTCGGTGGAATATAGACTGGTCATCTATATTCAACCCGGGATAGTGAGATATAGGCTGACCACCTATGTCTGACTCAGAAATGAATTTTGCAACACTGAGAATGGTTATAATAAAATTCTGTCTGTAATAAATTCTCAACTCATTTTCCAAATGTTTCATTCATGCATGTGTGAGTATACCCTCGTTGTCAGAACATTCATACTTTTCATCACCTCGTGAACCGTCGCTTGGAAGTATGTCAATTGATCATTTCATTTCATGAACATTCACGTCTATGCTTGATACACTTACATCACGATATTTTCTTTTATTACAATATCATTTTGTCGCAGTTGTCACAGTCTCTTCCCTTCTCACCATCACTATCATTTCCTTTCCCCGTCCCCATATAAATATAGAATTAGCTGACACTATATAGTTTCCTATGCCACTCATCCCTCACTACCACCAATATTGTTAAGTGGATATTATCAATGACCTCCCTAGGAAAGACTTTCCATACCATCTATAAGGAGAATCTCTCGGTACATTAAGACCATTCAAAACTCAACAGAAATCTCAGGATATCACAAAACCATTCGAAACACTATCATTGGCCTGATCACCAAAAATTCCATCATCTAGAAAGTATTGGCTTGACTGAATTACAAGATTCGTTTAGATACGAGTGCTCACTAAGCAACACCATAGAGATAAATCCAACCTCTTAACCGAGACTATAGATTGAACATGTCCTCACCAATAGACTTTATCCAAACATGTTAGACACCAATGCCTTTGTTTGAAACATCAAGAAAAATGTTACTTGGAAAGCCGTTTGCTTAAACTTGTAGATTCATTTATTCGGGGAAGGTTTATGAACAAAACACAAGGAATCAAATTGTTACCTATATTCTATCCCTTTCAGATAACGCCAAGTTCGAAGGACCGAACGTCGTGAATTAGTCACAAAGGTTTATTGTACTCATTTTAGTTATTCCTGTTAAGGAAACCGAATTCACCGTGGACTTCAAGCAATCATTTCAGAATTTCCTTCAGAAACCCAATTAGATGTAAATATCACCTATCATCCTCAAACCGATGGTCCAAGCGGGAAAACAATTCAAACATAGGAAAGTATGCTCAGAGCATGAGTGGTTGACCCTAGAAATGGTTGGACTAATCATTTAACATAAATCAAATTCATCTACAACAATAGTTATCACACCAACAGCGAGAAACTGGCAGAAGTTAGATTGGTACATAACACACATCATTTGGATTGGGTATCCTGAACAACAAACCATCCAGATTCGAGTGGGAGAACAAATTAAGTTAAAAGCATTGCCTTGGATTGGCATGATACAAATTGGATAACAAGAGAGGTTGAACCTTTAACATATTGGACCAAATAAGATTCATTTTAGAATTGACCAACTAGCATACAAACTTGAATTCTGGCAGAATTCAGCAGTATATATTACCAGTATCACATCTAAAACACTAAGAAGCGCAAACCATTTATTGATGGGCCAAACTCAGAAAAGGCTCAACTCACTAGTCTAGTAGGCATTCATGAGATAACCAGAAATTTCTTACAAATCAAGAATCAGTTACAAGTTCAATAAGCTGTAAATCATTAAAACTTCAAGTTGGTAGGCAGAATTATGTTGAAAGTTCTACCTAGGAAAGGCATGTTATCATTCAGAAAACTTGGAAAGTTAAACCCGATATACACTGGACCATGTAATATTTCAGACAGAGTAGGCATAGTGGTCGTCAGACTTGAACATTGTCAGAGAGCAACAGGATTACACAACCATGTATTATCAGCTTTTCAGATTAGTCACTCATAATCTCATTTGGAAAGGAATCCAACCCAAGGACAAACTCAGACCTTGTAAGAGAACCAACAGAAATCATGGACCGTGAGGTCAATAGATGAAGCAAAGTCGAATTCCTATCGTTAGAGTTCGCTGGAATTCTAGAATATCATCACCTTTTCACCAATATGTTTTCAGAGACCAACATAAACTGAACTTCGGGACGAAGTTCCTTTTAGAGGGGAAGACTGTCACAACTCACCATTTCAGGTCATTTTCCGAAACTTCGACTTTTTACTATTCATAAATCACTATTCATCAAAACACTATTCATCATTTTCGAGGTCAGTTTGACATTCCGAGAAGCATTCAGAAATTTTACTATTCACTAAACACTATTCATTTCCGAAAAAGTTTTCACTATTCACTTGCATTACTCATTTCATCGTAAATTTTGTTTACGGGTATTCAAATTCGCGTAACCGGATTGGTTTAGGTGCGAATTCATTTCATTAGTGTTAAGAACACTGCATACGGACTGGAGATAGTCTGCATATCATCATAACAGCATTTTCATGTTATACCACTCTCAGGATTTTCAAATTTCTATATTCAGTACATTTAACGTTTTTACGTATAAGTATTTATAGTAAACGTTAACACCCGGTTTATACACGACGAATATATCTAAATATTCCCACAATGGTCCCGACATATTTTTATATCCATTTTAACATCATAAAAGTTATAACATTCAGTTACCCAGTATTTTGGAAATTTATTTTATTTATAACGTACGCGTATGAATATTACGACGGTTTTCGTGAAAACTAAACAATAATCACCCGATCACTCAATATTTGTACCCAACATAATTTTAACATTTTTATAACTTCATTTTGACAAGTTTAGTCATTATTTCATATTTCATATTTTTACGATACCCGGAATTACGTTTCGCGACTTAACAGTTTACGGTTTGCGATTAACGGAACCAAAACCGACTCCGTGGACTAGATAATACTCAAATTTTCTACATCCTCTTCCTAAATTCAGCATGTGCCGCCCCTCCCCATCACAAGTTACTTGACATTGATTAAATATTTACCAAATTGCCATTTCCTAGAAAAATATCTAGCCTAAACACTTTAAACACTACACATTTTATTTTTTTGGATCAAAAACTCATTCTCTTAATCCCTTTCACCATAACCACGACCCAACATCCATTTCATGATCAAGTGAAGGTTTTTCAAAAGTTAAAGCATCAAAGTTGTTCATTTCATGATTCTAGTTAAGAATCTTGCAACAAAAACACAAGAAACACAAGTTTTCCTCATCATCTAACCACCTCATAATTCAAAGTAAGTTATCAACTTTATTTTTTCATGGATCATCTTATATTTACATGTATTTCATGAATATCATGCTAAAAACCATGTACAACTAGCTATACCACCATTTATTTTGTCAAAAATGGAACATACAAACCCTAACTTCTTATTTATGAATTCCCTTGCTATAAAAACTTGGTTAGGAGTCCATGGCACCCTAAGAAGGTGTATGGTAGGATTAGTATAGCTTTGTGGTGATTACAAGAGGTTTGATGATGTTAGAAATTAGTTATAAACCTTGAAAACTTGATTTGGAACCTATTTTAGACATGCTGTCCCATTTTGTGAAAACCTAGAAAATCAGTAAACACCAAGGGAACTTTGGCAAAATTTTTAGAAAATACTTTCAAAAACGAATCCGTAGGCGAAAGAACGGATTAAAAAGAGTTTATAACGAAGAAGTTATGATTTTTGCAAGATTGTTGACGAAAAGTATTTTCTGGAAAAATGTTTGCTGTTGGACGTTTTTCATTGGTCAAAAAGAGGCTTTAGACGTAATCCGGAGGAGCCGAGCTTTCCAAAATATATTACTACATACTAAGACGTAACCGTGGATATAAAGAACAAGTAAAACGGACAAGTAACGACAAAGATATTCACGTTTGAATATCGGCTAAAACCATTTTTATTTGACAGCTTTTAATAAAAATGGACACTAAAACTACGAAGTACTTTTATAAGCTAGAAATAATATTAAGTACCAAGCTTTATAACTAATGAAGTATTAGTTATTACAAGTATATTTTCATCATTTCAAGGCGATATTTCAAGGATTACAACCCGAGTATTTCAACACTAACATGGAAACATACGATATATATATATAAGTATATATATTGCAACTAGCTTATTTTATTTTCTAATAGCAATATTTTTCCAAATACTTGGATTATATATTTTGATAACACAAGTGTTTTTCAAAGAGTAGAGTGGTATAGAAACATGTGCATGGACATTCATAACATCATTTCATGATCTAAAGTAGATCGTTCATCATTCATATTAGGTTGCGGCTAGTGTGCGCGCCTTGTTTTTCAGCTCATTACATGTTCATGGTACCATCATATCAGGTGAGTCATAGCCCCTACTCTTTTAATTGTTTTGCAAACTCTTTGGGGGAGAATACATGCTCGTTTTACTTAAACGCATTACTTGCTTTACATGGTTGATTACTCAAACAATTTCAGCTTTATCTAAATACTTGTTTGATTATCCGAGTACAAAACAATTCACTTGCTACATACTTGCTATTTACTCATGGACATGAGTGCATAAAGTTAAACTATTTACCGATTTCCTAAGATTGCCTAAGTTAAGGACCGGTAGCTACAATTTCAACGGGTATAGATTTACCTGCATTGGGTATGTTTGATTACCTACAATTTCAATGGGTATAGATTTACCTGCATTGGGTATGTTTGATTACCTACAATTTCAACGGGTATAGATTTACCTGCATTGGGTATGTTTGATTACCTACAATTTCAACGGGTATAGATTTACCTGCATTGGGTATGTTTGATTACCTACAATTTCAACGGGTATGGATTTACCTGCATTGGGTATGGATTTACCTACAATTACTTGGGAGCGTAACCTCCTACAGATAGCTAGAAAACCTTTTCGGTGCCTTGAACTTAGTGCAATCAATATTCATTTTATGCGTTTTGCTTATGGTCATAGAAGACTCTGATTTAATCATTTGGGGACCGTTTTAAACTATTTTAAGGGCCTACTTCCGCATTACTTTTAACAATGTAAATTCAACATTTTGATTTAACTATTTTATTCAAAATGATTCAAGTGCAAACCATTTTTGAACTTGTGTCGAGATACCAATTGAGTTACACCCCAGCTACATGTATGCTTCCGCTGGACCCGATTTTGGGGGTGTGACAGTATTGCCTGATAAATATATATCCGCTACATTTTAACTTGACTTATTACTTGATTATAGATTGAACACATGTAAAAGAAGATGGGAACCAAAAGGCTACTAATGTATACGGGCAAAACATAACAAAACTAAAAAACCATATTCAAGAAACAGTATGTTCATCATGTTTAGTTAAAAAAAATCTATTTTGTATAAATAACTTAAAAATACAAAGTTTTAATAATATTACTTATAAAAAATTATTTTTCTACTGAAAAAATAAGCAGAAAAGTATAAAGCAGTGTTTGATTTTATTTAATTAAAAAAAACAGACAAGCAGAAAAAAGAGAAATGATTTGATAAAGGTGTTTTAAAAGGAAATAAGAGAAAGAAACAAAATATAATCGGAGTTGTTTTAGATCAAATTTTCAATGCCTTCTCTAGAAAAAGAGTATAGATGTGAAAAGATGTGAAAGAATATAGATGTTCCACAAATAAGTGAATACAACTCGAACAAATCCATGTATCTATTGTGTCCCTAGTGTTAATACAAATATCGCCTAAAAACGTTATTTATATTTTACGATCTTTGCTATGTTTTGTTAACGACAAAATGTAAACTTTAATTTCTAAGTAAAACATAATCTTAGTTTTAAAGACTTGCATAAACTAGACTTTTGCTACATTTTACATTTCATAAAGCACAACACTTTTTATTTCTTAAAATAGAAATGTCACATCACATTTATGGCAAGTTTTGTCAATATACATTTATGGAAAAAAAGTGTGTTTGACTAACTTTGTGTTTGCTTGCAAGTTATGTGTTTGACTAGGGGTAATGAGATGTGATATTGTTTAGTTTACAAGGTGTAATGAGATGTGACATTGTTTGGTTTGCAAGATTTATTGCAAAACCAACTGCAAGCCCGGCGGAACCCTGGGGGTACACGGGCAGAACCCATCTGAGGGTTCCGTCGTATCCGCCAGGCCTGCAGAAGGCTTTGCTATAAATACCAAGCCACAAGTTGATTTTTGGCTGATCACTCTACATTACATTTACACACATTCATTCACTCTTTCATCTAACTCTTTAACATTTCATATGTGAAGTTTCTTTTTGTAGCAAAGAGATTCACAAGCTCATTAAAACTAACAAGTATTCAACACAACGTTGCAAGACTTGTTAGCTTAGCATTGTGTAGACTTGTGTAGTTTACACTTCATTTGATTGTGTATTTTCAGTAGTGATCGGTTAGTATTTTAGTCCTCAAAATACAAAGTGTATCGGGAGTAGTTGTACCCTTGTAAAAGAACTAACGGGAGTGGTTGTACCCTTGGTAAAGAACTCGACATCTAGCTTAGTGTCGGTAAAAGTATAAGCGACGTGTAAGGTTTTCTCCGCCGGTGAAAGGAGCTTGTTGACTAGTGAAAGAAACTCTCGAGTTGAATACTCGGGGCGTGGACGTAGGGCAAGGAAAAAGAGTCCTTGTAGCCGAACCACGATAAATACTCGTGTTGTGGTTTGATCGTTTCTTTCATTTACTTGCATGTTATATATTGTGTTTGTGTATATATCTTTGATCAAACGGAAAGTTTCAAAGCTAACTAAACAAGTTAAAAAGATTTTAAACGGTAAACTATTCAACCCCCTTCTAGTTTTCCACAATTGGCATCAAGAGCTACGTTACTCAAGCTTTTAAAATATATTGTGTTTTAAAACTTGAAACGATCCATGGATTTTGAAAATTACAAAGAAGGGCAATCTATGCAAAGACCACCACTTTTTGAAGCAAATGGTTTTATATATTGGAAAAACCGTTTTGAAACTTACGTGAAATCAAAAGATATAGATTTATGGTATATAATCATTGATGCTGATAATATTGTTACTAATATTAAAGATGATGATCAAAAGAAATTGATTGGTAAAAATAATGAAGCTAAAATGATGCTTTACAATGCTTTGCCTAAGAAAGAATATGAAAGAGTCTTTATGTGTAAAACCGCCAAAGATATTTGGCAATCTTTAATTGTCACTCATCAAGGAAACTCACAAGTTAAAGATAACAAAATTGATCTTCTTGTTCAACAATATGAACAATTTGTTATTTCCGAAGATGAGATTATTGATAATGCTTTTGCTAGGTTTAACACTATTATTACTTCACTTAAAGCACTTGATGAATCTTTTTGTAGTAAGAACTTTGTCAGGAAATTTCTTAGAGCACTCCATCTGAAGTGGAGAGCAAAAGTGACGGCAATTGAAGAATCCAAAGATCTTTCAAGCATGTCACTTGACGAGCTAACTGAAAACCTCAAAGTTCATGAAATGGTAATGGAAAAAGATTCGGAACTAGTTAGAGGCAAGAAAGAAAAAGTTAAGTCCATTGCCTTGAAAGCTAGAGTCCAATCAAGTGATGATGAAGAATCTACTTCGGATAGTGATGATGAGGAATATGCTATGGCCGTTAGAGACTTCAAGAAGTTCTTTCGTAGAAGAGGGAAGTTTGTAAGGCAACCTAAAGATGACAAGAAAACTTTCCGAAAAGATCGTGATGATAGGAAAGGAAAGGTTGAAAGAAAATGCTATAGGTGTGGAGACACAAGTCATCTTGTAGGAGAATGTCCAAAACCACCCAAGAGCAAACCTCAACAAGCTTTTGTGAGTGGTGCTTGGAGTGACTATGAAGGAGATGAAGATGAGCCAAAGAATGATGATATTGCTCTCATGGCTCACAACTCAAATGAGGTGTGCCTCAAAGTTTTTTTGGAACCGGATGAATGGATTAAAGATAGCGGTTGTTCAAGGCACATGACGGGGAACAAAAGCCTCTTCACTACTTATCACAAACGTGACGGAGGTAATGTTACATTTGGTAGTAAAGCTAAGAGCAAAATCATCAGAAAAGGTACAATCTCTCATGACTCCCTTTTTATAGATGATGTAGCTCATGTTGATAACTTAGGTTTTAATCTCCTTAGTATTAGTCAACTTTGTCGTAATAAGTATAATGTCCTTTTTAGTGAAAACGCAAGTAAAATACTTAAAGATGGTATAACCATAGCCAAAGGTGTCCTTAAGAACAACGTATACGTCATGAAGATGGATCCAACATCTAGAGACAAACTTTGTCTTACCTCATTAGATGAATCTTCAACTTTATGGCATAGACGTTTAGGACACGCTAACATGAGACTAATCCAAAACCTCTCCTCCAAAGACTTAGTTCGAAACCTACCTAAGTTGAAATATGACCAACACTTTTGTGATGCTTTTAAAGTCGGTAAACAAGTCCATAGTAGCCATAAGGCTAAAAACTTGGTTTCTACATCTAAGTGTCTAGAACTTTTGCATATGGATTTATTTGGTCCATCCGCTATACAAAGTTATGGAGGTAACTTCTACACTTTGGTCATTGTTGATGATTACTCAAGATATACTTGGACAAAATTTTTGAAAAGTAAAAATGAAGCTTTTGATAAATTTGAGATTCTAAGTAAGAAAATTCAAAATCAAGTAGGGTCTAATATTTTGTCTATTAGAACGGATCACGGTCGTGAATTTGATAATGAATTTCAATTTGGAAACTTTTGTGATATTAATGGTATAACTCACAACTTTTCGGCTCCACGTACTCCTCAATCTAATGGTGTTGTAGAACGTAAAAACCAAACATTGCAAGAGATGAGTAGAACAATGCTTAATGAACAAAACATTCCACAAAAGTTTTGGTGTAATGCCGTTGACACATCAATGTACATTTTAAATCGAGTCTTAATTAGACCATTTTTGAATAAAACTCCTTATGAACTATATAAAGGTAAAAAGCCTACATTAGGATACTTTAGAGTGTTTGGGAGTAAATGTTTCATTCTTAACACCAAGGATTGTCTCACCAAATTTGACACAAAGTCTTACGAAGGTGTATTTCTTGGATATTCACAAAATAGTAAAGCTTACATTGTTTTTAACAAAGAAACCTTAAGAGTCGAGGAATCGTTGAACGTAACATTTGACGAGAGTCCACCTCCCTCTAAGACATCACCTTTGGTAGATGATGACTTAGCTGAAAGCCAAGCAATAGAAAGTCAAGAAATTTTAAGTGATGACAAGGAAGATGAACTATTAAACAAAGAACTTGTCAATGTCAAAGAATCTAAAAGTCATCCATTAGATGGTGTCATTGGCAACATTAACGAAAGAACAGTAAGGTCAAAAGTTCAAAATGAAAGAAACTACTTTTGTTTCGTGTCAACCATTGAACCTAAAAATATTAATGAAGCCATTAAAGATGAGTCTTGGGTAATTGCAATGCAAGAAGAGTTAATCCAATTTGTTAGGAATGATGTATGGACATTAGTTCCTCAACCAAAGAGTCAAACTATAATTGGAACAAAATGGGTATTTCGTAATAAAATGGAAGAAAATGGAATTGTGTCTAGAAACAAAGCTAGGCTAGTTTCACAAGGATATAACCAACAAGAAGGCATTGACTACGATGAAACTTTTGCTCTGGTTGCTAGGCTAGAGTCAATTAGAATCTTACTTGCATATGCATGTGCACACAATTTTAAACTCTTTCAAATGGACGTCAAAAGTGCATTTCTAAATGGAGTCATTAATGAAGAAGTGTATGTTGCTCAACCACCGGGCTTCATCGACTTTGAAAAACCAAATCATGTTTACAAACTTAAAAAGGCTCTTTACGGACTTAAGCAAGCTCCAAAAGCATGGTATGATCAACTTAAAACCTTCCTAGTTGACCATAAGTATACCATGGGCTTAGTTGATAATACTCTCTTCACTAAGAAGAAAGATTCACATATTATCATAGTCCAAATCTATGTTGATGACATTATATTCGGATCAACTTGTCAAGAATTATGTGTGGATTTCTCAAAAATCACGCATGACGAGTTTGAAATGAGTATGATAGGAGAACTCAACTTTTTCCTAGGACTCCAAATTAAACAACTAGAAGATGGTATCTTCTTTAACCAATCTAAATATATTAAGGACATGCTTAAGAAATTTGGATTAGAAGATTCGAAACCAATCAAAACTCCCATGTCCACGGAAACTAAACTCACCAAGGATGAGGAAAGTGAATCCGTAGATAGCACTAAATATAGATGTATGATTGGTAGTCTACTTTACCTAACGGCTAGTAGACCCGACATTATGTTCAGTGTTTGTCTATGTGCTCATTTTCAAGAAGATCCTAAGACTACTCATCTCGTAGCCGTTAAAAGGATTTTTAGGTATATAAAGGGCACTACACATTTAGGTTTATGGTATCCCAAAGGAACGGGAATAGACACCATAGTGTATGCCGACTCGGATCATGCCGGTGACTATGTCGATAGAAAAAGTACAAGTGATATTTGTACTTTTGTTGGACATTGTCTCACCTCATGGTTCTCTAAGAAGCAAACGGCTCTTGCTATCTCAACAACGGAAGCCGAGTACGTTTCGGCCAGAAAGGCATGTCAACAAGCTCTTTGGATGAAGCAAGCTCTTGTCGACTACGGAATTCAACTTAAAAACATCACAATTCTTTGTGACAACAAAGGTGCCATTGATCTTAGCAAAAACCCGGTTCAACATGCTCGTACCAAACATATTGAAATCCATCATCATTTCCTTCGTGACAACGTTCAAAAAGGAAATATCTCAATTGAGAAAGTTTCTTCCGAAGACAACATAGCCGACATTCTCACAAAACCTCTTAAACGTGAACCTTTTAACCTTCTTAGGCTAGGCTTAGGACTCATGGAACCTACATTGTAGTTCTGGACATTAGACAAAAATCACAAAAATCAAAACAAATCCATAACTCTTTTTCTCAACAGGGTCGGCGGAACCCTCAGACACAACGGACGGAACCCAATTCAGGGGTCCGCCGTGTCCGCCGACCTGCAGAATCAATTTTTTTTGTTTATATTAAACCAAACACCCATTATCTCATACCACCACTTCCAAACTGCTACTATTCACTTTACCATCCATCCATACCTACGATTTTCGGGTCTTCCTTTCACTCACATTGCAAATCAATCATCATTGTAAGTATTCTAAACTTGATTACAATCCTGATCTGAGTCTAGGAATTCTATTTTTGCACAAAAACAAAAACTTGGGGTTATGCATTAAACTTGAGAAACTCATGCATAGAATTAGGTGTTTAACAAAACTAATCATGTTCCCCATAGTTAGGAATTGCATTCTTACTTAGTGTAAACATGTTTGCTAAAACACCCCATGTCAAATCTTTCCAAAAATTTCTCACAAATAGGACAAATATTTTTTCGTCTCACATTGAGAATACAAAATCAAAACGTTATGTTTAAAACATCACTTGCATAATGTCTCTTGAATGCTAAAGGGAATACATAACCAATATGTATTTTCGGGTACATTCAAACGAAGCTACATTGAACTAGGAGCGTTTGGGTTATCTTTTGTTTTATAACAAAACTTGCATTAATAAAAGTTTTTGAAACATCATAATGAGTCAAGATAACTGCACCTCCACATTGTCTTCATACAGGCACACACTAGAACATCCACATTATAATAGTAGTTTACTTAAACTAAAATGTGAAATTTTGTTGTTCTAGGAATCATCATGCCTCCTCTAACCCACTACGATCACAAGGACACCATTAAGTACCTACCAAAACACCACAAAACCAAAGGCCTTACCCCAAACCAAGTCAATGTTTTCAAAGCCTTAGAAAAACACTATGTCCATGAGAGTAGAACCATTGACCCGTCTTTCCTAGAAGGCACAAACCTTTACGCCGAATTTGCCACAATCAACTTTGAGTGTCTTTTGAACATCGACGAGCCTATTTGTCCTAGGTTCATTTTGGAATTCTATGCATCCGCCGTCCTCTCCATGGATGATTATGGTCAAATGTCTATCAACTTTAGGGTTAGTGGTCATCAATACTCCTTCACTCTTGAGGAGTTTGCTCAAATCCTAGGTGTCCCAAACCGTAGTAGTTGCATCTATTCTGACTTGCACTCTCTCTCAACTCTTGACAACCTCCATGATCGCATCCATCCTTATGACACACCTCTTGTGTCAAAAGATGTACTCCGTGACCACCTCTTTGTTAGGACAACCAACACTAGGAGAACCCGTTCGAGAAATGAGGTCGATAAGGACCCATATGGAATGGAAATGAATGAACTCAAGCCCCAATTCAAGAAATGGGAGGAAGTCCTTAGAGCAAATGTCATTAGCACCATAGGAAACCGAGACCATATCAACCTTTGCCTTTGCTACATGCTCTACTCTTTGTCCGTTAGGCAACCCTTCAATCTTGCCTACTACATGGCTAAGAGAATGGCCGACATTCCCGTGCATGGCACAACGGCTATGCCGTATGAAATGCTCTTGACCCGTCTCTTTAGGTTCATCTCACCCATTCCACCAACTCCAAACGGTCTTCGCCTTGACTACTCTCTCATTCCACACACCTTTGTCCCACTAAGTAATAAGAGAGTGTACAAAGCCCAAGGAAAACGTCCACATCCTCCTACCTCATCTTCATCTTCCTCAATGAGTGAAGATGACAATTTGCCAAACTCTAGGCTCCCACCTCTCGAATACCTATCCCAACTTCCGGATATTCCTAATGAGTCGGCGGAGTTCAAGCAAACAAAGGGGATGTTTAAGAATCTTGGAAGATTCCTTGGAAAGCTCAAGAACAAGATTGACCGTCAATGAGTGCGGGTGTGTAGGAGTGTTTGGCACTAGGTGCTATTTGAACAAATTTGGTCGTTTAAACAATATTTGTGATGTATTTGTGTGTTAGTACAATGTTTGATACAATTTGAAACATGTATTATCTAACTATGGTGCAGGTAGACAACTTTTGGCAAGTTGTCAAATTTTCATGCTTATCAAATTCTCACTAAGTATAGTGAAATTCTCGACCTCAAGGTCAAAGTCCTATGATATGCGTGTTTACGTGTCTATTTTTTGCATTGCCTAACCAGAAATGCATTATCTTTTTGATTTTAGGAGTTTTTGAAAATTTTGAAAATCGTCTCGCGGGTCAAAATCGCGGACTGCCAATTTTTTCAGCCCTGGCGGTACCCAAAATTGGGTTCCGCCAGTGTATTTTCTGGGCAACCCAGAATTGGCCCAACGGACCAGACAGTACCCTCAAATGGGTTCCGCCTATATATCCTGAGGGTTCCGCCAGTTGCCTGCAGAAATTTTCTTTTTGTTTTCAACATTTCAACATCCAAACACCAAAATCCAATCCTTTTAGATAGAAACCCATTTCCTGCAATTTGTTTAGCACAATAGGGTACTTCTCATTCCTTATAACTCAACCAAAACCATTTCCCGCCAAATTTCAAAAATAGGCATAACCACCCGAAGGACCCTTCACACATAAAGGAAGGAACCCTTCTAAAGGTTCCTTGAAATCCCTGAGATTTATACTTCAACAAATCTACCAAAACCACTAAGCATTTAGTGCAAAACTTGTCTTCTCACTTCACCATTTTCATTGGATTGACTTCCATGATATGACAACCCACAATTAGTTTTCCAAATCATTAGGAACCTCCATTTTTGTATGGACTAACATCAAATCCAAACACTCCTTTCCACAATCCTTCATCCCTATAAATTAAACCATCCTAAACACTATCAAATCACACCTTCTTCATCACAATTTTTGAACTTTAAACCATTTTAACCATGACCAAGTCAACAATCACCTCTCAACCATCACGACCCATTCGGAGAACCACCCGGATAAGTGTAAAACCACTATGGTCTAACCAATCCATCAACCTAAGCTCCTCATCTTCGGATGAATTCACCTCACCTATAAAAAATGAACACTTTTTGAACCTTGCATCTCCATCTCCATCACCAAATGAACCCAATGAGCTCACTCCACCACCAACTAAATCACCCATTGACCCAACTCCACCAAGTGCTCCAACCCAACCATCCAAAACTCCATCACCATCACCATTACCCAAACTTGAACCTATGGAGTTATTTGGGTCTCCACCAACATCACCACACCCTTTTGTCCAAGATCTAAATGATCTTTCACCAAGACCTTCACAATCACCACCTTTTTCACCAAGGTCAATTCTTGACCAAAATGAGCATTTTGACCACACCCAACCACCACCACAATTGTACCATTAACCCAAACCATTGTTGTTTCACCCTATCTACCATGACATCCATGGTCATCTTTATGGAGAACCTAACTTTGAAAACCATGATCACCCAACTCCACCACATTCTCAAGCCCAAACCTTTGAGTCTTTCTTTCCTTCATATGAGGAAATCCAAAACATGGTTGAAAACCACCTCCATCAAGCAATGGAACTTCAAACCACCTTGCTTGACTCAATACCAAACCCATCCTCCACCCAAGACCAAAAACCAACCAACCCTCAAACCAAGAAACCAAAACCAACCCATTTCCACCCACTCATCCCCATGTTTGCTCAAATTGTGAGCAAATGGGTGCAAGCATCAAAACGTTGCTTCACCAATTCCAAGATGAAACCCGTTTTGCATTCCAACACGTCATTGAACGTTTGGATGCTCTTTCCCACCCAAACAAATCCTAGACAACCTTTGGAGGCCGTTTGCCCCATTTAGGAGAGTAGGATTTTATTTTTCTTTCTTGGTTATTTTTTTTGTTTTTGTTTACAAGTAGAAGAACATTTCACATTTCTTGTCTTTTGACTTTTAAAAGTCAAAATTTTACTTGGAATGATATTTCTTTCTACTTACTGTTGTGCATTGTTGGTTGATAATTTTTGCGTTGTCATTGTGGTCGCAATGTGTGTGGTAACTACAAGCTTGACTATATATATCACCAACTAACCATTTTTTTTTGTAGGATCAAAATCCATGTTTCCCATCTTGGCACTCCTTTTAGGGGGAGTAACAAGCAAGGGGGAGCAAGTGCATTATTCCGCTTCGCTACTCTACTTTTTGTTTCGACAAAAAGGGGGAGAAATATATTAAACCGTCAAAAACTTAAATTGATTTTCATCACTTAAGTAAAACAAGTTTAAAATAAATTTTTTTAAGTCTTAAACACCAAGATTTTATGAGTTACTTAAAAACAAAGTTTGTGTTTTGTTATCAACAAAAAGGGGGAGATTGTTAATACAAATATCGCCTAAAAAAGTTATTTATATTTTACGATCTTTGCTATGTTTTGTTAACGACAAAATGTAAACTTTAGTTTCTAAGTAAAACATAATCTTAGTTTTAAAGACTTGCATAAACTAGACTTTTGCTACATTTTACATTTCATAAAACACAACACTTTTTATTTCTTAAAATAGAAATGTCACATCACATTTATGGAAAGTTTTGTCAATATACATTTATGGAAAGAAAGTGTGTTTGACTAACTTTGTGTTTGCTTGCAAGTTATGTGTTTGACTAAGGGTAATGAGATGTGACATTGTTTGGTTTACAAGGTGTAATGAGATGTGACATTGTTTGGTTTGCAAGATTTATTGCAAAACCAACTGCAAGCCCGGCGGAACCCTGGGGGTACACGGGCGGAACCCATCTGAGGGTTCCGTCGTATCCGCCAGGCCTGCAGAAGGCTTTGCTATAAATACCAAGCCACAAGTTGATTTTTGGCTGATCACTCTACATTACATTTACACACATTCATTCACTCTTTCATCTAACTCTTTAACATTTCATATGTGAAGTTTCTTTTTGTAGCAAAGAGATTCACAAGCTCATTAAAACTAACAAGTATTCAACACAACGTTGCAAGACTTGTTAGCTTAGCATTGTGTAGACTTGTGTAGTTTACATTTCATTTGATTGTGTATTTTCAGTAGTGATCGGTTAGTATTTTAGTCCTCAAAATACAAAGTGTATCGGGAGTAGTTGTACCCTTGTAAAAGAACTAACGGGAGTGGTTGTACCCTTGGTAAAGAACTCGACATCTAGCTTAGTGTCGGTAAAAGTATAAGCGACGTGTAAGGTTTTCTCCGCCGGTGAAAGGAGCTTGTTGACTAGTGAAAGAAACTCTCGAGTTGGATACTCGGGGCGTGGACGTAGGGCAAGGAAAAAGAGTCCTTGTAGCCGAACCACGATAAGTACTCGTGTTGTGGTTTGATCGTTTCTTTCATTTACTTGCATGTTATATATTGTGTTTGTGTATATATCTTTGATCAAACGAAAAATTTCAAAGCTAACTAAACAAATTAAAAAGATTTTAAACGGTAAACTATTCAACCCCCCTTTTAGTTTTTCACACCTAGTCTTTACTTAACTGGGACTAGTGAACTAAACATTATGCTATATAACAATTAGCAGGAAATGAATGAACAGTGCTCTTTGGGAAAAAAAAATCGGGTCGGTTTGGGTATATTTTGTTTTGCTACCCAACCCTGACTCAGAAATAAAAAAGTATCATCTCTCCCACACATACTCCAGAACCTCCCATTCTCTTTTTCATCATCTGCCATCTATCTCTACCACACGCACACACTCCGGTACCTCCCATTTTCTTGATGAATCGTTAGTCAAGAAAAGAGGGAAAAAAAACCTTATGTCATAGTTTTTTCTTTCTAAAAATCATACCGATCTTGACGGTAGCTTAAAGGTGGAGATGAGAGAGGTTAATATTGCAAAGTAGAATATCATAAATTGCATGTTTCAGGTTGATTACATGATTTTTTTTTTTTGATTATCAGTTTTAGGTGTTTTGATTTTGATTAGACTTTACTTTTAATTTAGGGTTCTTTGTGAAATTAGGGGTGTTTGGAGGAACGCCGATCGGTTCTAGATCTTTGTTCTTGATGGGTCTCTCTGAGGGCACGTAAGTTTGTTGATTCAATTTATGTTTAGAAGATTTTACTTCTTTAAAAAAAATTACCTCCATTTATGCTACTGCATTTTTTTCAGGTTCTTTGACCTGTGCTTTAATTGCTTTTGGGGCCTTTTATCTTTGTTTGATCTTGAGCATTTTTTATAGTTGTAGCCACAAATTTATAAATGACCAATATGTTATGATTTTTTTAATGATTTTTGATTGATTATATCCACAATAAGTTGTCATTTTCGAGTATTATTCCACATTTAACGGTGGTTTTTTTTAGTACTAAGTAGTGACAATTGCTTAAAATGATGTGAAGAGCAACTAGTTGGAGCCATAAAAGTAAATGCACCTTTCCATACGTTTTTCCAATGCTCAATTTCTAAATAACTTTGTAGTGCCTAATTTTGTTTTTTTATTGTGGTTAAGTTAATGAGCATCTCTTGGGTGCTGAACTAGGCTTGAAATGTGTGGGTTTGGGTGCTTGAGTGGGGCCATAACGGGTCAGTTTAGCTGCTGAAATAGGTGTATTTGGGGGCTGAAGTGGGGTCTGAAATAGGTGCGCTTGGGGGCTGAAATGGGTGAACTGGTATATGTTAGTAAAGGGTGTTTGGGTATCCTTATTTTGAGACAGAGTTGTTAGTAAAGGGGTGTTTGGGTAAACCTTATTTTAGGTATAAATTGTAGCTTTTTTTTGGTTGTTGTTTTTTATTTTATTTATTTATTTAATATAAAAAACGCATTTTAGGTTGCGCCCCAGGATCATCTAATATGAATGCTGTAATAAGGCCACAAACTGTTTTGTATACACCCTACTTTTACATTATTTCAAACCATGTTCATGACAAAACATCATGATTTTCATTAACCGTGTGTGAAAATCTATGCAAACTGCTATAGTTTAACACAGGGAAGATGATAATAATCAAATGGTGAAGAAAAGAGCTAACATTAGCTATAAAGTTGTGACATTTTGTTAATTGTTTAAGAGGTGTTTGGAAACATAATTGTTTAACGAGTGTTTGGGTGGTTCAGGGTCTATAAAAGATTTTGCCAACAAGAAGACTCGGAATGTTTGCGGAAGCAAAATGAGAAGGTACGTTGGATCCAATCCCTGATGGTGACACTACTGAATCTCAGCAAAATTTTGTGGCAGGAATTGATCCATAGGTACTAATCCAATTTCATTATACAATAACGGTGTGAAATAGCGCTAGCTAAGATATAAATATTTTTTTGTCTGAAAGCTAAGATATGGAATAGCGGTAGCTAATTGATGTACATTAGTAAGGTGTGGAATAGCACTAGCTACATTAGTAAGAACTGAGATCAATTAAACTACTGATGAACTCAGATTCATATCAATTAAACTACATCGCCTTATCCAAGCACTGCTTTTGACATATCTAATGCAACGCTAAATTCTGGTAAGAGAGCATGATTGTAATTTGGTATATTAGCCGAGTCAAATAAGCTCATAAGGTGTGGTCATAAGCCATTTATGAGCTCTGGTCATAAGTGTGTATTTGGAAATGATTTGTTAAAGTTTTAGGGGTGTTTGGTTTAGCTTATTTTTCAGGCTTATGAGTTTAATTAACCTTAAAATATATGTAGGATATTGATGAGGATCTACATATTAGGCAACTATGGTCCTCCTTATAAACGACAAGTTTACAGGTATGAAATGCATATATTATTTGATACATGAGTAGTATGCAAAAGGAAGGACAAACACCCTAAAAACTGTTTATTTGCTGTATCAAAACATAATAAGCAATTTTACTAACCAATGCCAAATGGCCTTTGTTTTTATCTAATAGGTTGTTTTTACTTTATGAAATCTGATTGTACATTGATTTTTTGTGATTTTATAGGAAAGAGATGCATTGGTGGTTGCCTTAGATAAGTATCGATATGTCGAGAAGGTTAAACAGGTATTTGATATTTTGATCTACATGTGAGATTAACTGAATGGACTGACTGATTTAGTGTTATTGATGTGTATAACGTTAAATCATTTGCTGGACCTTTAGCGCTCCGCAATGAAAACTTTGCAGACTGAAAAAAAGAAAGCTATGGGCAACCCTCATAAGGATCATGCGAATGCATAAGGGTGAACGATGTGACTCCACTTCCCCTACTTATTTCTCGAGAATCAACACAATATGTTAAACTAATAGGGTACGACATTGCAACAGGTACTCAAGTGATTATAAATGCGTGGGCAATGCGAAGAGATCCTTCACAATAGAGTTTGAAAAAGAGAATAATTCTCAATTTGGGAGTCTGTTGCGAGTGCCATCTGCATATAGAACGGTTCACGCTGCCTAGGTAAGATTTAAACGATGAACCAGTCTAATTGATTTGATAAATTATTTTAATAGTCTAATAGATTTACAAGTTCTGTTACATGCTTTCAAGAAAATGAAAATGATACATCAGTATATTTGAAGTACTATGTCATCAAGTTCAAGTACTACTAAATAAACACCTCGGGCAACTTTATATTTCCTCTTTAAGTTAAAGTAATATTTTTGAAGTATCATTTGCCACCATAATCTCTTAGTGAATTACACTGATGTATTTATTGGTTTTTTGTATTTTGTTTATGTGGTGTTTATGTCAGGCGAGTGCTTATATTCCCGAAAGGAAATAACGTGGATCATTTGTCAATGTATCTTGATGTTGCGGATTCCACTACATTGCCGTATGGTTGGAGTAGATATGCTTAGTTCATCATGGCCGTGGTTAATCAATTCATACCAAGTTCACCACGAGAAAAAGTAAGCACTTTATTGTCGTTTTTTAACAAACTAAATGATTGTACATGTTTACATAGGTTTTGTTTACGGCACAATTTACTTGGTTTGTGGCAAAAGGGATTTAAGATGGGATACCCTCCAACACGAGTTTTATTGTTATATGAAGAAGATTTAAGACTATAAAGACAATTAAAACTGCCTGTTTTTTTCTTTTTTCTATATGCATAAAGATATGGTTACAGGTAATCTGAATATCCAAAGGGGTTTTGCAGCATAGGAGTTAGTTGATATACCGTGTTTTTTTATCCATATTTGGAGTGATATGGTGACTTTTTTTTTCATGACTCCCCTCTTTAAGAGTATCTGATTCTGATTTTATTTCAAATGTTTAGGACAAGTGTTGTTGGATGGCCGCGATGTACAAAATCTCCGGTTGAGTTGGTTGAGAAGACTTATTGGCTCAGTCAGGAACCAACATTCTTTGCCACAACCAAAAAACAAAGAATAGCTACACCAGGGGCCACACATAGAATCCCGAAGATATTCAAAACGCACTGACTGAATTCGTCGATTTTAAACACCCCGCCACGAAGCGTGGGCCTATACCTCTACACAAGTACCAAGCCATGATGGATCTTCTGGTAACCATTTAACAATTCATTGCTATCATCATGATAAATGCAAGTTGTCGTCTTTCAATAGCAAACATACTCGCGTGTATTGGAAATATACAAATGGTTTTTTTACAAGCTACTCATTGAGATATTACATTTTGCTACCTGCATTAGATAGGGACCACATGAAAATAATAGAAGCAAGACCACATGAAAATAATAGAAGAAAGAGATTGTAGCATGAATCTATTAACAATGATGTTTTTTGCCGTAGGTGTTGTTCAACCAGCAAAAAGTGGGAAATCATGTACTAATATTGGTGAAAGCTCTCGATATGTTGCTAATCTAGATAGATTTGCTTTTTCGCAGATCATGTTTCTTACTGTAAGCACCTGTTTGTTTTTCCTTCACGTTTTAAAACTACCGAATCCTGTTTAAAGTTTAGTATTTTATAAGGTGTTTGGATGTGTGTTTAATTTTGGATCATTTGTTCTATAGACTTACAAAGGTTTGCTTTTTTCATGCAAATATTCACTTTTTTCTTCTGATTTTACATATTACAGGGAATGATATTGGTGGGAATGAGCCCACTGTTTCGAGCCATACTCTGGCTGGACAAGAAAATGTTAAATAAAAAAAGTGAGGCGATGTCCTGTATTTTGCTGCTGCAGGGTATGAGCTACTTATACTCTTTTCGAGTATGATCTCCCAAACACACCCTAATTAAAAAAAGACAAGAATTTAGCTAAACAGGTTACTAAGAGTGAAATATGCATTTTGGCAATACTATTGAAGACTCCTCTACTGTCCTAATTTTGTTACGTCTATATAACTTTTCAAACTGGATATTATATTTGTTTCTAAGGGGGGGGGGGGGGGGGTCGGTTAACTGACATTATGTATTTTCAGTTTTTTACTATAAACTTTTGGTTTTGTTGAGGTGTGACTTTGCTCTAAATCTATAACGGTATTGTAGTAGATTGTTGAGGTGTGGCTTTCCTACACCAGTACCAACACAAGATCAGATGACGAAGGTTAAAGAAATTTTTGGTCACTTTACATGTATAAATTTGCAGCTTTCATACTTTTTTTTCTATTGTAGTGTGAGGGCCTTAACCATTTGTATTAGTAATGGGTTAATGGGACAAATCAAGATAGGATGAATCGTAACAGTCTCTTATTGGTTGGAATCAGGTTGCACTCGGTATTGTAACGAGGAAGTGCCTAGAACATGATAATGGTGTTTGTAGATGAGTAATGACTTACGAACGATGAATATAAACATATTTTTGTTACTACAGAAGCTTTTGGTTTCTATGTGGTAGATCATGCAAGTGTATCCTCTTTATGTCTAAAGTGTATAAAATTGACAACTTGATGTATAAATATTGACTGGGTTAATGTTGTTGTTTGTTTTGATTGAATGTAGGTTGTTGCAGATTATTTGTTGGTTTAGTTGGGAGGTGACACTTCTCCAGCAAACAGTGATGAACCAGCTAACAAGGCAATGAAAGCCATGGCTATACAGGTTAGAATATCATATCAGCCAACACCTTTTTAATTGCATAACTTTAGTTGAGAATTTGGTTAAATTTAAAGAAGGAAGGTGGTTATCGGATTAGCATTTCCCTATGTTTTATTAATTCCTATGGTTTGTCATCTTAGCTAAGCTATATATTCATGTAGGATGGTTTAGAAACTGAATATTTCAATCTTTATTTGCTTCTGCTTATCAATAAAAGTAATAAGCGGTCGTATATGCGGCTTAAAGTTTATGCCAAGAATTATGTGAAATTAGATATTTATTTAGGCCTTTGTTTTTTCCTTTATAGGCACATGAACACAGAACGTCTTCATATGAGAGAATGTTGCAGTTCAAAAAGTAGACGACATCATAGTCCGGTTAGAGAAGTTAGTGAAGAAAGTTGTGCCTAAATTGAGCAATGGAACATGCAAACGGATGAGGCGCCATGTATTTTGATTAGCAAACTATATGTAACAAGAAAAACATTTACTATTATAAACTTACCAACATTTTTTTTGCAAAATTTTAAGCACTATTTGATAAAATCATGATAGTTCTGTATGAATCCCATCCAAACACGCAACGTAAACTGCTTCTTTAGCAATACGTTTAGATTGCAGCAACTCAACTAATCTTTTGTGTGGCACTTAAGCTATGCAATGCATATAATTTGCAGGCTGAATCTTTTGTATAACACAAAGTATGCTATGTGCAACAGCTTTGTACCTATTTCTTTTTGTATAACATTACTGCACCTTATATATAGACTCAATTCCACTCTTTACATTTTTCTTTCACCCTTTCTACTTTCCGACACTTGCTAAAAACTTCTTTAGCAAAACATCCCGCAGCAACGCGGGGGCTATATACCTAGTGTAATACAAGTATCACATGGTTAATTACTGTTAATATACAATACAATGAAAATCATGCACATGTTATCAGCAAAAGAAATCCGGTGTTCTCCGATATAAAGGAATCAGAGCTTTTTTAATGTATATGTCCTAATTAAGGGTGAGCATCGGTCCAGGACCGGACCAGACCGACAAGACCGAAGAGCAAATTAGCCAAAAAGCCAAAACCGAGGACTGAACCGAATGTGGTCGGTCCGGTCTCGGTCGGTCCGTCAGTACGGTTTAACACGGCCAAATAATCGATTTGTGGTTCGGACCGGACCGGACCGAGGACTGAATTATCCAAAAACCCAAGACTGAGGACCAGACCGAATGTGGTCGGTCCGGTCTGGTTCGGTCCGGTCTCGGTCGGTCCTTCAATCGGTCTGATCTTTTTGGGTCGTTTGCTCAGCCCTAGTCCTAATGATTCACAAATACTAGCAGGTACCCGTGCGATGCAGGGCGGGTATCCAGTGACTATATTTTCTAGTAATGTGATGTTATGCGGCTATATTCTTTTTAACGATTAATTTACAAATAACAATAATTTTAGGGTTGGATCAGTTGGAAAATCCCTTGCATCTTAACCTAAAGTTCAATGGTTCGATCCTCACTCCCTACAAAAGGCCGGAGGTCCTTTCCTATTTTAGATAGAACTGGAAGCAGCCTCTCTACCTTATGTATGGGTAAGGATGTCTACATCTCAACCTCCCAATACATCGTGAAAGACGGTATTCAGACCCATAAAAAAAAAGCAGTAGTATAATTTCATTTACTGTTAACCGAAGCTATCATTCAACACAATCACCTTTAAATTTTCTGACCTACATGCGATCTTTTAGGCATAGTAAGGTGACCGACGTTTATATTTTTATTTTTACTTCAAATCCACCTTTTTTACACTATATACATCCCCTACATTCACAATTTTAATATACACTATTCACATGAACCAAATATCAAAATTAGCCCAAAATCAATTATACCATACAAATAATACGGCTCAATTACCAAGGTAATTAGTCTAAAATCATTTTCAGCCTAAACAAACTTTAATCATCAATATCTATTAAGGCCCATGATAAAACTACCAAACAATTTGTGATATCATTTGGCCAGCCCAATTAACAACGAAACCGGTATATAACCCAAATGTTAGGACTTATAAATATGTTTACAAAACCTAAATTACCTCATTCTTGTCCTAATTTCTCTCACAAAAATACGCAGCCATGATTTGCAGCCACACAAACATCACATACTCTTCCTTTCTTTCTTATCTTGATAACCGAACATAACCAACAATCTATGTTTGCAAGAAAATCAGACCCTTTTCTTGAATATGAAACGAAAACTCTCTCTAAGGTTTTATGTTGTGTTGACCGTGATGGTGGTTTTGAAATGGGGTTAGAACTGAGGTATATGTAGATGTTGGGTTTTATTATTGTTGTATACTTTCTGTTCGTGGACTATAGATTTAATAAGTTTGATGTTTGTTTTGGCTTCATTGATGATTGCTCTTTTCTTCTTTCATTTCATCATTGTTTTTGTTTTGATATGTAACGGTACATTTTTTTTCTTCTTTTGTGGAATGCATTAATCGGTCGAGGGGGTGACTGGTTTGTGAATTTTGGAGCCGTCCGACCTTCATCGATCTAATGGTTGTAGTGGCGGCGACTCGGTCAGCTCAGGGGTGACCAGTCTGGTCGAACGACCACTATGCCCAGCCTAATGGCTTTATTTTTAAGTACTTGGCTTAGTAGCTTGATTAGCTTGTACATTATGATTAAATAATTATATATTTTGGTGAAGGGGGTGAATTAATTAGTGTATTAATTATATGTGTTGAATAGATTGTTGACCTTAAAATCATTGTGTTTTACATACTTGTGCTTTGTGTTTTATGACTTGTATTTACTTAAAAGCTATTGTACATTGTGCTTAAATTGTTGTAATTTTTGGTGAAGTGGTGTTTTTAGCAGCATTAATGTTGTTTGGTAGAATTTTGGTCTTAAAATGACACCACGCTGTTTTTTGTTGTACAATATGCTTACTTTGTTGTAATTATGAAAATTGAGGCATTAAAGTATTGTAAATCATGCATTATTTCTTGTAAATCTGAAAATTTGGAGTGATAGTGCTTATGTAGTATAGATATGCAAATAGAGCTCACATTTTGTTGTATCAAATGTCGGTTACCTATTGTGTAAGAATAATTCATTTAAGACTCTTATCATAGCGAAAAAAAGCTTTAAAACACAAAAGGGTGGCAATATTGGTACCGCTAACTTAGAGCTTGAGCAATGTATCAAGTTTTTAAGATTTGATGCGTTTAATATATTTAATGATTTGATGCATAAAGAGAGAAAACTTTTAACAAAAACTTATGGTTTATCAAGTTTTTGTGAAAAGCTTTTGATACAATGCATAAAACCCTTTTCAAAAAGTGTTCTAGAATAGTAAAACGTTTTTGTTAGTTTTCGAATTGCGAATGCTCTTGTAAGTACAAGTGATACCCTCTTATTGCTTATTTTATTCATAGTACAAGACTTTTTTTTTTATTATTTTATTATTATTATTATTATTTTGTCTTTTACTATTTTTTACATGTCAAACTTTATAGGTTTTTTTTTTTTTTTTTTTTTTTTTTTTTTTTTTTTTTTTTTTGTGCTGCAGTTTTACTCATTTTATTTACAGGACAAGACAATTTTTTTTTAATGTTTTTTGCTCAGTATTTTTTTTATTTTTACTTATCAAACTTTATATTTTTTGTCGTGTGTTTTTTATTTTACAGTTTTACAATAAGAGTTTTTCTAACTTGTACCTTAAGACCACAAGTTAAGTACACTAAAAATATACAGAGACTCACGGAAAAATATATATATAAAAAAAAACTCGATGACCCATAATTTTTGTGACTCTATGAGTCATAGTTGTTAAAATTTCGATTCTGAGTACTTTTTTGTAAGCTTAAAAAAACCTTTTTTTTTTTTTTTTTTTTGAAAATTGACTTTCTATTAACATGAAATCCTAATATTATTACAAAGAAATCCTGTTGCCAAGGTTTGAACATTGGTCTTTACCCTGAAAGGCCGAAGCCTTACCAACTCTGCTAGGCAGAAGTTAATAATAAAAGCAAAATTAATAATAATAATAATAATAATAATAATAATAATAATAAAATTGTAGAAAATGTACTATCAAAGTCGATTCCATATGCCTCATTGTGATGTCTATGCTGACATGAATGCACAAAACCCACAACCTACTTCTATAGTCCTATACCTACTATCGTCAAACACTATGCCGGTCAATACATAGACTAATGGTGCGGTCGGTATTCTGACATTAATGACAAATTGACAATAAGTATGAGTTTGATTGTAGTGGTGGGTCTTTCATTTATGAAAGAATACTTAACTCTTTTGATGTATATAAAGTATACATTATGGGTATGTTTGGGGAGGGGCTTTTATAGGGTTTATGGGGCTTGGGCTTTTAAAATAAGCCGGCTAATTAAATAAGTCTCGTTTGTTATGGGGCTTATGGAAGGGCTTATAAAATAAGCAGGCTAACAACTTTAGCCCCATAAAAGAAGCTAAAAACTTAAGCCCGGAGCTTTTGAAGAATAAATTACTTATTTACCCACAAAAATATCTAACATATACAAAAACTCATTTAATTATGTCATTTTTAGTAATTTTACAATAATAAGCCCCAGCCCCAGCCCATTTACCAAACAAGTTTATAAAAATACATATTTTAATTTCGGCTTATAATATAAGCTCTAGCCTCAACTCCAGCTCTAGCCCCAGCCCCAGCTCCATCCCATTTCGCCAAACATACTATATATCTATCATTTATTAATATAATAGTGGGAAACCTCATCTTAAACAAACATTTTTAATCACTTTCAAAATAATAGTCTCATTTTCATAGAGGATAGCAAACGTACCCTAAGACTTCATGTATTAAATACTCTCTTCGTCGAACACTATGGCTATGTTTGGGGAAGGCTTTTATGGGGCTTATGGGGGCTTGGGCTTTTACAATAAGCCGGCTAATTAAATAAGTCTCGTTTGTCATGGGGCTTATGGAAGAGCTTATGAAATAAGCCGGCTATAAATTTAGCCTCATAAAAGAGGCTAAAAACTTAAACCCGGGGCTTTTGAAGAATAAATTACTTATTTACCCACAAAAATATCTAACATATATAAAAACTCATTTAATTATATCCTTTTTAGTAATTTTGCAATAATAAGCTCCAGCCTCAGCCCATTTGCCAAACAAGTTCATAAAAATACAAATTTTAATTTCTGTTTATAATATAAGCTTAGCCCCATCCCTAGCTCTAGCTCTAACCCCAACCCCAACTCTAACCCATTTCGCCAAACATATTCTATGTCACAAAAAATTTCATCTTTCATTTTCTTTTTGCTAAACATCGTACACGTACTATGGTCCTTGTAGTGATTTTAATATTTAGGGTGGTACTATTAGTAGACGCTTTTGTCCCTCCCATCTTTTGATACTTACTTTATTGATAAGGTAAGATATTTTTGTAAAGTTTTTTTGTTTTAGGAAAAATTATTTTGTATACCAAATTTATCTTGCATATTATTCATTTTTATAATCTATTTAAAATGAAATCAATGATTGAAATTAAAAACATTTTAATATTTCATTTATGTTTTATAATTTTAAATATCTTTTAAAACCGTTAATCGTTAAATGAAAATAATTACACAATCGCGACGAGCATTTAATTATCTTTCTATAAACGGACACTTTATTATACTTCCGACAATTTTTTTTTTCGTTTTTTTTCAATTTTTTTCCTCTTTTTTGCGTTTTTTTTTTTTTTTTTTCATTATTGAAATTTGCATGAAAAATCACGTGTGATATTAGTGTTAAATCACATATGATAGATATTAGTATTAAATCACATATAATATATAAGATCACATGTGATATTAGTATTAAATGACATATGATTTTTTATGCAAATTTCAGTAAAGAAAAAAACACAAAAAAGTGAAAAACACGAAAAAAAAATTTTTTATCAAAAGTATCGAAGTGCGTATCTTTCGAAAGATAATTAAATGCTCGCCGTAAGGTATATTTTTTTCGCATAACGATTAAGTGTTTGAAAGATATTATTTTTTTTTTAAAAGATGAAAGCGAGTTTTTTTAATGTTGTGATTAATTTCATCAATTAGATCAAATAAAGATGGAAGGTGAAGATTAATCCCTTAGTATGTAAAAAAAATTTGGTCCTCAAATGATCTTAAATCTTTATTTTATATCTTTTGTCTTTTACTATTTTGATTTGTCATACTTTATAGTTTATGTTTCACACTTTTTTAACAGTTTTACATAATTTATTAACATAGTTGTTTATGGTTTTCTACTATTTATTTTTGTGTTTTACTACTTTTAACTTGTCAAACTTTATATTTTCTTTTTCGTATTTTTTGTTTTGTTGTTTTATAATAAAAATAAAATTATAAACATAAAATAAAATTATCACAAGGGGAGTGGGTACCAATAACCTAGGCCTTAAACTTATGATTCGTAAATAATTCGTAGAGTAAACTGCAAAAATCATCCTTGTCGTTTGTAGTTTTTGGCAGTTATCATCCATATATCAAGCTATTGGCTTTAATCATCACTAAGTCCATAAACTATCACCACTAATCATCCCTGAGCACCCAACGAATCAGAAGCTTTGAGTTCCTAAAAAGAAGTCGGATGCCCTCCAATGTCAAAATCTATGACGGAACCGGAGATCCAAAGGATTATTTGAATAACTTTTGTACCGCAGCCAAGGTTGAACGAGGGTCATACCTACCTAGTGCCGCATGTTTAATTCTACTCTTATGGGTCACGCCCGTATGTGGTTTGATGAGCTTCTCTGAAAAGCATCAACAACTTTGAGGATCTACGAAAGAGTTTTCTGTCCTACTTCCTGCGGCAGAAAAAAATACACAAAAGACCCTGTGGAGCTCCGTCACATTGAACGAAAGGAAGGGGAGTCTACGGAGGCATTTGTTGATCATTTCAAGGCCGAAACTTTTCACGTGAATAGTGCTCCGAAATGCATGAGAGTTTCGGGTTTCATGCACGGAATCACCAACCCCGAGTTGATAAAAAGTTTAAATGATAACAAACCAAAAACCGTCGATGAGATGTGGAAGATGACCAAAGCTTTCCTTCGGGGTGAGACAGCCGCATCAAATCAGCCAAGGAAGAAGCATTCGCAGTGGAAGAACCATGAAAGCGGGTCTAAGAATGCTCACAGCCAAATTTTTGAGCGAAAGACAGAGTTCAAAGGGCGTTCCAGACCAGACTGGAAGTAGGGTGACCGGTTCACTCCCCTCACAAAAACGCCAAAGGAAGTCCTAGCCATGGACTCGATTAAGTTCATAGCTCCCCCTCTTATGTCAAGTCCGGTGGAATCCCAGAACATGAACAAATATTGTGACTTTCACATAGAGAGGGGACATCACACAGATGAAGAAGCTCCCCCTCTTATGTCAAGTCCGGTGGAATCCCGGAACAAGAACAAATATTGTGACTTTCACAGGGAGAGGGGGCATCACACAGATGAAGAAGCTGTTAGATCCGGCTAGCTAGCACATCATGTGATGGAAATCAAGTACAACAGCCGGAAGGGCGGGGCCGCCAAAGGCGGTAAAAAGGAAATTGTGGCCAAAGATAAGGCTCCAGCCATATTCATGTACAGACTTGGCAGCAGACAGTTAAGCAAAGGATGCCCTCGAACACAGCCCCTGGAATGGAGATATCATTTCCCCGGTAGAGGGGGATGATTGAGATGAGCACGCGCGGGTAGTAAAGGAAGATGTAGGGGCACTACCACAAAAACAGCCTTTTAGACCGGTTCTAGGGGCCTTTTAGACCAGTGGTCGGACAGGTCTAAATGGGGAGAGGTCTAAAAGATGAAGCACATATAGACCGGTTGAACCACCGGTCTAAAAGATGGTTTTATAGACCCGTGTTAAAACACATATAGACCGGTTGAAGCACCGGTCTAAATGATGGCTTTTTTTACCTGTTCATTTCATTCTAACCTGTCTATATATCGAATTTTAATTAAAAAAATGGCAATCCCAAACAACCCCTTCTCAAATACAATTTCAGTAAGCAATCCCAAATAAGCCCCTTTATAAGCATTTCTAATAAGTAATCCCAAACAGTCCATAAAACTATACATGAGCTGTTTAGAATTGCTTATTGAAGAATGCTTATCAAGGAGGCTGTTTGGGAATGCTTATTAAAACTGCTTATGATAGGGAAGGTTTGGGATTCCTAATACTAAATCTAACACTTAGGCTCAGAAATATGCAAACGCAGAAGCTAATAAAGATACATAGGTAATAAAAATTTCAGAAACAACAGGGTAGCATACTCTTTTTTGGGGAAATATCATTAACATATGCATATTAACAAACAGATACAATTTTTATAAGAACTTAAGAAGTTCGCTGACACCAACATTATCTATCAGCTAAGTTTTCTCTACCATTTGAATGCATAATAAAGGAGATTTCAGCTTATAGTAACCATTCTATTCTTTGTTATGTCTCGCTTAATTGTAAGCTTTAAGTCCTGAAATGCAGCCAAGGATTTTTATCGAAGAATCCGCATCCATATTATTCTAAAAACATATCAGATGTCCCGTAAATCTCCCGTAAACCCTGTCATTGCAATCAATTCAAGTGTCAAATAGAGCATCCTTCCAAAGTAACACTAGATTCACAATGTAAAGTATTAACTTTAATTAGTACCTTATTCCTAAAAGGTGACAACATATCCTACCATAAGCTTAACATTCCACACCAGCGACATGAAACTTTGCTCTAGCAAGTTGATACAGAAGCAGACATATACTACAGGAGCTGCAACATGAAAAGTGAATCATTAATTACTAATTGTTCCTAAAATCATATATAACATGTTAGTTACTTATATAAAGAAGAAAAAAGGTGTTGGCAGGGGCGCAAGGCTACTCTGTCTCACCGTGTTACAGACTATATGTGCAAGCAAACTCCCAACACATACAACTTAGATGAAGATAAAAAGGCAATTCAAAAACAATACCATCAGAACCATCCTCTCGTCATGATAGGACATGAGAAGTCACTCAAGACTGCTGGTAATCATTATGCTCTGATAACCCATATCCGCAATGAGAATAGAGGGCCTAAAATTGAAAAGAGAACAAATTCATGTATTGATCACAATCTTAAATCGTAAAAGAACCCACAGCAGAAAAAGTACATATTTGAGGACTCATTTTTTTTCCAATTTAATAAAATAAGAATAGAAGATGAAACCTATCGATAAACAACAAAGAGAAATACTTAACTACAATACTAAGTACAAATTCTTTTAGACATACATTGATGTGTCCTCACAGTGTTTTAAAATGAGTCGCCGCTCATCTCCTTCACAAATACACTGATGTGAAAACCTTGTATGCAAAAGAAGGAACCTTGTTAATCTTCAGAATAATGGGTGGACTTGTGCAATAGCTCATGTTGCCCCCAAAAACGTTTTAAACATCTTATAAACTAATAAACGTGTTAAATATGATTACTAAAAGTATATTTTTACACTGATAATCTAACTATTTAAAGTAAGTGATTTAGCATAATTTAGGCATTAGCGATGTGCGACACATTCGACCCATTACCATTAGCATGAATGTTTTTACTTTACCCATTTGACATGTTAGAAATGAAATATAGTCCGGATCAAAGTAAAGTAACAAAAGGTAATATGCCTCACATTGTGTTGGGTTGTTGGCATGATCTTCGATAGAATGTCACGTAAATTGTAGTAATGATATATTTCACATTAATTCTCTAAAGTCATTATATATACTCTATGAAAACAACAAGAAAGTCAACATTGCCAAAACTTAAAAATCACTCATTTCAACATGTTACCCTAGTAGCTTGACCTAATAAAGTGACTAACGAATAAAGTGACTACTAGTTAATTACAAACGCTTTGAAGGGATAAATGGACTAAGGGCCATCCAACACGATTCGCTTGCATAGACCATGGAAATTACTAGTCAAATAAAGAGAGTGTCCAATTTTCAGTTTATAACATCATAAGTACGACAACTGTAAAACACACAAAAGAGAATCATGTAAAACAATTATATAGGTTGGTTGATCTATTGAGTGCTTGCCATGATTTATATATAAGTACTTATTGGCTTAATAAGCAATGTCTAGAAGTGTTTATTTAAGAGCTATACAAGCAGATAGCAAAATCGAAAACACTTAACTCGTAAGCATAAGCTTACCAAAATACCTCATTGGTCTACAAACTATTTTAATTATATTCTAAGTGTACCTAAAACATCATTTAACAAATTCATAATTATCAAAAGATTCCTCTAAAATCAAACAACTCGACATATATAAACAACTCGACAGAACAAATATCACTGCCTAATCAAACAAAAATATAAGAAAAACCCTCACAAAATCAAAATAGCGATATATAAACCCAATTAAGATGAAAATATCACACACTGGTTAGGGGTTTGCTACAGGTGACTGTCGTGACTATGTTTGGTCACAGATCTGACGTTGATGCTATAGGTGATGGCTCTGGTAGCAGATGCTATGACAGCAGTTAATTGAAAAGTTTGAAGCCATAGGGTAGTACAAATGGAGAGTGAATTGTGAATCTGTTTTATGACTTTTTCATTTAGGTGGTCAATTGAAAAGTTTGAAGTGAAAAGGAAATTTAATCCCTCCTAAAACTTTAATAGACCGGTGTATTTTATTCAAACACGCCTGTAAGTGTTTTCATATCTAGACAGGTGGAAATTAGAATCACCTGTCTAAAAGGTTGTTTTTTAGACCTGTTGTTATAATTGTAACCGGCTCAAATATTTTTTTTCACATATAGACGGGTGAAAATCAAGTAAACAGGTCTTAAAGCTATTTAGACCTGTGATTTTAACAAAAGGGTCTTTATAAGGAGGTCTAAAAGATCCTTTTTGTAGTAGTGGGGGACACCAGGTCCACAGGATGTACGTAGACAATGGGAGTGCCTCGGAAGTCTTGTATGAACATTGTTTTAACCGCTTGAGTCTGGAAAAGACTGGTTCCTGGCTTATCTCTACTTCTTGGGTTCAGTGGAGAACTATCTTAGGCTTTGGGACAAATCCTTCGAGAAGTAACATTGGGTGATGAGGAAATTCAGCCAGCACTCGGATGAATTTCATGGTCGTGAGATCCCCATCGTAGTACAATGTGATAATTGGCAGACCCAGCATACGTGTTGGTTTTGTGGACATAAAATAATAGATGTGTGTTAGGATCGAACTCGAGACTACGGGATTGCACATTTTACGTATGAGAATCGATGTTAAATAATTAATATATAAATAAGTTATATTTAATTATTAGATCACAAATAAAGTAAATAATATATGAGGGACTTATTATTATGAAAACCAAACTCATGAGGTGTTGGTTAATATCGGTCGAAACAAGAAAAGGAATGGAGGGGTCCGAGTGTCGTTTTGTGGAAGTTAAGAAGGTGATAGACTCTAACTTGGTGAACAAGTTTGAGGGCAATATAAACACCTCATTGGCTTCACAAAACGTACGGATGAAAAACAACCTTACGGTGGATATTTATGTATCGCATATCACTTGTTTTGATAACTACTATAGAGTAAAGTAAAGTAACTCCCAATACCGTCTTCCACGGGTTATGGGTCCCAATACCGTCTTCCACGGTGTATGGGGGAGGTTGAGACGTAGACAACCATACCCCTACCTAAGGTAGAGAGGCTGCTTTCGGTTCTACTTAATGTAGAAAAGGACATCCGGCCTTTTGTAGGGAGTGAGGATCGAACCCTTGACCTCTAGGTTAAGAGGCAAGGGGTTTTGATAACTACTATAATATCTCTTATACATGCCATGCATGTCATGACATGTGCATGGATGTATTTATCCTTTTATATCATCAGGAATTGATTCGGCCAAAAAGAGAATAAATGGGTCCGACCCAATTTATATCTTGAAAGTAAAAACCTTGTTTGTTTAGTACTTTATTCGTGATTCAAGAACTAGCATTCACATCGCATCGCTATTAGTACGTGTGTACATAAACGTAGGGCAAACACACTATTGTTTGATTCTTGGATTGAATAACAAAAGGGTAAGGGGTTATTCTTACAATCCGCATAAACCCTAATTAGGGTTCTTGATTTGAAGATTGCAATTGATTCTTGTTCGGGCTAAAATCACAAAGGTATGTTTACTTTTATATTTGATTAATTAATTACATATTGTATGATCTTGTAATTGCTTTCGCTATGCTCACTTGATGTGTTTGGTTTATTTATATGATTGTCATGATATTATAATTCAACAATACGACTACTCAAAATTGTCCCCTCTACGGCACATAGGATGCTAAAATTCCCCACAAAGGGCGAGATTGTGACCTTGCACAACGACAAAGTGGTTCAGGCTATTTGTCTTTCTGTGCGCCCGGCCTAGTTTGTTGGTCTGGGAGCATTATACATGATCAATATTCGTATTTGATATCGATCTTCTTGTCAAATCAATTGAATTTTGAGCTTTAACCAAAGTCGGTGGATACAAAAAGATAAACGCTTATTCGATCGAAAAGATACTACGATATCGAATAAAGTTAAGATATTTCTGAGAACATGAACATTTATAAAAGACCAAAATTACAATATAGAACAGTAATTATTAATCTATAAAAAAAAGTATAGGTGGTAGAAAGAAAGAGATTGATGAGCAGAAATGGGACCATAAATTTTCCATTTCTACTAACTTCTTCCTCTGTCTTGTTATTTTCACTCTTTCATCTCTCATTTATTCACACATACATACAAACACAAAACATTGTCTCGAGGGATGTACATGATATCCTTGTTTTAAACGATTTAATCCTTTTTTTCACAGGAGGCCAATGATAGTGGTAACGTAAACCTAATAAAATGCTTCCGTCGCTATGAGTTCATTTCAGTCACTAATTCTTTTTATTTTAATCACTTTTTATCTTCTCACTTTGACCACGTATTGCTTCAATAGTAATCTCTCGAAAACGACTCACGTCCGGGTAATTAATCCCTCCTCCCATCATTTTTGTTATTATTGTTTTAGTTCTATACTGTATTTTTCATTTTTCTGCTATTATGTTTAGGAAATTAGTTTTTAACTATTGGTTTAATTGGGTTCTTTACTTATGGTGTAGGGTTTATTGTATGAAGAGAAAACAAGGCTCGGTTCAACGCCACCAAGCTGTCACAACAAGTGCAATATTTGTCATCCATGCATGGCTGTGCAAGTGCCAACAATGCCGGGTCATGACCGAGTCAAACCGGTTGAGCACCGAGTCAGACCGGTTTACTACTATGATCAACCACCATCTTCTTCCACAGGTAACCGGTACACAAATTACAAGCCGCTTGGTTGGAAATGCAGATGTGATGGCCACTTGTATAACCCTTAGTTTTTTTTTTTTTTTTTTTTTTTTTAATTAGTTCAATTTACCAAAAATAAACCTGTTTTTTAGTTGAGTGCATCGTACATATTTATTTGTATTTTTTAATTGTTCTGTATCTTTTTTTCTCCCTTGATATTTTCTGACATATAACAAACAATTAATTTAATGCATGTAAGGGATTTCACTTTCAAGTTTTATTGAATTCTTTAACGTTAAAAGAAGGAAAGTACGGGCCGTTAAATAAGTGCTCTTTTTCTCTCTCTATATATATATATAAAATAACCACACAATATGACACTTCTTGATTGGTATATTTCCTCAAAGTTTCTCTCTCTTCTCTCTTATTAAACCAATCACTTCTTTACACATCATTGCCATGTTATTGTGTGTTTATTTTTTTTGTAAAGTGTATGTGATTGTAGCATTACTCATATATTAAACTTAAAAATGATAAATAATATGTGTAATCATCAAAATACCCACTTTAAAATTCACTTTCAATATTTTATTTACTTTCTCACAATTACTTTTTTCAAACATAGTTTTTGAAATAGCGGCCTTGAAAATAATTTTTGTTTTTAAAATTAATATTGTTTCAAAATTAAAAAATCTTTAACATTTCTTTTTTTACCTTTTTAAAAATTTATGTCAAACCCAATTCATATTTCAATCAAAATTTGTTAAATTGGACTGATATGATGTTATTGTCATCTTCGAAAATGATGAAAACTTATTAACGCTAATTACTAAACATATTTTACTACAATATGTTAAACGTAATTATTTGCGACTATAAAATAATATTTTTATAATTTTTCTTGAGATTTGGTCAAGTGGTCCTCTTTTTGGTTGTATCAATAACGAATCATTTAGCTAGCTGTATTTACAGTCAGCGGTTAGTAATACTATTTTTAGCATGTGGGATGGCTAGAATAAGATCAACTCGATCATTGTTTTTCTAATATAAAAAGGAAAATGTACAAATTTTGTTAGTAAAATGATGTACAGTATTGATGAAGAGATATTCCGAGAAGGGGAGTGATATGTCCACGCAACACTTTTATTTGCACACAAAAATTCAAATGGAAATGACATTTATACCCCTATCTATTTTAACTCACTTTTCCATCGTTATCTTCTTTGTAAACTATGAGTCTCCCTTTCCCTCTTTTTAAACAATTAAGGAGAAAAGTTCATTTGTGAACTAAGTTTTTGTTACAAACTGAGGGATAAATCCCACCATTCATCTAGTTTGATCTAACGGTGAGGATTAACCTAAGATTTAATATGGAAACCTAAGTCCATGTTTTTTTCTTGTCTCTTTCTCTTTCTTTTTATTCACTTCTTTTTTCTATTTTTTTCTATTTTTTTATTTATTTATTTTTTTGTCTTTTTTAGCCCTACACGTGACTTTTTTTGTCTTTTTTATTTTCTAGTCAAGGTTTGTTTTTTTTTTTCTTTCTTTTTCTTGGTCCTTCCTTTTCTATTCACGTTGTTTTTTTTCTTTTTTCAAGCTTTTTTTAATAAACATTTTTTTAATTCACTTTTTTTTTTCTTTTTTCTTTTTAAAAAAATCACGCTTTTTTTTTTAATTTACGTGTATTTTTTTTTTAAATTCACGTTTTTTATTTTAATTCAAGTTATTTTCACTTTCTTACGTTTTCGGTCATTTTCATACGTTTATACACGTTTTCGTCCGTCTTCAGACGTTTTAATTCATTTTCGCCCGTTTTCATACGTTTATACACGTTTTCGTTCATTTTCATTCGTTTTTATCCGTTTTCGTCCATTTTACATACGTTTTCATCCATTTTTAGACGTGTTTTTACGCTTTCATGTGTTTTTGTCCGTTTCATACTTATTCATCTGTTTTCTTGCGTTTTCATCCATTTTCTTGCGTTTTCGTCCATTTTCATCCGTTTTCTTCCGTTTTCGTCCTATTTTTCATACGTTTTCATCCGTTTTTAGACGTGTTTTTATGCTTTCATGTGTTTTTGTCCGTTTCATACTTATTTATCCGTGTTCTTGCGTTTTCATCCGTTTTCTTGTGTTTTCGTCCATTTTCATCCGTTTTCTTTCGTTTTCGTCCTATTTTTCATACGTTTTCTTCCTTTTTCATACGTGTTTTTATGCTTTCATATATTTTCTTCCGTTTTCATACATATTCTTCCGTTTTCTTATATTCTCGTCGTTTTCATTCGTTTTTGTCCGCTTTTCAATATCTTTGGCCATTCTCAGACGTTTTCATACGTTTCGGAATATCACAAGTGATATTTTGTGATATTTAGAATATCACCCCAGTAATATACTAAATATCACAAGTGAAATTCGGAATATCACAAGTAATTATCTGAATATCACATGTCATATTTTGTGATTTTCTGAACATCACAAGTGATATATTGAGTACCACAATTGATATTCTGTGTTTTTGGCCATTCTCAGACGTTTTCATACGTTTCAGAATATCACAAGTGATATTCTGTGATATTCAGAATATCACTTGTGATATTCACAAGTGATAGATATTCAGAAAATCACAAGTGATATTCAGAATATTATTAGTGATATTTAGAAAATCACAAGTGATATTCTGAATATCAATTGTGATATTCAAAAACGTATGAAAACGAATGAAAATGTATGAAAGTGAAAAAAAACGTGAATTAAAAAAAATGTGAAAATCACTTGTAATATTTTGAATATCACTTGTAATTTTCTGAATATCACTTGTGATATTCAGAATATCACTTGTGATTTTCATCTTACAAAACATTAGTTGAAAATCACTTGTGATATTCCGAATATCACTTGTAATATTCAGAATATCACTTGTGATATTCTAAATATCACAAGTGATATTCAATTAATGCATTGTAACATTAAAATCACAAGTGATATTCAGAATATCACAAATGATATTTAGAAAATTACAAGTGATGTTCGTGTTACAAAACATTAGTTGAAAATCACTTGTAATATTTAGAATATCACTTGTGATTTTTATGTTATAAATCATTAGTTGAAAATCACTTGTGATATTTAGAATATCACTTGTGATATTCAGAATATCAGTTGTGATTTTCTGAATATCACTTGTGATTTTCTGAATATCACAAGTGATTTTCATGTTACAAAACATTACTTGAAAATCACTTGTGATATTCAGAATATCACTTGTAATATTCTGAGTATCAAAGAATAATACTTTTGATATTCAGAAACGTATGAAAACATCTAAAAATGGCCGAAAACATTTAGAAATGGACGAAAACATATGAAAATAGATGAAAACGTAAGAAAACGGACGAATACGTACGAAAACGGACGAAAATGTTTGAAAACAGACAATGATGTATAAAAATAGACGAAAACATCTGAAAACAGACGAAAACATCCGAAAACGGAGGAAAACATCCAAAAACAGACCAAAACGTATGAAAACGGACGAAAACAGATGAAAACGTATGTAAACGGACAAAACGTATAAAAAAGGATGGAAACATATAAAAACGGACAAAATCGTATAAAACGGACAAAAACGTATGAAAACGGACAAAAAACGAAGGAAGACATATAAAAACAGACAAAAACGTATAAAAGTAGACGAAAATGTCTGAAAACAGTCGAAAAAGTAAAAAAATGGACGAAAACGTATGAAAACGGACAAAAAGGCCTGGAAACATATGAAAATGTATGAAAACGTATAAAAACGGTCAAAAACGTATAAAAACAGATGAAAACGTATATAAACGTACGGAAACCGACGAAAACCTATAAAACAGACGAAAATGTTTGAAAAGAGACGAAAACGTAAAAAAACGGACGAAAACGTATAAAACAGATGAAAACGTATTAAAATGGACGAAACGTATGAAAACGGGTGAAAACGTAAGAAAACAGACGAAAACGTATGAAAACGAGCGAAAACGTAAGAAAACAGACGAAAACAGACAAAAATGTATGAAAACGAACGAAAACGTAAGAAAACTGACGAAAACGAAAAAAACCGACGAATATGTATGAAAAACCAAAAAAACGTAAAAAAAAATGCAAATAAAAAAAAACTTGAATTAAAGAAAAAAAAACGTGAAGTTAAAAAAAAGAAAAAAAAAAACATGAATTTAGGTTGTCTTATTAAATCTTAGGTTAATCCCCATCATTAGATCAAACTAGATAGATGGTGGGGATTTGTCCCTCAGTTTGTAACAAAAACTTAGTTTATAAAATAACTCACCTCATATCACCTAAAACATTCGTAAAATAAATTATGGAATTTAATTCTCACTCAGAAATTTTATGTGTAAAGACCATTATCCCCTCAGCCCTCAATCCCTCATTATCTTTTTGTTTAATCTTCTCTCTATGCACATGATCAATTTTTGTATGCAAAAAGTCTTCGAAATACCTAGTTAATCGATGAGCAATTTCTTGTGTAAAGACCACTTGAGTATTCAAGTTAACGAATCTAGTGGTGCCTCACTTCCACCCTTCTTTTGACTTTTTTGATGATTTTGATCCAACGTGACACTCAAAAGCCGCCGTCTATCAGGTGGATGCAAAGTTTTTGGAAACTTTGAATTGTTTTATGGTAAAATAAAATATACGATGTGAAACATTTGACAGAGTTTTGTCATAACGGAATGTTTGAAGGATTAATAGGCTTCTCACAGTGGTGACCGATATTGCATCATCTTTTCGGCTGCCAACTCAGATTTCTCTCTCCTCAACCCATATTCACATCTCTCATCACAGTGGCAACCCATATTGCATCATTTTTTTTAATTTCAAACATTTTAAAAAACAAATTTACAAATAATTTTGTATGTTTCAGTCAATGCTATTATTTCAAACATAAATCAACAAGTATTGATGACGTATAGTCTATATATAGGCCACGAGCCCAAATGATAAACATCACTAAGGCCCAAAACCTCCATGAGTGGGCTATTATAACTTGGGCCGCAATGATAATGGGATCGGGCTCACGTAGATCCAATTCCAACCAAACTATATACGGTATAGATAAGGATCTTCTATCTATGGAATAGATATCCTTAACTCAGATAAGCACCACGGGTGCGAAGAGTAAGGAGCAAGAAATCTACGAGGATTCTGCTCCTATATAAGGAACGACATAATTCTCATTAAAGGTACGATTTACAAACCCTAAAACTCTTTACGAGAACCCTAAACCGATTACTTACTCTCACGCCGGAGTCTAATCGTGGGAGACAATCCCACGATAAGTCTAACGGTGTTGTTTATTTTCTTAGTGCGCAGGGTTCAAGCATTAAGAAGCGAATTGATACGAGAGCAAGAGCCCATATCAGGAATGCCCAACTTTTGTATCAACAAGTGGCGCCATCCGTGGGACCCCTACTAAGAATTAAGGAATTAGAATGACGAAGAATAAAAATTCAAGCCAGCGGACTCCGCAGTTGGAAAAACACGTGACCCCCATAGGAAGAATCAACAAGATTCGACCCCTAGGCAGGCTGCTGGGACAACCAGCGCACCCGGTCACCAAGAGGCGGAAACAACCCAACCTCTTCCAGTGGTAGAACTGCCTATAAGGACTACCCAAGCCACCACAGTGGTTCCAAGCATTGAGGAACTCCAGCGCACCTTCTTCACTACTCCTCACCAAACGGTACCTACAGTGGACAACACTGTACCACCAGGCGCGCCTAACCGAGATAGGGCGCCCAATACTGAGGCAGATATTCTTGCAGCAACTGAGGACACACCTGACCTAACTTGGGAAATTTTGTATCCTAAAATTATGAAACCCTAACTTCCCTCATGCAAGAAGATGCAAGAAGATCAAGCCCGGCTCAATTTTGATCCTGAACGCGAACCATCACCACTGCGCCACCCACGAGGAAGACGTGCAGATAACGAAAAACGTACTACTATCCACGATAGGCTGGGTACGACATCTGACTCACAATATTCAGAGGAATATGAAGGCAGCGAGAGGCGTACTAATGTTCATTCCAGACTTGCCAGCCGAGGGATACAAGATCGATTAGGACCTCAACATTCACCAAGTGAAGGTTCCTCCAGATCTAGGAGCCAAAGAATTCACGATAGATTAGGGAGGAGAATATCCCCAAGTGAAAGCCCCTCAAGCTCTTCTTCTGAAGGAAGCTGGCGCAAGCATCGCAAAAGAGATTACTCGTCCTCCATCGACTCCTCGGACAACGAGGATAGGGAAACAGGACATTGGAAGTCAAGAGGAAGACGTCGCGAAGAAGAAAATGAAGATATGTCTCTTCCATGGCGTCGCCAGAAAGTTGATGCTTTTATACGACGTATCAGCGATTACTCCGACCGCAAAAGGAGGCGCATGCCCACTAATGTAAAAACATATGATGGGACAGGTGATCCGGATGACCACCTAAAAATTTTCGAATCAGCTGCTACTATCGAAAATTGGCCACAACCTGTGTGGTGCCATATGTTTAATTCTACATTAGTAGGGAATGCGCGCACATGGTTTAGCAAACTCCCACGACGGAGCATCGGTGGGTTTGAAGAATTACGGAAAGCATTCCGTCTAAACTTTACCCAAAGAAAGAAGTGCGCTAAAAACCCTGTTGAACTTGCCAGAGTAAAACAACGCCAAGGGGAATCAACCAATGCTTTTATGGAACGCTTTAAGGATGAGTGCATACAGGTCAAAGCGTGTCCCGAAATTCTAAAAATTTCAGGGTTCATGAATGGGATTAACAACCCAGAACTTATTCGGAAGCTAAATGACAAGGTTCCCCAAACTTTCGATGAGCTAACAAAGCGCACAAGATCTTTCATACAAGGAGAAGCAGCCGCTGCAGATAGCAAAAAAGGCTACTCTAATTATAGGCAACAAGAACAGCCTAGGAGACAATCCAATGATTAGAATAACAACCACAACAGAAATTATCGCAGTGGACGAGATAATGACAAGTATACCCATCTCACAAAAACTCCGAGGGAAATATTTGTTACAGAAGGAGCAAACTTCCCAAAACCTCCGCCAATGCGTACCGCAGAGGACAAACACATAGGGAATGGATACTGCGAATATCATGGCCAGAAAGGCCATACAACCAACGAGTGTGTCCAGCTACGACAACTGATTGAAAAATTAGTGAGAGAAGGCAGAATGGACCACCTCGTAAAAAACATTAAAGAAGGAAAGGATAAACAAAGGAATGGGGGCAAGAAAGAACCTTCCAAAGAAAAAGCTGACACCATATACATGATACAGTCATGGCAACGCAAGATAAAACAAAAAGTCAGTCAAAAATTCTCTCCAGAAAAAGAGATATCCTTCCCTACTCTAGCTGCGGACAACGCAGTAGTAGAACCACTAACTATTGAAATACATACGGGGGGGGGGGGGGGGGGGATGATATCCACCGCATGTACATCGATGGGGGAGCATCCGCAGACATCCTATACGATCATTGCTTCAAAAGGCTACGACCTGAAATCCAAAGTCAATTGATACCAGCCACAACGTCGCTGACTGGATTCACAGGAGAAAAGATTTGGCCTATGGGGCAATTGCGCTTGCTAGTAGTTGTGGGTGATGAACAACACTCAACAGCAACATGGATAAACTTCATGGTAATCAAGTCTCCCTCACCATACAATGGCATCATTGGGAGACCTGGAATATCATCCATGCGCGTTGTACCATCTACAGCACATGGGATGCTCAAGTTTCCAGTAGAAGGAGGAGTGGTTACCCTCTATAACACAACAGTACCACCAAAAGAATGCAACGCAGTAACCACTGAGGTGGAGAGTATTCCAGAACAGCGCACAGAAAAAACACCAAACTTAAAGGTCGCTATTCATCCCGATTACCCAGAACAACAAATCTCGATTGGAGGATCTTTATCTGACAAAGGTAAAGCAGCTGTGTGCGCACTCTTGCAAAAGAACCTAGACATCTTCGTATGGGAACCAAAGCACATGACCGGAGTGCCACGCTCTATCATGGAGCACAAGCTACAAATCCGACAAGGATATCCCCCAATACGACAGAAGAAGCGCGGCCAGGCCCCAGATCGTGCAAAAGCTATTCTGGAAGAGGTACACAAACTCGTAGACGTAGGCATCATGCGCGAAGTATACTATCACGACTGGCTCTCTAACCCAGTGATGGTAAAGAAGAGCGATGGCAGTTGGAGAATGTGCGTGGACTTCACAGACCTTAACAAAGCATGTCCACAGGACTGCTATCCACTGCCAGAAATAGACTGGAAGGTAGAATCCCTGTGCGGATATCTTTTTAAATGCTTCCTAGACGCATACAAAGGGTATCATCAAATCCAGATGGCAGTCGAGGATGAAGAAAAAACAGCTTTCCACACAAGTCAAGGGGTTTACTGCTACACGAAAATGCCTTTTGGCCTAAAAAACGCAGGCGCAACATACCAACGATTGGTGGACACAGCTTTCGAGAAACAAGTAGGTCGAAACTTGGAGGTCTACGTTGACGACCTTGTCATCAAAAGCCACACAGAGGATGAATTGGTGCGCGACATTGAGGAAACGTTCAAAACATTGGGACAAATAAACATGAAGTTAAATCCCAAGAAATGCACCTTTGGCGCAACGGAAGGCATGTTCCTCGGATACCTAATAGAACCTGATGGAATCAAGCCTTTCCCATATAAAACAAAAGCTGTTATTGATCTTCCCTCACCGCGCACACTCAAAGAAGTCCAGTCATTAAACGGAAAGCTAGCTGGGCTAAACCGTTTTTTATCTAAATCAGCATACAAATCACTCCCTCTCTTTAAAACACTCACGAAGTGCACCAAAAAGGGTGATTTTTGTTGGACTAAGGAAGCAGAGGAAGCTTTCCAACAACTAAAACAACACCTGGCATCACTTCCCAAACTTGTCGCACCGCGACCAGGGGAAGAGCTAATCATGTACTTATCTGCAACCCATGGAGCAGTTAGCGCAGTGCTATTGATAGATAGAAACTCCGTCCAGAAACTCATATACTTCGTAAGCAAAGCATTGAAGAAGACAGAGACTAACTACAGCGCCATGGAAAAGCTGGTCTTAGCCCTAGTATTCGCAGCTAAAAGATTGCGCAGATACTTTCAAGCGCACCCAATAGCTCTAATAATAGACCAGCCAATCAAACAAGTTATCTCTAAACCTGACCCATCAGGACGGCTACAAAAGTGGAGTGTCTTGTTAAACGAATACAACATCTCGTATAGACCACGCACTGCAATCAAGGGACAGATATTAGCCGATTTCATTGTTGAGAAGCCAGATACCGACAGTTCAACCTCAACAACCAAAATAGATCTGCAGGAACCCTGGATTCTGTTCACAGATGGATCCTCATGTGTGGATGAATCAGGCGCAGGCCTTATCCATACAAATCCAGAAGGTATGGAATTCACCTATGCGATGCGCTTCGAATTCACAGCCACAAACAATGAGGCAGAATACGAAGCCCTACTCGCTGGACTACGTATTGCAATCCAAATGGGTGTACGCAACCTGGAGGCAAACGTAGATTCTCGGCTAGTCGCTAACCATGTGCTAGGCGAATATGAAGCCAAGGATGAGCACATGATCCAATACCTGGATAAGACCAAGTCCCTAATTAAGAACTTTGATAAGTTCACAATAAAACAAGTACCTAGAGGGGACAACAGGAAGGCTGATACGCTTAGCAAGATTGCATCCACTAGCTTTGCGCACTTGTCAAAACAGGTATTGGTAGAAACCTTACAAAACAAGTCAATCTTGGATATGAAAGTATCCACAGTGATAGAAGAACAAGATCCTACATGGATGACACCTATCAATGAATTCATTAGCAAGGGAGTCTTACCACAAGATCATAAGGATGCTCGAAGAGTGCGGCGCACAGCGCAGCGATTTGAACTACGGGACAACATACTCTATCGACGTTCTTTCTTGCAACCTTGGCTCCGATGTGTTGGACCTCTTCAAGCAGACTATGTACTCCGAGAAATCCACGCTGGATCATGCAGCATACACTCAGGGCCGCGATCTGTTGTTGCGCGCGCTCTACGGTCGGGGTACTATTGGCCAACTATGCACCGCGACGCGCGCGATATGATTAAAAAGTGCAGCAATTGCCAAGTACACAGGCCAATTCCGCGCCAACCAGAACAAGAGCTAACACCCATTACCTCACCATGGCCATTCTACAAATGGGGCATTGACATCGCAGGACCTTTTCCAGTCGCAACAGGAGGGTTAAAATTCCTCATCGTAGCCATAGACTACTTTACGAAATGGATTAAGGCAAAGGCAGTAGTGAGTATCATGGGCAACCAGGTCAAACATTTTTTATGGGATAACATTGTCTGTCGCTTCGGACTTCCTGGAGAGATCATATCAGACAATGGGAAGCAGTTCTGCGACAACCATTCAAAGATTGGTGCACGCAATTGAACATCACACAACACTTCGCTTCAGTAAAACACCCACAAACCAATGGTTTAGTTGAGCGAGCAAATCGCAGTCTAGGTGAAGGAATAAAAGCACGTCTTGACAGACACAAAGGAAGGTGGGTGGACGAGCTCTCACATGTCCTATGGGCGCATCGCACCACAATCAAAACCAGTACTGGAGACACGCCATTCTCCCTTGTCTATGGAACATAAGCCGTCATACCAGCTGAGATAGGAATGCCAACTATACGAACAGCAGAGGTCAACGTCACAACAAATGACGAGGAGCGGCGCATAGACTTGGACTTACTGGAAGAAAGACATGTACGCGCAGCTATACGCGAAGCAAAGGCTAAAGCAAAAATGAAGAAGTATTATGATGCAAAGGTCAAACACACTTCCTTTAGGCCAGGAGACTTTGTATACCGCGCCAATGACGTAAGCCATGCAGAAGACACAGGCAAGCTCGGACCCAAATGGGAAGGACCCTACGAGGTCACTGATGCGCTAGGCAATGGCGCATACAGGTTGCGCGATATGGAAGGTCACGGCCTAGAACGCACCTAGAATATCTGCAACCTTAAAAGATGTTATCTTTAGGAAAGGCTACGGCCCATACAAAGACAACTTTGCACCTTAGGATGTGCCCAATAAGTGTTTGTTTTTTCTTTTCTTTCTTAGGAATTGTCTTTTACTTTTTCAAAAAACTTGCAAGTATCAATAAAATGTTATGGTTTCTAGCTAACTCCACAAGCATTTCACTTTATTGCGTACATTCTTATATATGTCAATATTGTTATATTATATTTTTGCCTACATGGCGTGCATGCACTAATTAAAGACCCACGAATGCATAAAGGATGAGTAAACCTACTAATTCACTCGTTGAGTAAGAGGGTTGTAAACCCATCAACATTGGATCACGCATCCTTGCTAAGCGCCTTACTTTTGAGACGTTGAGGTAAGTTTATCTTGTGCGTCCCACGACGGATGCGCAAATATCAAGTACACTGTACGAAGCTTAGCAAATAACGAGCCAAGACTCTTGGTCAAATAATAAAACTTCGCAGACATTAATGCAAGTATAATCTTAAGTCACGCACTTAATTTACACATAAAAGAGTATCTTAATTTACCATAATATGCAAAAGATACACATTGTTATTCATATAATAAACATACAAGTTACAAAACAGCCTATACACTATGGCGATGCTCAGGGCTATCTTCCGGTGCAGCGGAACTTCCTGCCTCTTGAAGCTTTCTCAAGAGCAATGCATCCTTAGGCGATAAAGTCGCTACACTCATAGGAACCCCATCAGACCTGGGAATATGTGCAGCGCCTACACCGCATAGGACGGCCTTGCCCTTAATCCCCATTTTCTGGGCAGCTCTCTGTGCGTGGCGCTCCAACACCTCCTTCAGAGAAATTTCCTTCTCAAGAGCAAATGGGTTCAACATGTGGCGAGGCTGCGCAAACACAGGAACCTGCAGCTGCGACTCATCGGGTTTGAGGAAGTAGTTCGGCTGCGCTTCGGCATCCTCCAAAATATGGCGCTCCAGGGTCAACCCCTCCATAATTACCTTTATGGGGTTATCCTGGTCGCGCTCCAACTGCGCAATGTGAGGAAGCTCAAGAAGTTTCATCTCCTCCATGGCCTGCACCAGCTCGTCATATGCACTTGCGTTGTAGCCAGGCACCTCAGTCAGGGCCACATTCAACGCCTTGGCCTCATGGAGCTCCTCCATAGCCTGCGACCTTCCACGCTCCACAGCGCACTGCACCACCTTCCCAAAGGCCCCCAACACCTCTTGGGACTCCAAGGTGCCCATAGCAGCCAGGCGCAGTCCATGACTGATCAGCCACCTACATCAACAAAGACAACTTGTGTTAAAAGAAACATAACAACAAATATAATAAAGGCAACATTGCACAAAATAATGTAAGGACGTACCTGCGCTCAGCTATGGTGGACATCAGATGAGGATATAACTCCTCATCATATTCTATGCTCAGGCCACGCAGCTTCTCCTCCTGCGCCTGAACAATCTTCTCCATGCGCACTTTGAACTCAGCAATGTTCGCAAAGTGCTCCTCATTCTTCTCCTCAAGATACCTTACCGCCCAGGTAAGGTTGGCCCTAAACTGATGAAGTTCCCCGCACGCTTGCTGCAGCTCAACCATCGCGGTCAACTTCTCATTCGTGACCTTATCTGTGTACACCTTGAAGGACCCCACTTCCGCCTGCGCTTCAGCCAGCTGCGCACGGAGAACAGCTATCTCCTCATCTTTTTGGGCGAGAGTGCTACTCTCCCTGACGTACCTCGTCTTCAACTGAGCAACTAGCTCAGTTTGACGCTCAGCAGTAGCAGCCAACTCCACCAACAATTGCTACACAGATACGCCTTCATCAACCTTTACTCCCTCCTCCTTGTTTTCATTCTGAGGAGGGGCTACCGTCTCCACGAAGGCTCCATCATCCTTCGTGGCATCATCGCTACAATAAATGAAGAAAACAGTTAGAACATATTACGACAAGTAATAAAGAAAATACATTGTATGAGACAAATTACTTACAGAAATGGAGAGGCCTCTGCAGCCTCCTTATCCGCGCCAGGAGCGGATGTCTCTTCCTCCGCAGACGACTCCGCATCTCCAATAAGGTAGCGTCTCCTCTTGGAAGTACCACTGCCACCAGCCTCTCCTTTGCGCTTTAGCTTCTGCGCTACCTCCTCAGGTTTCAACACCTCCTCGGGTTTCAGTATCTCCATGCTATCCGAAGATTCAGTGTGCACCTCATCTACACGCGCAGTCTCCACATTTGGCGCCACGCTCTGTACGGGCATAACCTGGAGAGGCGGCGAATCTTCATGGCCAACAGGCCCCAACACAGTCAGATGACCCTCGGTCGCTTCCAAAAGCGGTTGCTCATTCTCCCTCAGAGGGCGCACGCCAACAGTCACCTGCTTTGGCTTCTCCAGCTTTACTACCGCAAACAAATCCATTTCTGCGCAACATGAACAAACAGCAAAAACAGAGATTAGTTATTAAACGTGCGTATAGAGAACAACTTACATTATTAGAAGCGAACAAGAAAAAGGGATGAACACCCACCCCGGCCTTCCTCATCAATGAAGGTTGGCACCTCATCAACACCCTCGAAATAGCTGCGACTCAACCCCACATGCACCAAAAACTCCTCCGAATAAGGGTTAATGGGGATGCGGTTGGCATCAATGGTCTGCGCATCGGCCAAACTATAGGAACCGGGTGCGGGGCGCCCATCCCTCGGCAACGTGTCTTGAGTGTAAAACTTAAAGGGCGATGGAAACACTACATCATCAACCCAGAAAAAATACTCCCTCCAATGCCTCAGGGAGTCTACCTTCTCAGTATAGCACTGAAGCTTCCCCGCGCGCTTCGCAAAGGATACCCATCCATGCGACCACGTTGTGTGGTAGAAGGCGCGAAATAGGTCAACGGTCGGTTCTATCGCAAGTAAACGACAGTTTACTTCAAAATTCGATACCTTCACCGCACCTATACAGTGCAGCTGTGAGATATGAAGACGATAGAAATTGAGCAAATTGCTCAGGAAAATAGATATAAGTACGCGGTAATTAGCGTACTCAAAAAAGCGCGTGTATAGTCCTATTTTCCCTTCGGGGAAATCGGCTATACACGCATCGACGTCTGGAGCCTCTGGATGCACATCCAGAGGAATGAAGTAGTCAGATGAAAACCGACGCACATCATCCTCACTCATCGCAGAGCGAAACTCCTCTAATTGGGCAACCATTTACAAGGTATTTACTAGAATACGCACACGAAATTACCTAATCAAACAGTTACTTTCTTTGCAAAAAACGCTTTGAAGAAATGTGCAATGGTGAGTATGTGTTTTTACTGCATGTTTTGGGTAAATGGAGGTGGTGACTCTTATATAAGCAATCAAAAAACCCTAGATGAAGGCCACGTGGATCCCACTCATAAAACGTGTGGCTAGAATCCGAAACGGTACATGTACTTTTTCCCGTTTTCCAAGGAACACGTGGACACAACCCCCGATTTTCGAGGCAAGTCTGTGAAATATCTATGACTATATACATAGTTCTCAAATATTGGGCGGCAATATTCGAAATTTCTCCCGCCATGCTTACCGCTGCTATGACTAGTCTAGCATCCGCGGCTACGAATCGCACACACTAGACTGGGGGGACATGATGACGTATAGTCTATATATGGGCCACGAGCCCAAATGATAAACATCACTAAGGCCCAAAACCGCCATGAGTGGGCTATTATAACTTGGGCCGCAATGATAATGGGATTGGGCTCACGTAGACCCAAGCCCAACCAAACTATATACGGTATAGATAAGGATCTTCTATCTATGGAATAGATATCCTTAGCTCAGATAAGCACCACGGGTGCGATGAGTAAGGAGCAAGAAATCTATGAGGATTCTGCTCCTATATAAGGAACGACATAATTCTCATTAAAGGTACGATTCACAAACCCTAAAACTCTTTACGAGAACCCTAAACCGATTACTTACTCTCACGCTGGAGTCTAATCGTGGGAGACAATCCCACGATAAGTCTAACGGTGTTGTTTATTTTCTTACTGCGCAGGGTTTAAGCATTAAGAAGCGAATTGATACGAGAGCAAGAGCCCATATCAGGAACGCCCAACTTTTGTATCAACAAGTATACTTGGTACTAAATTAACGATCCTAAATTCTCAACTGTAACTAAAAATTTTAAGGGTTGGGCTTGGGAGAGTAATTCGGTGAACTAAAAAGCCAATTTCATAACCCATAGCTAATCAGTTGGGCCTCAAAAAATAGTCAAAAGACACATAAACACCATTTGACATTTTGTCCTTTCTTCTTCGTCTTCAACATACTGCTCCAACCCCTTGAAGCAGTCATACTTTTTTTTTTCTTTTTTTTCTTCCTTTTTCTTTATCTTCTTAAAAAATCAAACCATTGGAAAATAGGATTTTTCTTGTTTGAAAGTGTTGTTTTTCTTGTTTGAAAGTCGGTCGCAAAGTCGACCCATATTGCCAATTTACTCCGACGACCGATTTCGAGGACCCAAGCCCACAGTGGGTCGACCGATATTGCAAATTGGTCGACCGATGTTGCCGATCGATTATTTCCGAGCCACTGCTACTAGCCAAAGAAGTACATCGATCGTCGGTTGTACGACTCTTGACAATAAATACGGTATACTCGGTTTTCCTTGAGATTTAAGAAACAAATTGATGATAACTGGTTGAGTGAAACCCAGATTCTATATTATTGATAATGGTTATTGGATTCCCATAGTTTCATGGTCATGACTTTTTTATACAATTTGCCGTAAAACTATTCATATGAGAGTGCAATCGGCGTGAGAGGGTAGAATTTTACTATTTTAGAGAAAGTATCAAAGTTGAGATATTATCAGTGTCGTGAGGGAGTAAGAGAAAGCATTTAGCATATACAAAAAATCAAGAAGTTCAAAAGAGAAAATTAAAAGGAGGTGTAAGGGCGTAAGTGTCATCACACAATTAAAATTCTGTGTAGGAAGTAAAAACTTCCGTGTAAATATCAACTCCCTTCCGAGAATGGTGCGGATGAATTGTCTCGTGTCATCATCCAAAGGTTTTGACAACACCCAAATATATTGCTCTCATGCTCTACTGACATTAAATTAGTTAAATTGTATAGCAGTATTTAACTTCTTTGTTAGGCAAAGGCGTAAAGCATCAGAGAGCACTCTGCATGTCGTGCTGTTATAGCGGCACTATGATGGTGCCACATGGCCACTTCGTTCGGGTATATAACGGTGTCATAGGGTCCAAGACATGGCCACAACAATCCATTATGGGATTTTCTTTCCTTATATTTTGTTTTCCTATTTTAGAAAAAAGAAAAACATAATATAACACTCATAAAAACTGTCACACCTTGCAAAAGCGAAAACACGAGGTGCAACAACGCAAGTCACAACGCATAAGAATATAGGTAACACCATACATAATTTAATTAAAAGAAATAATCCAAATAACAACATTGTCTTAGTACATGTTTCAAAATAGTGAATAAATGTTTAAAACATAAGTCTAACAAAAGATAGGATAATTGTTTTTGAAAGACAACACAAATGAAAGCATCCATTCATATGATTTCTTAAACTTTCACCTAAAAATGATCACCTAAAAAGCATGATAAAAGAAAAATGTCAACTATGAAATAGTTGGTGAGTACACAAAAATATCAAAACACAACATTTTAGTAAAATGTTAACAATGTAAAAGTCATATCATCCAAGAAAATGGATGAGTAAAATAAAGTCAACCATATTGTTACGAGCCTCACCTATACAAGGCTCATAGCAAATGGGTTTTCAAATAGTCAAAGTAATATCATAGAGTAAATAGTTGATTGTTAAATGTGCAAAATAGTATTATTGTATGCTCTCAGGTTAATGTCAGTAGCCACTACCTAAACCAAATAAACCCTCAACACTTACCCTCATTCAATGATAAATAAGTATTAGATAATATGTACTCCCTATGTTTACGGGAATAAGTATTGCAAAGACTTAATAGTAATATCTCTACACTTAACATAACATACTTACCAATTGCAAAAAATGTCATAATATATGTCTAGTAAAGTCTCAACTTTTAAAATGTTTACAAATCAATATAAAGTCAAATATCAAGTCAAGACTAATTTAAGACCACATCCTGCTTTTCGCCCCAAAATGAGTAAATAGTAAAAAGGAGCAGTGAAAACTCACCTTAACGAGAAAATAGAGTATGAACAAGGAATGTCACGACACGAATGCAAATCAACGATCACTTAGGCAAGACTCTTCGAACATATCCTATGTTGGGTCTATTAGATTTGATGATACAAAACAAGAAAGAATGAAACATGAAGGACTTAAAGTGACATGGAAGAATTCTTCAAATAAAGAAGAATAAAACACAAGGGACTTGCTTGTTAATTAAAGAAGATTTATTTATTAGTCCCTCGTAGTAATTTGTAAACCCTAAAGCTCTATTATATAAAGAGATCAAGGGTTAGTGTTTTATAATTAAGTCTTCCATAATGTAGATATCTAAAGGTGTGTGTATGTTCTAGGGCATGCAAACTATAAATGCCTAGAACTAGTTAGTGTTGTTCGTATCCTCTAAGGTCTGAGGTGTCTTAGATCCTTGTTACAGTTAGGTAACATGTTATTATTCTGATTAAATAATAATTGGAGGTGATTGTGGAAAAAACTTGTGTCAATAACTTTGATTTGTTTTAATTCCGCTGCATATATTGTCATTGTTATTATTTAACCCTAGTGCTCAAAACGGTCCAAAGAGTCCAACAAACTCCACAATTGGTATCAGAGCCAGGTTAGCTCGTTACCTAGGGATGTACAAGGTTTTACTGTTGTCGACAAAAGGAGCTTTGAATATTAAGGGTTTTGAAGTTTATGGTGCTGTTGTAATAACAAGAATTTACTTGGCGAAAAAGATATTAATGGATCGGTGCTATCAAGTTGTATGTCGTTTTGCATAAGGTATCTTCAATTTAAATTTGCTGATTGGCTGCTTCAATAATTTAACTTCGTACAAGTCCAACAGTGAGTTGATACAATTTAATGATTATGGATTGATACCTCGTACCATTAATTGTCTTGTGGATTCGGTATTATAATAATTGATTTATGGGTCGGTGCATATAATTGATTTAATAAACCTCGTACTTCAATATTCTTGTTATCAATTGCTTTGTTGAGGTGCAATTAATTTATCATGGATCATGGGTCGGTGCTATCTATTACAAATATTCACTTTTGGTTTCCCATTCATGATAATCGAATATTGGGTAAAGGTAGATTTTTTATTTGTGATATAATACCTCGTACAAGTATAATCAATTAATGAAGGACGGTGATAAAATAAAAATCTTTGTTTACTGGTTGTCATATAATGCACAATATATTCAAGATCAGGTTTGTCTCATTGTGTCAATTCACATATTGATTTTATTAATCATGTGATGACTAAGTTTGTGGGGTACAAGAGTATGTGATTACAACTGCTATGTTGTCTAATTGTTTTATGGGTTTTGAGAGCTAGTACAAAGGAATAAAGGCATCGGAGCATGATACTACTGTGGTCAGTGATTGGTCATTGTTTTATGAATTGGTCGATAATGACAGCATATATTGTTATTTAATGATTGGTTACTCAGTATTTGTTTCTACTGCTCCACATATTATACTACTTCTCGGCGTATAAAGTTTCTACTGCTACGCTTTATTATTAAAATGCTGCTTGTTATGAAAAGTTTGTGCTGCTCGAGTTGAAGAGTGAGAGATATTGGTTCACACACACAAGGAAAATTTGTTTGGTTTTTGTTCTTAAAGGTTTAAAAAGGCTCGGTATTTCGTTCTTATTGGATTAATTGGTTACGAAGAAGATGTATTATCACATATTTGATGTTGTAGTTGAGTTTCACAAGTTTGTGTTCTTATCATATCTCAAAGTGGGTGTTATACTTTGAAGATAACTTGTTTGTTTTATACGGTGGTGACGAAGACTTGTCAAATCTAGTTTTCATAGGTCAAGGGGAGGATAGACGAAGACCTAGTTAACTATCACTTGAAGGAGTTACGTTATTGTGCTCAGTGTCTCATAGAAGATGTGGATTTTGTCAAGAGATAGTGATCTACTTATATATTCGGTTTTGGTTATAAGTTCAAAGTCACGTGGATAGTACAAGACATAAGACACAAGTTTGAGTTATTCTACTTCTTCATCAAGTTCATTATATTTGGGTTTCTTCACATGTGATCATTACATAGAGCCAACAGAATTAAAGATTCAAGAGATGGTTAACACATTGATTTCAGGGGAAGCATATTATGATGTGTTTAATCAATTGATCTACATGCACCACTCGAGGGGAAGTTTATATTGCGTACATTCCCTATTTGTTGATAAAAAAGGGGGAAGAGATTTTGGAGTGGCATAGCATGGCTTAAGAGGAAGACAAGATTGTTTCATTCAGGGAGATGCTTACATCTCAATTTCTCTACATCGTCTAGGGAAGTTCGTACAAGAAGATGTTTGTTTTGTCATCATCAAATAGGGGAAGATTGTTGGGTCTATTAGATTTGATGATACAAAACAAGAAAGAATGAAACATGAAGGACTTAAAGTGACATGGAAGAATTCTTCAAATAAAGAAGAATAAAACACAAGGGACTTGCTTGTTAATTAAAGAAGATTTATTTATTAGTCCCTCGTAGTAATTTGTAAACCCTAAAGCTCTATTATATAAAGAGATCAAGGGTTAGGGTTTTATAATTAAGTCTTCCATAATGTAGATATCTAAAGGTGTGTGTGTGTGTTCTAGGGCATGCAAACTATAAATGCCTAGAACTAGTTAGTGTTGTTCGTATCCTCTAAGGTCTGAGGTGTCTTAGATCCTTGTTACAGTTAGGTAACACGTTATTATTCTGATCAAATAATAATTGGAGGTGATTGTGAAAAAACCTTGTGTCAATAACTTTGATTTGTTTTAATTCCGTGATAAGGCGAAAAATGAACCACTTTTAGGGGGTCATTTAAGCCCGAATCCGAACTTATTTGATCAAATATTGCCCTAAATCGTTCCTTTTGTGATTTTAGGTACTTGGAGAGTGAATTCTGGAAAAGAAGCCATTTTGGACGTTTTTGGAGCATAAAAGTGAAGAAAACGGCAAAGTCTTAATTTTCCTTGCTGGGAACAGTAGGTGACGGCGTCAAGAGTAATTTCTTGACGGCGTCAAACCTCAATAATAAAATCCGAGAGTTCATGAAGGCGTCAAGAGTTGTCCTGACGACGTCAAAACCCCAAGAATTTAAATCCGTAGTTGATGACGGCGTCACACACAGGGCGTCAAGAGTAATTTGTGTGACGGCCTAGGCCTTGACGGCGTCAGAAGTAGATCAAGGCCGTCCGAGGAAGTATTTGGCGGCGAGATGACGGCGTCACACCTTTGTTCTTGACGCCGTCATCCCTATTTTCCTATATATAGTTTTCTAGTTTTTCACATTGAGAGAGGAGTTTTGGGAGAAATCTCAAAGACGATTTTGGTGTAACTTTACAGGTTTTTCAAGGGTTCCAACCCCTTGATACCTTGCATGATTAGTCAAGATAAGTGTTCTTTTAATTCAATCAATATGTCTATGTGTTGGTTGTCTATATCTTGTTCTTGTCTTAATTTTATCATGCTAGGCTAGATCTCTCTTGTGTTTGCTTAGATCTAATGAAACCTAGATATTGATTATGTGTTGATTACTTGTTTATTCTTGTTTTGGATGAATGATTTATATGTTAGGCTTAAGAAAACTGGCAGATCTCCAAATGGTAACATGCTTGAACGTCTTAAGAAACATGAACCGAGGCGCACTAGGTCTTTATTGGTTGTATTTAATGCATGAGCCACTGTTTACAATCCCTATAGTTGTGCTGGGCATGGTGTGGGAGGAGATAAGAGCTCATAGAATTGGGGAGTTATGTGTGCCACCCCATGAATGGTATTAAGGAATACGATCCGTCATCCATGCAATTATAACAAGTAATTAACGTGTAAAAGATATCTAGGGAGTAGTGAAATCTAAGTAAACACATTTTCTCCAATTACTGCTCACAACTTTAGTTTAATTAGTTTATTTTCATTTTTATTACTTTATTTTGATTGCATCTTAGTATTGGGTTAGTTGAATAGCAACTAATTCCGCCCACTCTTCCAAAACCCGAGATTTTAATTTGCTTTCTAAAAAATATAAAAAATACAAAAACAATCATCCCTCACCTTTAGAACTAGTATTTAGGCTTTCTAATCCTAGCGACACTATTCCTAAGCTGAACGATCAATCCCCCGGTACTTGTCACTATACTATACTACAACGATCAGGTACACTGCCTGGTGGGGGTTGTAAGCTTCTCGAGATCCCTCGAGAGGTAAAGCCTGTTGCGATTCCCACGCATCAAGTTTTTGGTGCCGCAGCCCGGGGAATAGTTATTGTCTAGGTTAGGATTTCTTTTTATTAGGTATACTTGCTAGATTCCTTTCTAGTAAGATTTTATTTTTATTTTTAGGTCTTCTTTAGTCTATCTTATTTCTTCATGCTTTTGTTCGTAACTCTTTACCATCCGACATCATGGAAGGTGGTAACATCTTTGAACCCATCATCCCACCACAACAAAATCCACCACTAGAACCCCTTAGGCCCCGAACCTTAGGAGAGTATTCCCGACCTAGCCACCAAGGCTACCAAAACACCATTGAGCTCACCGGAGCCAATGTGACCCCCTTGCGATCCGACACCATCCGGTTGGTGCAAAGCGGATGTGCATTCCATGGACTTCGTTCCGAAGATCCAAACCAACATCTTAAGGACTTCCTCAAAATCGTAGATTCCATAGACCTAGATGTTGCAACTAGAGAGACAACCCGTTTACGTCTATTCCAATTCTCTCTACGGGATCAAGCTAGTCAATGGCTTGAGCGTTTACCCGCGGGATCCATCACCACATGGGACAATCTCGCCAATCGCTTCCTTACCCAATTCTTTCCACCGGAAAAGACTGCAATGCTTAGAAGGGACATTTTGATGTTTGAGCAACAGCGGGGTGAAACTTTCTACGAGGCTTGGGCCCGTTTTAAGGATCTCCTCCACAAGATCCCTCATCATGGCATAAACCTTTGGTTATTAGTCCAGATTTTCTACGACCATGTTGACTATCACACTAAGCGCACCATCAACAGGGCCGCGGGAGGTAAATTGCGTGATAAGAACGCCGAGGAGTCTTGGGCAATTATCGAAGAGCTCGCTGTTGATAATCATGAGATGTGGGAATTTAAACATACAGTAGAAGCGGCCATCAATGCAGTCTCGACATCTGGAGGAACCACCGAAATCCCCGATGAACTCCTATGCAAACTTGAGGTAAAAGTTGACTATTTTGAGGAAAGGCAAAGGAGACCTTTGAGTCCTAGATGGGCTACTATCAATTCTGTCTCAAAAACAACTTCGGCACCATTATCTGAATCACCCTCTAGGGAAAACGCCGAGACTTTTTAGAACTATGCCCCACCTTGTTCCCCTCCTAAAGAGCTTGGTTCGGAGTTTGAAGCTAGGATGAGAGAATATATGGCAACTCACTCTGATCGGCTTGCTAGATTCGAGGAAGCAGTTTATAAGCAGAAAGAGGAAATGCAGGAGAAAATGAATGAGATGATGAGTCTCTTAGAGGAGTATGCCAACCAGAGAACCCCCGAAAGAATACTACTAAGGAAAGAAAGCGCCACTCCCACCACCCAATTTGTTAACTCCATCACCATCGTCCAAAAAGATAACGAGAAGGCAGGAACTCCTGCTAAACAGACCTTAGAAAAACCACCAGAATCCCAACCTTTGAGCTACTACCTGAAACATGATATAAACGAAAACACCATAACAAATTGGATTAAGGGTGATGGGCGTAACCAACCTCCCAATCAGGGGTCTGAAAATGAGGAAGAAGTGAAAAATGAGTATGATACGCTACCTGGAGGATCAGTATTCGAAAAACTAGTGGTACAAAAGGTAGCTACTAAGCAGGTGGCATGTGGGAACTTTGAGATACCAACAAGCATCGGGGACTTGAAACATCTTAGTGCTTTCGCCGACCAAGGATCGGATGTAAATCTTATGCCCCTGACTATTTACGTCCAACTAACGTCAAAAATGCCAACCCCTACTCGTGTTAGGTTATCTCTCGTTGGACATTCATACATATATCCCCTGGGAATCGCAGAAGATGTGTTAGTTAATGTCGCTGGATTCATGTACCCCGTTGATTTTATGATCATCGATGATAAAGGGGATGGATGCATGCCAATAATCCTTGGGTCACCATTCCTCACCACCGCTAAGGCTGTCATTAAGTATGAAGGTAGGAAGATCGAGCTTAAATCTGGAAAAAGAAAGATTAGCTTCCCCATGACCCCACAAAGTAAGCATGAGGATTTGAGTTGGAGAAAGGTCAAAAACAACATTGACACGACACCCATTTGTGTTCAGAATAAAATTCTTGCATGGGAGGCAAGAATCAAAAGCTATAAGGAAGAAAAAATGAGCGAAGCAAAAACAATACGGTTCAGGCAGAATTCGAATATACTCAACCCATAAATAATCATGTACCATTTGAGGAAGGGAACTTGGTGCTCTTGAGACACTTGGAAACAACAATACCACCCGATAAACCAAGTCCTTGGTGGTATGGGCCATTCACAATCGAAGGTGTGAGCCAAGATGGGGTAGCTGACTTGAGAAGCAAATTAGGTGGGAAGGTGATTGCGAGTATCGACAGATTGAGGCACTACCACCATAACAGTAATGATCACAGCTATATGGGGTATATCATTTCAAATGATGAAATCACGTAGTAACCCATGACTTTGAGTCTAGCTACAAGACTCGTAAATAAAGAAAAGCGCTTCTTGGGAGGCAACCCATGCTTTGTGTGATTTTCATTTTATTTGTTTGTTATTTGCTTCCGTATGCATGCTTTATTTTTATTGTTGGTAGATCATGTTTCTCAATTAAAAAGTGGAAATACTTTACTATGTTGTTTGGCCTAGTCTTAACTCCAACCTAAAAGTATTTTTGCAAAAGATAAGTGTAAGGGGAAACCCCAAATATGTTTTCAAGAAACACATGATCATGATTCCCCACAATTTTAAGTGAACATGTATATTCGTATTTGTTAGAGTCAAATGCTTGTATTGAGTCATAATGAAGTTTTGCAGGATTTTCCAGGAAGTAGGACCAAGTTTTTCCAGAAATTTTCCGGAAACTTAGCATATGAATTTCTGCAGGTCCATTCTGACGGCGTCATGAGTTTACTCTTGACGGCATCAGGAGTAAAAATCTGGAAATTTTACCGGTTTTGTTTTTCTAACGGAGTCTTATGGTTTTTGTGAATTATTAAGTTTTATAATCTCCAGGAAATCTGCAAACTTCATTCCACAAGCATTATATCTTATCTTGTTTTCTAGGATTTAGTAACTTATATAGGATGCCGCCGATTTTACGCGAGGTTGTCTTCTCTATTTTTGTCAGGATTTACAGGTTATGTTCGACAAGGAGATGATTTATATTCTGGAAGGGAAGCTTTGATTGTTCATTTTCTTGAAGGAAGATTTAACCTGGCCACCTATAATCCATACCGAGCGAATCAGGGGAGTATTTGATTTCATTCTCTTTACTTTTTCACTTTTACATTCTTTACTTGAACATTGGGGACAATGTTCATCTTAAGTGTAAGGGGAGGGTAAAAAAATGATACCTTACATATGCACTTTCGCTTGAGTTTGTTTTGTTTGATAGTAGATGTGTAATAAAACTATGAGAAATACTTGTTAGTGCAATTTTAGCGCCAAATTTAAATTTTTTTACAACATTTAGGAGTGAAACTTTAGCCATAGCAAGCGTCTCATGGATAGGAGATTGTATGACTAGCACATAACCGTATATTCAGAAAAAATTTCCACCCAAATATGTGAGGTTCGCCTTTAGATTTGATAGGAAAAGCATTCATTATTAGTGCTTATGAGTGTATCGGTAGCATTTAGATTCTAGAACTTGCGTTAGTGATGCATCCCGAGACCGCTAGTGAGACTACATTCGTGTAGTAGGATTTACTACATGATAAGAGGCATTAGGATCACCCTTGTGTTAAACCCGTATTATAATTACTTGACCATTTAAGTCATATTACTTGACTAGTTAAGTCAACTAATTTTTCCCACACCCTTAGCGTTGTACTCATTTTTAGTACACGAAACCCCAAGTACACCCCTCCGAGCCTATCTTTTCGTTTCTAACTTTAAGCATCTTACTTAAAGGAAGAATTTGTTACACCCCACTTAAATGTACACCCAAATCGCCTTAGCCTTCCGTGTATGCGCTCATCTTTAGTGCATTATTGTTATTTGTTAAACCCTAAGTTAACTTTCTAAATTGATTACATGGTTGCTAAGTCGAGTCATATCCTTGCACATATTGTTTTGGGACGATTGAGACTCATGGGTAAGTACTTATTTTATGGAGTAATGGGGAAGAACATCATTTATTACCCCCATATGTACGTTAATCTTAAAAGTACTCCAAGTGTTTTGATTTTCTTAATTCGAGTCATTAGATTAGTTTAATGTAAAGTATGTAAAGATTCAAGTGTAAAGGGAATGTTCATTCCCTATGATGTATTATTTTGGATGGTAGGGCAAGAGTGTATGCAAAAAAAAAAAAAAAAAAAAAAAAAAAAAAAAAAAAAAAAAAATCGAAAAAAATAGAAAAATCAAGAAAAAGAAAATAAAAAAATAGAAAAAGGAAAAAGAGAAAAAACATACGGACTACCATCCCTTTTTATTCTATGTTCATTTTATGTTTTTGTTATTTCTCATTTATTAGCTTAAGTCGAGTCTAGTCTTGGCTTAGCAACGCCATATTGTACATGTAATTAACCAAGATTGTTAGCTCGCCACCAGTAATAACTTCCTTTATCCAACAAAACCGTGTAATTCATATCCCTATACCTAACGTTACAACCCTTTAAAAGACCTCTTTGATAGTTTATCCTAGGTGCTTACGCCATGTGGTGGAGGTTTGATCCTTTCCCAAGCCTATGGTAATCTATTTTGCTATGACAGGTAGTGAGAGATATCTTCCGTTTCCATATTGTAATTTACACTTTATTACACCCGAGAGATGTGAGTATCTAAACACTATTTGTGAGGTGCTAGTGTATGACCTCCGTGCTTGTCTATTGGTTTTAGTGGAACGATTATTTGTTGTAATTACTTTTATATTAGTGTTAAATGACCTATAACTTGTCTTTTGACTAGAATAAAAGCGCATTTGCTTGAGGACAAGCAAATCTCAAGTGTAAGGGTATATGATAAGGCGAAAAATGAACCACTTTTAGGGGGTCATTTAAGCCCGAATCCGAACTTATTTGATCAAATATTGCCCTAAATCGTTCCTTTTATGATTTTAGGTACTTGGAGAGTGAATTCTAGAAAAGAAGCCATTTTGGACGTTTTTGGAGCATAAAAGTGAAGAAAACGACAAAGTCTTAATTTTCCTTGCTGGGAACAGTAGGTGACGGCGTCAAGAGTAATTTCCTGACGGCGTCAAACCTCAATAATAAAATCCGAGAGTTCATGAAGGCGTCAAGAGTTGTCCTGACAGCGTCAAAACCCCAAGAATTAAAATCCGTAGTTGATGACGGCGTCACACACAGGGCGTCAAGAGTAATTTGTGTGACGGCCTAGGCCTTGACGGCGTCAGAAGTAGATCAAGGCCGTCCGAGGAAGTATTTGGCGGCGAGATGACGGCGTCACACCTTTGTTCTTGACGCCGTCATCCCTATTTTCCTATATATAGTTTTCTAGTTTTTCACATTGAGAGAGGAGTTTTGGGAGAAACCCTAAAGACGATTTTGGTGTAACTTTACAGGTTTTTCAAGGGTTCCAACCCCTTGATACCTTGCATGATTAGTCAAGATAAGTGTTCTTTTAATTCAATCAATATGTCTATGTGTTGGTTGTCTATATCTTGTTCTTGTCTTAATTCTATCATGCTAGGCTAGATCTCTCTTGTGTTTTCTTAGATCTAATGAAACCTAGATATTGATTATGTGTTGATTACTTGTTTATTCTTGTTTTGGATGAATGATTTATATGTTAGGCTTAAGAAAACTGGCAGATCTCCAAATGGTAACATGCTTGAACGTCTTAAGAAACATGAACCGAGGCGCACTAGGTCTTTATTGGTTGTATTTAATGCATGAGCCACTGTTTACAATCCCTATAGTTGTGCTGGGCATGGTGTAGGAGGAGATAAGAGCTCATAGAATTGGGGAGTTATGTGTGCCACCCCATGAATGGTATTAAGGAATACGATCCGTCATCCATGCAATTATAACAAGTAATTAACGTGTAAAAGATATCTAGGGAGTAGTGAAATCTAAGTAAACACATTTTCTCCAATTACTGCTCACAACTTTAGTTTAATTAGTTTATTTTCATTTTTATTATTTTATTTTGATTGCATCTTAGTATTGGGTTAGTTGAATAGCAACTAATTCCGCCCACTCTTCCAAAACCCGAGATTTTAATTTGCTTTCTAAAAAATATAAAAAATACAAAAACAATCATCCCTCACCTTTAGAACTAGTTTAGGCTTTCTAATCCTAGCGACACTATTCCTAAGCTGAACGATCAATCCCCCGGTACTTGTCACTATACTATACTACAACGATCAGGAACACTGCCTGGTGGGGGTTGTAAGCTTCTCGAGATCCCTCGAGAGGTAAAGCCTGTTACGATTCCCACGCATCATTCCGCTGCATATATTGTCATTGTTATTATTTAACCCTAGTGCTCAAAATGGTCCAAAGAGTCCAACAAACTCCACATCCTATCCTAACACGGCTAAGGCAAGTAAAAGTACTTATTAATAACTAAACGATATGCTCGGCCTAAAAAATGGCTATTAGTTAGGTCACCCAAATTAGACTTTGTGGAAAACTAGAAGGGGGGTGAATAGTTTACCGGTTTTAACTTGATTTTCTTCTAATACTTTTACGTGTAATTAACAATTAAGACATATCAAACAATAAATAATATGCAAGAATAGAAATAAGAAACGATCAAACCATAACACGATTGTTTATCGTAGTTCGGCTACAAGGATTCTTTTTCCTTGCCCTACTCCACGCCCCGAGTATCCAACTCGAGAGTTTTCTTGCACTAGTCAACAAGCTCCTTTATCCGGCGGAGAAAACCCTACATGCGCTTACACACTATTTCTGACACTAAGCTAGATGTCGAGTTCTTTCACAAGAGTACAACCACTCCCGATAGTTCTTTTACAAGGGTACAACAACTCCCGATACTCTAAGTATTTTGAGGACTAAAATACTAATCGATCACTACAAATGGATACAATACAATGATGTATAAACTTTACTAGTTTACACTATGCTATGCTTGACAAGTCTTGCAACGTTGTGTTGAAGCTTGTAAGTTCGTGATCATCTTGCGACAAAGAAAGACTCACAAATATGAAAGTGTACTGAGTTAGAAATGAAGTATATGCAGTATATTATGATAGAGAGTGATAAAAAAAACTCAAGGAGTGGGTTGCTATTTATAGGCCAACATCCAGGCCAACCCACGGATACGGCAGAACCAATCCTTTGGTTCCGTTCGTTGTCCCTGAGGGTTCCGCCAGACAGCCTGACAGAATCCTGCACAAGATATTAGAAAATCTAACACAATATTCTCAAGATCTCACAAAGTCAACTTTGAGATCTTGAGTATGAATCTATACAAAATAGAACATGTTTCTTACACACATGTTTCCTTGAAGGGACATGTGTGATGCAAGTGATGATGTAAGTAACATTACATTTCTAATTTTAGATATCCTTAAAAAGGAAAGTATACTTGTAAAGATAGTTTATGTATAGAATCAAAACATGTTTGTTTGAGATGTTTAGCAAGTGAATGATTTACTAAAAAGAGTTTGCTTGCTTATATCCTAATATGACATACTATTTAGTAAACTTGCTAAGTATACATAAGAGACATTTTAACACATGTACTTAAACTAAAGTATACTTGATTAGAAATTACTTTGTGAAAACATGTAAATGTAGTTTGAGTGAAGTTAAGTAAAAGACTTTTAAACTGTATTTATGATTTGCCAAAAATAAACTTTATCTTTTGTAGTTAACAAAACTAAGAAAGATCGTAAAATATAAATAACGTTTTTAGACGATATTTGTATTAACAATCTCCCCCTTTTTGTTGACGACAAAACATAAATTTTATTGTTACGCAAATGGATAATTATAGATTTTGAGCCTTTTGAAAATTTACATTTCACATGATTATTTCAGCTTTTGAGTGTCATTTTAAATGATGTATTAAAGTTGATTTGGTAAAATATATCCTATCTCCCCCTTTTTGTCAAAACAAAAAGAAGAGTAGCGAAGCGGAAATGTGTCAAGTCAAATGCTCCCCCTTGGACAATACTCCCCCTAAATGGAGTGCCAAGAGAGGATACATGGATTTTGGTCCTACAAGAAAAGGTTAGTTTTTTGTAGAGATAAGTATGAGAATATAATACCAAGTATAAGAGAATAAGCATTCATCTCATGACAACAACCATTTAGTAATAAACAACCAAAGGAGAATGACCAACACAATATAGAAGTAGAATCATTATATTTCGAGTAAAATTTAAACTTTGACTAAAAATAGTCAAACCTAAAGACTTGAAAAAAAAGTCTACTATTGGAGAATGTTAAAACAAACAAGGTGAAATGGCAACTACATCTATAAATGGAAAGGGTCCTAAGTGAGATTCTACCATTATTTTATCTTAAGAAAGCTCTAGGCTTGAGGCAAGTGAGAGATGGCGTTAAGACGCTCCAAAATGTGGTTAAGGATAAACCTCATTTCATCTTGAAGCTCATGTACCAAGATGTTGCATCTCTCACTTATATGAGCGGTTCTTTCGCACATGATGCAATCATGGCGAAGAGGTGGTAGTTGTGGAACTTGGTTTGTTGTTGGTGGGTCATTTGTGGTGGTTGAAACATTTGTTGTTGCGGGAGCAAAGGTGGATGGTTGAGAGGTGTGTCGGTTTCCTACAATTGATGAGTACATTGCAGTTTGGAAATCCATGGCTTGGGTGAGATGAGAATCAATCATGTGCTTGAAAGCATAGAGGCTTTCCAAGCGACTGTTGAGTTCTTCATGAGTGTTTGGATATTTGGTCCACAAAGATGCTTCTATTTCCACATAAGTAGGAAATATGGACTCAAACCGGTTGGAAAAGTCTTGAGGTGGTTCTTGTTGTTGATCATGATGATGAAAGCTTGGTTCTCCATAAAGAGGACCGTGGATGTCTTTGTAAATGGGATGGAACAACAATGGTTGTGGTTGAGGATGATCTTGATCTTGTGGAAAGATGGAAGGTCTAGCATGCTTGTAAGCCAAACGCTCTATTAGTGATGGTTGATGAGGTTTTTCATCCAATGGGTCACTTGGTTGAGACCGAGGTTGTTTTTGAGTCTCCATTTGTTCAATAGTATCAAAAAGTTGCAATGGTGGTGGATTTGATGATCTTGGTGGAAGGTCTTCCAAACTTTCCATAAATGGATGTGGTGATGTTGGTGGTGTCTTGAAGAGTTCCATAGGTGTCAATTTTGGTGATTGAGGTGATGGAGTTTTTGAAGGTTAACTTGGTGCCGAAAGTGGTGTTTGTTGGACCCTTTTACTTGGTTAAGGTTAACTACAAAGTTAATCTAACCAAGTTCCATGGTATAGCGAAGTGTTGATTAATTACAAAAGTAAATAAACGTAAAAGATAAGACATAAAGTTTTTCAACGTTTAATTCTTTATTAGAAATTAATCAAAAGAATTATACCCAAGTGTTTACGGAACAACACTTGGGATTAAAATGACAAGTATGGTGTACTCCTCACTAAACCCAAACTAAGTTTGAGTGACAACTAAGATCCTGCTGAGCAGTCTCTAGGATTGTGTTGTTCTTTGGAGATAGTAAAGATTTGGTTTGTGAATGTCTAAGCATTAAGTGCATAAACGTAATCTTTACCTCTCTCACTTATTCTCTATTTATACACAAGTAATTTCTAACACTTACCTAATGGACAAAGACTACAAGACAATATTACATCATCCTACATTGGACAAAATACATAGGTATTTTGTCCCTGTTACAATTGGCTATAAGTAGTAAAGGACAAGGATGCTTTCTGATCTTCAGTGTTGACACAAGTCTTGGTATTATACTCATTCAGGGAAAGTTGACCTTTGCATGATAAGGACCATCCCTTATCCATTCAAACTTATCCCGCCTAATCCCACCTTTACTTCAGTCTTCTTATCTCCAGTCTTTGTTCACTCAGTGATCTTAGTTGCTGAGGAGTCGTGGAACTCAGTGAGTTATTGTCATCCCTCACTGAGTCCATCATCCTCTTCTTTGGCTCAGGTATCATTCACTGAGAACCGCCTCACTGAATGGTGAACCTTTCTTCATAGATTCGCCCTGAGCGTCTTGAGGATGACTCACTGAACAACTATGCATTCAGTGACTTGTTTGGTGTTCTCAGTTATCAAACACTTAGGATATTTTATGTTCAAATCCTATGTTAAGGAGTTTGGGTTTTAACAGACCCAACAGTATCCCCCTATTTGGTTATACAAATAGCCTGAGTGTTTCAAGATTTAGTGAGAGATAGTAAAGGTATTATCTCTACAATCCTGAATTACTAAGTATTGTTTAGGACACTGAATGTTAAACAAAACATCAATATTATTCATAATTATTACAATCCTAAACAAGACAAAGTAAATAAAGACAGTTGGTGTTGCAGACATGCTCAGGCTTCAGAACTTTAGACCCATGGCTTCAAGTTTGGCTCTCGTTGAACTCAGTTGGTGTTTGTCAGGATGCTCTTTGATTTTGTTCTTCAGGTCATGACAGAACTTTGCATTAGCCTCATTCTTGATGGGATTGGCCATGAAAAAGTATCCTGCCATTGCCTTGATTCCTGATTGATCAATGTCAGCCCATCTTTGGAAGGCTGGATCTCCATACTCATCAGTGAAAAAGAGACCTCTCTCAGGTTGCTCAATGACTAAGTTGTTCACAAATGTAACTCCTTCAGGGTGGGCTCTGTTGCAGTTTAGACGTGGAGCACTAACTTCTGGTTCAGTCTCTATCTTCTTTCTTTTCTTCTTAGAAGACTGAGTAGGAGGAGCCTGAATGGCAGGTACTGATGCTGGGAGCAGTGAAGGAATCCCAAGTTCCTCATGCTTTTTGGCCAACAGATCATACCTGATCCTGAGAGATTTCACTTGACAACGACATTGTTCTTCTTTGCAATAATCGGTCCTAGCTCATCAAGCTCAGTGATCCCAAAGTCAGCAAATCTGAAGGGATCATGAACTTCAAAGTGTCGTTTGTCCTGACCTCTGTAGACAGTGAGAATAGCTGGTTTGGAGTTCTGGTGAATCTTGACATGAGTGATAGTTTCTGGGTTCAGTCTCTGTGTCATGATCCAGGTGTACTTCTCAATGTTTTGTTGCCTGATTTCAGCAGTTCTCTTCAGCCTGGCCTCCCTCTTTTCTTTTAGAGCCAATAAGGCAGCATCCTGAGCCTTTTTAAACTTTTCACCACCTTCTCTATGTGCAAGGTCCTGAGGCTTCAGTCCAATAGTTGTGGCTTCCTCATTAACCACTTCAATGAGAGTAGCCTTGCTTGCTTGTTCTTCCAAGGCTACTTTCCTCAGTCTTTCCACTTTGTCCATGTGAGCTTGGATTTCTTCTTCAGTCATCATATATGTGACGCCATTCATCTGAAATGGAATCCTGACATGTGCATCAGGGTCCGGTCTAATGACTGAGGAAGCAGCAACCAACGTTGTTGTAGGTTCAGACACAATAGTGAGAATGCCTTTGCCCTTATCCACCTGGTTTGATTGTTGAGTGGTTGTTTCAGGAGACTAGAAAGATGAGATTGGAGTGGCTTTAACTATGCGCTCCCCCTCAGCCTGAGAGGAAGGTTGACTGGTGGAGGTATCAGAGACTCCTGTATGTGGGACTTCAGTGGATCTCTCCCCCTCAACTGTTGCCACAACATCAGTGAGAGCAAGAGTTGGTGCCACTGAAGGACCCTTGAAGGCCTGGTAAAGTTCTGAGAGCATGTTCTTGATGTCAGCATTGTCCTTCTGAATTGTAGACACTTTGGCATCTAGGGAAGCCTGAGATGATTCAATGGCAGACATCCTTGGCCCAAGATTCCAGGCCAAGGAGTTTGAAGACTTAGCCCAAGCAGCCAAGTTTTTCTCCATGAGACTGAGTGATGAGAAGATGGACATCACTGAAGAGTTGAGACCCTGAAGATTTGCAGCCTTTAGGATATCCACCAACTTAGTGAATTGAGCAGAATTTTGTTGGTATGTTTGAGCAGCCTGAAGGATCTTCTGGTTGAGTTCAGGATCATCTTTGACAGACTCTTGAATGGTAGAAACACTCTTGTTGATGTGGCTGAGCGTTTCGTTGAACTTGCTGAGGTGTCCATTAAGAGTAGTCAGTTTGAATGCAACATTAGCTTGCTGTTCCAGAGTGTTGTCATGAAAGGCCTCAACTGAGTCCCTGAGGTTGAAGTAGTGAACAGCCTGCTCAGTGTGCATGTCAAACACATCTCCATTGATATCATTGTAGATGACTTTGCAGGCCTTTTTCAGAAATTTCATCAGCTTTCTTTCCGTGAGGGGCCTGAAGTCATCATACTTAGCCAATTTGTCAGGAGAGGAAGATTCTGGTACATTTTCTTGTTGAGCAACAGGAGACAGAGGAGATTGTTCAGTGGCCGTTGCTTCAGTCTCCATATCATCACCAGCTTCATTGAACTCTTCCCCACTGACTTTGCTATCATCATCATCAAACTCAAGAACAGCCTGAAAGGTAGCCATTGAGTCTATCTACAAAATTGGGTTAGCCGGCTACTCTTCATAAGAAGACTTGCCTTGGTTGTGGCCGCTCCCTGACCCCTCAAATCCAACAGACTGGGTTTTGTCTGTCTGGTCCTCAGGGTCAGTTTGCGAAGTATGGGAAACTCCGTGAGGGCGTGTAGGTTCCATATCAGCGGGTGGTTTTAATCCCTCTGAGTCTTTGTCCCCTATGACTCCTTCAGACACTGACTGTAACACCCCCAATTCATGGTTGCAGCGGAATTCAAACTGGGTGTTACTCGACGGCACAATAGTCACAATAATAGAAAACGAACTCCAATTGAGTCGTTTTAAGAGATTTATCATTCAAATTGTATAAATATCAGAGGTTACAAAATGAGGTCCCAAATGGTTCCATGTTTACAAATCACATTAAATGAGTTTTGAATGATAATAAAATTTATAGCCCTCTTGAGTATCCGTGCCCTTCCGTGCCATCCTTGATCGTCATGAACCTGAAATACATGCTTGAGAGGTCAACACAAAGGTTGAGTGATATTCATAGAGTTTGTTTAATGTTTGAACACAATATGTTGGTAGTGTGAGTTATAGGCTCACACCAATGTTTGGAAAGAAAAATAGGTAGGCTATGTTGTTATACGCCCATAAAATGTATTATACACTAAGCTTATGACACCAAAACGTTAACGTGTACCAATATCGATCGGCGGTTTTATCCCGGTAGGTATGTTGCTGGCATACCCAGGTCTCAAATATTAATGCATTTGTATGAATGTATTCACTACAAATGGGATTCGTCAATCCCAATAGGCCTATTCACAATATTTGCGCTCACTATTGCTAGTGATTAAATGGTTCATAATAAGGGATCTCGGTTTAGCAAGGTTGGTACTTAGTGATAATAAAACAATCAGGCAAGCATACAATTTAAAAACATTGTGCTCGGTTAAAAATAGCATGTATTCCCCCCAAGGGTTTGTAAAACAATTAAGTAATGGAAAGTGGGGCTATGAACTCACCTTAAGTAAGATAGCAAGTAATGAATGTAACGGTTGAATCGTGAAGGTTTCTACGAGCAACCTATAATTGAATGTTGCGACTTAGGATTTGAGTAATGAATATGAATAAGTGCCTATATATATATATATATATCTTGCATTTAGTCCATGATGTGGTATGATGTATATTGTAAGTCTTTGAAAGAAAAGATTCATGAATATGTATGTTCTGTATATCGTTTACTACCGTTCGGGCCGACATAATTCAGAAGTCATGTTAGTAAGCGTTCGAGGAGCCAGGACACTTTAACTTGTAAATCCACAACTCAACTCGACGGCTTACATAATGAACTCGTCACATGAGGCTCCCTACTATTGTAGTAGTTGATGAAATATATAGATATAAGTTTTGATCCAAAAAGTTACATGTCCGATATTTGAATAAACTTAGGAAAGTTTATTAGTACATGAAGATTGTTATTAGGGGTAGTTTCATAAGTCTTGTATGACCATTTCCTCTTTGTAATATCTCATGGTTCCTTTTAAAGTATAACCATAATCTAGTGACTTTCGCCTAAAAATGGGCTGTTTAGAATTTGAAGAATTTTATCACTCGGAAAGCGTTTTTAGGTCTCGAGCTTCTTTGTTCCTGAACGAAAACGTCGTTCCGGACAACTTTCGTGTTTTAACTTTTTGATGAATCGGACCAGAAGTGGAACTTTCAAAATCAAAATTTGATCAGAATGCTATTTAGGCAGTTTTGCCGGAAATCTTTGGTAACTTCAAATGGGCGTAACTTTTGACTCGTATACTCGTTTTGGGTGGTTCAAATTGCTATGGTTTCCTTGTTAAGTCCTCTACTGTAATATGTAATGATCAAATATCATATTTTTACCATTTTGATCAGGACTTACCAAGAAAGTCACTAGTTTGCTTGTTATAGTAACTTGTCTTATGAATCATGTACAATAACTTGTTTTACTCACTTTTATACATCATGGACATGAATACAAGACATAATATAGCACAAATAATATGTAAATAATATGAATATGATTATTTAATAAGAATCATGTTAGGGTTTGGCTTACAACTTTTGGCTTTCAACAAGGAAAGGAAAGTTAACATGTAAGGATAGGACTTTGATAGACTTGCTTCAACCCATTTCACTTCATGCAATCTTTCTACCCTTGTAATCTTGAAAGATGGATGATGAAGGTTGAGGTGACTTGAGTGGATTCAAACTCAAGAGAAATCACCAAGTATATGAGGTTATGGAAGTGTTTTGAGAACCTAATATCAAACTAGGGTTTCAACCTTGAAGAAGCACATGAATCATGCATGAAACTAGAAGGAAAAGAGCAAAGGATATGGTGTTGGTGTGTGTGGAAGTGGACGGCAACAAAGGGGGATGGGGGGGCTTTTATAGGGTCTTAAGGAGGTTACTTATGTTGACTTGTCAACCCTTGGAGGCCAAGTTCTACACATGTACTAATCTTAAGGTCTCTTGCATAAGATTGAGCCACATAGTGTGAATCCCCCCCCCCCTATGGCGGTTTGTATATCTTGGGGAGCAAGGGTTGGAGTTGTGATGATATTATCCAAGATATCTAGTATGTTTTGACTCTGTAAAATGCAAACCGTAAGTTGTTACGTCACAAAACGTAAAACCGGGTATCATAAAAATACGAAACTTGGAGGAATGATTAAACTTGTCAAAATACTCCATATTAAAATATAAAATGAGTGGTAGGTTCCATTTGGGTGGTAAAACCCTGCTAAAAACTGGAAACACGGGTCTAAAATGCGTAATACGTAAAACGTACGAATATTGCGTAAAATTGAGAAAAGTAAAATATTACTTTTCTAATAGGTTATAAATGATTTAAAATGACTTATAATGTCTAGACTGGGCTCAGTCTAGTGTCGGTTGGTATTAAATGTCTTTTAGACATCAAACCGTAAGCCTAAAAATCAAGGAATGACTTATAAAATCAAGGGATGATTTTTGGTCAATGGAGGGGGAAAAATATGTTGACTTTTTCTAATAAGTTGAAAACTCAAATCGTATTAGAAATGCGGTGCAGGTATAGGCTAAGGTTACGGCTGAGTAAAAACGCTTAAAAACTGAAAATTCCAGTTTTTCACGGCCGAGGCTTATTCTGGTCACATTTTTCTCAGTCATGATTTATTCTCAAATAAATCATGAGTGTGTCAAATATTTTTCTGATGTGGGGTCACCTGACGAGGTTGAGTTTTGTTGTGCGTAGAATTTCTGAATGACGTTTTACCTTAAAACGTGTAATTCCTTAATAACTTTCACGAGAATGATCTGACGAATGTCAAACATTTAATTTGCCATTGAAATGATTTATCACTCGAGAATATGAAATAAAAATCAAATTTTGGGAGATTTTTGGGAAAAATGAATAGTAAAAGTGAATAGTGAAATTTTCCGGGAATGGTAATTAACCTGAAAATGTGAATTGTTACAGTCTCTACCCCTTACGGGGAACTTCGTCCCGAAGTTCTGTGTGTATCATATGTTGGAGTGGTGTCGATGAAAAGGTGTGGTTACTTATGAGGACTAAAGTCTGGGATTACCGGTGATGTAATTTGATTTGTCATTTCAGTGTATGGTGTAGGATGAGGCTTACTTTTATATAGGAAAGGTATGGTAATAGTCGAATATCAAAGGAAATTGATATAGCAGTCGAATATTAATAGGAATTGATATAGTAGTTGAATATCAAAATAGAACTTGATATAGTTGTCAAGTATCAATAGCAATTGATATAAGAATCGAATCATGGAATAAGCGTTGAACATGTGGTTGGACCAAGTCCTGTTTGAATTGTATGGCTGCCCATGCATATGGCTACATGGCTTCACAATGAGTTTGGTATGACTGCCCATGCATATGGTTACATGGCCTCGCAATGAGTTTGTTTGTTATTGCACTATCATTATGAAAACCAAAATGTAAATCTCGTACTAATGGAAATTGGGATAGTTGTTGCAATCATAGCCTAGTAGGTAATCTGTTGTTGTATCTAGTGTTTATTGACTTCATACTTATGTTATTTCGGATATAAATAAGCCCACTTGTTTATAATTCTTTATTTACATAGAGAGGCATCCCAAACAATGTAACTAAAGGAATATAAACGTATGGTTCGATGATTTATAATTTCTTTATTTAAATGAAAAGGCATCCCAATCCATTCAAATAAGGACATTATAAATCATCCTACTCAAGAATTCCCGACACAACATTCATACTTAGCCGGTGAGTTACAAGGTAGTGTATTACGAGATGATACTGGTGTTCCAAAAGTACAAGATGAATATTCAATCTTGTAAAGCTGATGAGGGTGCTTGCGGTGTAACTAAGGATGATTTGAGCTTTAAAAGTGCATCAAGATCTGTTAATGAGCTTGTGTTTGCCACGGTTGTGAAGATAATGTTGTGATATGTTGATGAACAAAAGTGCGTAGTGTATGCTTAATGTTAATATTGGTAGAGATGTCAAGTTTGCTTTAAAATTTTAAGAAATTTTAAAGGTTTATGATGGGATGGTATCCTTAGGACTTAAACAGGATAGTACTTCTACAGGATGAAGAGAAGAATTGATAACTATCCCAAGATAGTATTTCGGATTATCTCATAAATGAAAATTTTCAAGAATGAATTAAGGTAGTACAAATAAGGTGTTAAGATTTCGCTGAGTGGTAAGACACTATCGTGTCTCTAGATTGTTTTAATGTATTCTAGTGGTTTATCGTGTTCATGTAGGAAATCATTCTAAACATAACCCTAGTATAACTATTCTCAGTATTTGAAAATTTTAAGTCGAATATAGTTAGTCAGACTATATTCCACTGTCCCTAGGTTAAATATAGGTGACTAGTCTATATTTAGCCAAGGTTCGATAAAATTTTCAAACACCTAAATTAGGTATACTTGTGATATGTCCATTGCTTTTGGAAAACTGTCCACGAAACAAAGGCGATGTCAAACCCTTCAATTGCAAGTCCCGGCTATACAAGACTTGTAACGTACGTTTTCATATTCCATTGCATAGAATATAGTAAGGGTAGGTACGTATGGAAAGGAAGTTTTAAGTAGTTCTAAAATAGAACATACTTGGCCAGGATCACGAACTTTTAATAATGAAGGTTTCATAAGAAAACTTTGATGAATGTAGAGCTGAACTTCAGCTTTTGTAGGTGATGGATTTGTTTGTCATTTAAAAATCTCATATTTCTATTTAGAAATCGATAGGTTGTGACGGGTTTTTGATATCATATGAAATGATATTGATGATGTGATGGAATAATTCTAGAGACCATTGCGCAAAACACAATGTCTCGGAAGTAGGTTAGACCATTGTGCAATTCACAATGTCTGGGAAGTAGGTTAGACCATTGTGTGACTCAAAACATTTGAGAAATGGTTAAGACCATTGTATAATACAATGTCTTGGAAAATGAATGAGACCATTGTATCTCACAATGTCTTGGAAAATGAATGAGACCATTGTATCTCACAATGTCTTGAAAAGTGAATGAGACCATTGTATCTCACAATGTCTTGGAAAATGAATGAGACCATTGTATCTCACAATGTCTTGAAAAATGAATGAGACCATTGTATCTCACAATGTCTTGGAAAATGAATGAGACCATTGTAATTAGTTACAATGTCTTGGACATATAATGTTGGAGTAGGAACATGATTGGGAGAGTGTGGCTGTGCCAAAATGCCTTAGAATAGGCATACACAGATATGTTTAGTCCATTGTTTAGATAAATGATTGAAAATAAACCGAGTTTATATATCAATATACTAATATGTTCATGTAGTATAGAATGTCTAGTGTGTATATATCAATATACTTATATGTTCATGTAGCATAAAATGCTTACGGGGAAATGCTCAATTATGTTAAAGGTACATATATCAATATGCAATTTTGTTTGTGTAGCATAAAAATGTCTACGGGGAAATGCTCAAAATGGGTATATATCAATATACTAATATGTTTGTGTAGCATAACATGCTTACTAAGTCCATAATCGTCTGGAGGATGGAAGACACGGAGAGCAGAAGGCTATAAAAATGCTTTTGTTTGTGAGTGTAGTTATAGTTTAGGTCTCAATTAGACCCGTTTCTCTATAACCATGGCTCTGGTACCAATCTGTAACACCCCCAATTCATGGTTGTAGCGGAATTCAAACTGGGTGTTACTCGACGGCACAATAGTCACAATAATAGAAAACGAACTCCAATTGAGTCGTTTTAAGAGATTTATCATTCAAATTGTATAAATATCAGAGGTTACAAAATGAGATCCCAAATGGTTCCATGTTTACAAATCACATTAAATGAGTTTTGAATGATAATAAAATTTATAGCCCTCTTGAGTATCCGTGCCCTTCCGTGCCATCCTTGATCGTCATGAACCTGAAATACATGCTTGAGAGGTCAACACAAAGGTTGAGTGATATTCATAGAGTTTGTTTAATGTTTGAACACAATATGTTGGTAGTGTGAGTTATAGGCTCACACCAATGTTTGGAAAGCAAAATAGGTAGGCTATGTTGTTATACGCCCATAAAATGTATTATACACTAAGCTTATGACACCAAAACGTTAACGTGTACCAATATCGATCGGCGGTTTTATCCCGGTAGGTATGTTGCTGGCATACCCAGGTCTCAAATATTAATGCATTTGTATGAATGTATTCACTACAAATGGGATTCGTCAATCCCAATAGGCCTATTCACAATATTTGCGCTCACTATTGCTAGTGATTAAATGGTTCATAATAAGGGATCTCGGTTTAGCAAGGTTGGTACTTAGTGATAATAAAACAATCAGGCAAGCATACAATTTAAAAACATTGTGCTCGGTTAAAAATAGCATGTATTCCCCCCAAGGGTTTGTAAAACAATTAAGTAATGGAAAGTGGGGCTATGAACTCACCTTAAGTAAGATAGCAAGTAATGAATGTAACGGTTGAATCGTGAAGGTTTCTACGAGCAACCTATAATTGAATGTTGCGACTTAGGATTTGAGTAATGAATATGAATAAGTGCCTATATATATATATATATCTTGCATTTAGTCCATGATGTGGTATGATGTATATTGTAAGTCTTTGAAAGAAAAGATTCATGAATATGTATGTTCTGTATATCGTTTACTACCGTTCGGGCCGACATAATCCAGAAGTCATGTTAGTAAGCGTTCGAGGAGCCAGGACACTTTAACTCGTAAATCCACAACTCAACTCGACGGCTTACATAATGAACTCCTCACATGAGGCTCCCTACTATTGTAGTAGTTGATGAAATATATAGATATAAGTTTTGATCCAAAAAGTTACATGTCCGATATTTGAATAAACTTAGGAAAGTTTATTAGTACATGAAGATTGTTATTAGGGGTAGTTTCATAAGTCTTGTATGACCATTTCCTCTTTGTAATATCTCATGGTTCCTTTTAAAGTATAACCATAATCTAGTGACTTTCGCCTAAAAATGGGCTGTTTAGAATTTGAAGAATTTTATCACTCGGAAAGCGTTTTTAGGTCTCGAGCTTCTTTGTTCCTGAACGAAAACGTCGTTCCGGACAACTTTCCTGTTTTAACTTTTTGATAAATCGGACCAGAAGTGGGACTTTCAAAATCAAAATTTGATCAGAATGCTATTTAGGCATTTTTGCCGGAAATCTTTGGTAACTTCAAATGGGCGTAACTTTTGACTCGTATACTCGTTTTGGGTGGTTCAAATTGCTATGGTTTCCTTGTTAAGTCCTCTACTGTAATATGTAATGATCAAATATCATATTTTTACCATTTTGATCAGGTCTTACCAAGAAAGTCACTAGTTTGCTTGTTATAGTAACTTGTCTTATGAATCATGTACAATAACTTGTTTTACTCACTTTTATACATCATGGACATGAATACAAGACATAATATAGCACAAATAATATGTAAATAATATGAATATGATTATTTAACAAGAATCATGTTAGGGTTTGGCTTACAACTTTTGGCTTTCAACAAGGAAAGGAAAGTTAACATGTAAGGATAGGACTTTGATAGACTTGCTTCAACCCATTTCACTTCATGCAATCTTTCTACCCTTGTAATCTTGAAAGATGGATGATGAAGGTTGAGGTGACTTGAGTGGATTCAAACTCAAGAGAAATCACCAAGTATATGAGGTTATGGAAGTGTTTTGAGAACCTAAGATCAAACTAGGGTTTCAACCTTGAAGAAGCACATGAATTATGCATGAAACTAGAAGGAAAAGAGCAAAGCATATGGTGTTGGTGTGTGTGGAAGTGGACGGCAACAAAGGGGGATGGGGGGGCTTTTATAGGGTCTTAAGGAGGTTACTTATGTTGACTTGTCAACCCTTGGAGGCCAAGTTCTACACATGTACTAATCTTAAGGTCTCTTGCATAAGATTGAGCCACATAGTGTGAATCCCCCCCCTATGGCGGTTTGTATATCTTGGGGAGCAAGGGTTGGAGTTGTGATGATATTATCCAAGATATCTAGTATGTTTTGACTCCGTAAAATGCAAACCGTAAGTTGTTACGTCACAAAACGTAAAACCGGGTATCGTAAAAATACGAAACTTGGAGGAATGATTAAACTTGTCAAAATACTCCATATTAAAATATAAAATGAGTGGTAGGTTCCATTTGGGTGGTAAAACCCTGCTAAAAACTGGAAACACGGGTCTAAAACGCGTAATACGTAAAACGTACGAATATTGCGTAAAATTGAGAAAAGTAAAATATTACTTTTCTAATAGGTTATAAATGATTTAAAATGACTTATAATGTCTAGACTGGGCTCAGTCTAGTGTCGGTTGGTATTAAATGTCTTTTAGACATCAAACCGTAAGCCTAAAAATCAAGGAATGACTTATAAAATCAAGGGATGATTTTTGGTCAATGGAGGGGGAAAAATATGTTGACTTTTTCTAATAAGTTGAAAACTCAAATCGTATTAGAAACGCGGTGCAGGTATAGGCTAAGGTTACGGCTGAGTAAAAATGCTTAAAAACTGAAAATTCCAGTTTTTCACGGCCGAGGCTTATTCTGGTCACATTTTTCTCAGTCATGATTTATTCTCAAATAAATCATGAGTGTGTCAAATATTTTTCTGATGTGGGGTCACCTGACGAGGTTGAGTTTCGTTGTGCGTAGAATTTCTGAATGACGTTTTACCTTAAAACGTGTAATTCCTTAATAACTTTCACGAGAATGATCTGACGAATGTCAAACATTTAATTTGCCATTGAAATGATTTATCACTCGAGAATATGAAATAAAAATCAAATTTTGGGAGATTTTTGGGAAAAATGAATAGTAAAAGTGAATAGTGAAATTTTCCGGGAATGGTAATTAACCTGAAAATGCGAATTGTTACACTGACGGGTGTGCTTCAGTGTCATCATTAGGAATCAGTGAAATGTTGAGGCCCCCCGTTCCAACAGGCTGGTGCTGGCCTGTCAAAGATTTAGGGGCCGCCACTCCCTGAGACTCTGGTTATGATGTATCGGAGACGTTAGCGGGAAAAATGGAAGGCGCTCCCCTACCAGCGGGTTGTATGTTTCCCTCTGGATCTTTGGGAGTAGTCGTGTAGACCAAGGACACTGACTGTGATTTTTCAGTGACCTTCGTTGTGTCTGGGGGTGGTGGAGCCTGGTCATGGGTGACAGTTTTGGGCTTAGGTCTTCTTTTTGGCTTAGAAGCCTGTGTCCCTGAAGCCTCAGGGCCCTGTGCCTTTGGTTTGGTTTTTGGCACAGTCTGAGACTTCCCTGTCCTCTTAGGAGGGGAAGGTGTGTTCACTGAGTCCCTCCGGTTGTTTATAGCAACCATATGGGCCGTCAATTCTATGTTTGAGACTGAGGATGTGTCTTTTGAAAAGTTTGAAGAACTCAGGATGGCTGGTAAAGAACTTAAGTGTTCATCCTGAGTGTAGTCACAACCCAGTAACCTTTGAAGAGCACATGAGATAAACCTAGGATATGACACATAGTGTAGCATAGTTTTATTCAGTAGCTTGGTTATAAGATCACCATAAATGATCTCTCCAATGTCGGCAGTGACCCCGTTCATCAGGCAATAGGCCATCATCACTTGAACAAAATTAATCTGTTCATTGGATGAATGGTTCCTACCGAGAACCTGAATCACAAAAGTGAACAGGATCTTCCAAGCCATGGGAAAAGAGCTCTTGGTGACAGGGGACTTGTCCAAATATTTTGGATCCATAGCAATTTTTTCTAACCCTGATTTAACATTACTTGGGTCAGGGTGTGCAACATATTTTCCATTGTTATAATAAAGTCCTGTTGCTGAGCAAAAAGTTTTGAAATCCAGGACAAATTTTCTTTTCCCATTTAAAACAGAGAAGCTGATGAGAAATTCCTTGAGGAGCCTGAGTTCGTTCTCATCAGCACTGGGTGTCGGGTCAATGGCCAGAGCAGTACACCAGAACTCCCTGAGGAGGTGATGATACTGAAAGTAGGGTGTTGAGGTGAAGGCAGTTTTCAAAGGACAATTGAACAAAAATTTCATTATTTCCTTGTAGGCAGGAACATTGGTTGGGTGATTAAAATTGCCTACAACATTGTTTGTTTTAAATTGTACATCAGCCAGAGTCATTTTTGCCCATTGAGGTGCAAGCATGATTCCTTGGTCTTCTGCCATTTTTAGGTCAAGAAAAGGTTTTGAAAGTTTTATGGCAGAATATCACACACAGATGATCCACAAGTTAATTCCAACTTGTTTTCTGTTGTGAAATGTGTGATATTGTTATCAAGATGTTCGCAACCAGGAAGGATTTCTTGTTGCAAATTTCTTAACCAAGAAAAGACGTTTTGAAAATACCTTTTGTTTTTTGAAAAGATTACACACAACTTTGCAATGGAGAAATTTTTGCAGAGTTTCTTTAAGAAATTTTTGTGTGTGTGTTTTGTGATTTTGGAAAGGGGTATTTATAGAGGGTGAGGAATACCATTGGTCAAAAATTTTGAAAATCAAAATGAAGAACCGTTTTGGGATCCGCATTAAATGCCAGCACTCCACATACCTAAGTTTTTCGCAACTATCGAGGTAAACAGTGCAAAGAGACTGCACAAAATACACTTTTGCAGACATGATGTCACAAAAATATCAAGGGATATTATTTGTAAGGGAAGGCATTAAATGCCTAATGGGATGTTGATGTGTAAGTGGGGGCTCAAGGTGTGGATGCCAGTAAGGCAGAGACATATATTCCTATATTAAATAGAAAATTCAGTTACCAACCTAGGACATTTACTAACTAGATACTTGAAGCATTTAGTTATGCATTGAATTGCATTAGTATAATATCCTGAGCCCCCTGAATGAGAATTCATTCAGTGTGAATTGTTTTAGGTAAGGAGACCAGTGGGTTACAATCTCAAGGTGAGAAGCTCCCTGCGAATGATTTTGGTGATGTTGAAGGGTTTCACTGAGGAAGGTTGATTATCAGGGGATAAGAATATACACCATGTATGATATCTCAATCAGTGATCTGATTATCAATCAGTGATCTGAATATACACCATGGCTATGCTAGATGGTTCAGGTGTTGAGCGAGATCGTCTTAACCTACGCATTTCTCTATCAGGTTCTGCATAAGGCAAAACAAGGTCTCTAGCGGAACTACGACTCCTAGTGACTCTAAGGTTAGAGAATTCGTCGGTTGCCATAATGGCGAATGGTGGAGATTACGAACAAAGACACGAAGAAATAAGATAAACTAAAGAAAACCTAAAAATAAAAATAAAATCTTACTAGAAAAGAATCTAGCAAGTAGACCTAATAAAAAGAAATTCTAACCTAGACAATAACTATTCCCCGGGCTGCGGTGCCAAAAACTTGATGCGTGGGAATTGCACCAGGCTTTACCTCTCGAGGGATCTCGAGAAGCTTACAACCCCCACCAGGCAGTGTACCTGATCGTTGTAGTATAGTATAGTGACAAGTATCGGGGGATTGGTCGTTCAACTCAGGAATAGTGTCGCTAGGATTAGAAAGCCTAAAAACTAGGTCTAGAGGTGAGGGACGATTCTTTTTGTATTTTTTATGTTTTATAAAAGCAAGTAAAATCTCAGGTATTGGAAGAGTGGGCGGAATTAGTTGCTAGTCAACTAACCCAACAACTAAGATACAATCAAAATAAAATAATAAAAATGAAAATAAACTAATTTAAACTAGTGGTGTGAGCAATATATGGGAGAATTGTGTTTACTTAGATTTCACTACTCCCTAGATATCTTTTACAGCTTAATTACTTGTTACAGTTGCATGGATGACGGATTGTATTCCTTAATACCATTCATGGGGTGGCGTACTTATTTCCCCAATCCTATAAGCTCCTACTTCACTCCTATGTCGAGCCGGCTAAGAAGCTCCTAACATGGGATCACTAGAATTCGCTCGTGCATTAAATACAATCATAAAAACCTTAGTACACATCGGTTCATGTTTCTTAAGACGTTCAAGCAAGTTACACAATGGAAATCTGCCAGTTTTCTTAAGCCTAACATTGAAATCATTCATCCATTACAACTATAAACAAGCAATCAACCTATAATTAACATCTAGGTTTCATTACATCTAAGCAAACACATGAAAGATCTAGCCTAGCATGTTAAAATCAAGACAAGCATAAGATATATTCAAACAACACATAGACATATTGAATGAATTGAAAGAAAACTTATCTCAATTGAACATGAAGGGTATCAAGGGGTGAAAACCCTTGAAAATACTGTTACAAACGACCTAGGGTTTATTAGGTTCGGCCCTAGAATTCTCCACACAAGTTCGTCTCTTAATGAATGAAAAATAGAAAAGTATATATAAATTCTGTGAGGTGACGGCGTCAAGAGGAAAAATCTGACGCCGTCATCTCGCCGCCAATAAAGTTCTCGGACTGCCTAGAACCATGGGTGACGCCGTCATGTGTAATTCTGCTTCAGGCCGTCACCAAATTTAATCTTAACGCCCTACTTCTGATGCCGTCACGTTTTCTCTGGGTCGTCATCCATTTTGCTCTTGACGCCATCAAAAAATCCTTCTTGACGCCGTCAGGTACTGTTCCCAGCAAGGAAAATTAAGTCTTTGCCGTTTTCTTCACTTTTATGCTCCAAAAACGTCCAAAATGCTTCCTTTTCCAGAATTCACTCCCAAAGTACCTAAAATCACAAAAGGAACGATTTAGGGCAATATTTGATCAAATAAATTCCAATTCCGGCTTAAATGACCCCCTAAAAATGGTTCATTTTTCGCCTCATCATGTTATCACAAAAGATGGGTACCATTTTGTAATGAATACCATAGTCACTGAGTTGACTTTTCATCCATAGCACATTTGCACAACAACAAGCAGCAGAAACATATTCAGCTTCTGCTGAGGACATTGCAACAGATTGTTGCTTTTTAGCACTCCAACAGACTAACTTTCCTCCAAGAAATTGGCAGGAACCTGAAGTACTCTTTCTATCCATGTTGCATCCAGCATAATCAGAGTCTGAGTATCCTTTGAGATCAAACCCTGAATATTTGGGATAGTAGAGTCTAAGACTGGAAGTGCCCTTAAGATATCTCAGTATCCTTTTGACAACAGTGAGATAAGATTCCTTTGGATCAGACTGATATCTTACACACAAGCACACTGAGAATTGAATATCCGGTCTTGAGGCAAGAAGATACATCAGTGACCCAATCATGCCTATGTATAGAGTAGGATTAATAGGTTTTCCAGCAAGGTGAGACCCTAAATTGTTGGGAGGTACCATTGGAGTTTTCAGTGAGGCACAGTCACTGAGGTCATAATTTTTGAGTAGGTTCCTAGTATACTTTTCTTGACTGATGGAAATTCCTTTCTCAGTTTGTTTGATTTATAGTCCAAGAAAATATGTGAGTTCTCCCATCATACTCATTTCAAATTTCTTTGTCATCAGCTTTTCAAACTGCTTACAAAGTTTGTAACTTGTTGAGCCAAATATGATGTCATCCACACATACTTGGACTAAAATCACCTCCTCTTTTGTCCTATAGTGAACAATGTATTGTCAATTTTACCTCTGACAAACTTGTTTTGTATCAGGAAGGCTGAAAGAGTTTCATACCATGCCCTGGGAGCTTGTTTTATTCCATAAAGGGTTTTGTTAAGCTTGTAGACATGGTTGGGAAACTCACTGCTTTCAAAGCCAGGTGGTTGTTACACATATACATCTTCTTTAATGGTACCATTTAGGAATGCATTTTTTACATCCATTTGGTAGACTTTAAAGTTCATGTATGTTGCATATGCAAGGAAGATCCTGATGGCTTCCATTCTAGCAACAGGTGCAAAGGTTTCCTCATAGTCAGTACCCTCTTGTTGATTATATCCTTTTGCAACAAGTCTTGCTTTGTTTTTGACTACTGTTCCTGAATCATCTGTTTTGATTTTAAAAACCCATTTCATTCCTATGATAAACACTCCCCGAGGACATTCAACTAAGGTCATGACATCATTTCTATGAAATTGTTCTAATTCATCTCTCATGGCCTGAACCCAACTCTCATATTTAAAGGCTTCTTTGACATTTTTAGGCTCCATTTCTGAGATAAAGTCAACATAGAGACATACATTGGTTGAAGCCGCCTTGAGTTTGGCAGCCATGCTCCTCGTAAGCATACCTTCTGAGGGTTCACCTATGATGTTAACAAGTTCAATTGTTTTGGACTTGGTCCAGCTATCCTGAGGTCTTGGATAGGAATTGGAACTTGTAGAGGCCTGATGTATACATGGAGTGGGGTCTGACATGGGTGCCTGAGGTACTTCAAGATTGAGATGTTCAGCAGCCTCAGTATGGTTAACTTGAGTTGTGGTATCCTGAACAATAGGTTCACTGGTGGTAGTCTCATTGGAGACTGGTTGAGTTTCTATGAACTCACTGATGGTGGGTTGAGGTAGGTTGTGTGGATTGATGTGGTAAGAGACATCAGCATCAGCTTGATATTGTGTGGATAGATTACTTTCAGGATGAAACACATCAGGAGGATATCTTGATGAGTTATCAATACCAATTTCTTCCACAGTGGAATTTGAAAATCTAACAGCTTCAGTACTCTCATCAAAAGTGACATGGAAGGTTTCCTCAGTCTGTTGTCTCCTGGTGTTGAATACCCTAAAGGCTTTTGAGACAAGGGAGTACCCTAGAAAGTATCCATCATCAGCTTTTGCATCAAACTTTCCAAGATGATCCTTATGATTATGGATAAACATAGGACATCCAAACACATGGAAGTAGCTGATATCTGGAATCCTTCCTTTAAACAACTCATAGGGAGTTTTGCTATGTCTCTTCACAATAATGGACCTGTTTTGTGTATAGCAGGATGTTTTTACTGCCTCAGTCCAAAAATGTTTGGAGAGAGCAGATCCATTAAGAATTGTTCTAGCAACGTCAATGAGAGTTCTGTTTTTTCTTTCAGCAACTCCATTTTGTTCAGGGGTGTAAGGTGAGGTAAAGTTTTGAGAGATACCCTTCTCATCACAGAAACATTCAAGGTCATTGTTTTTGAATTCAGTTCCATTATCAGTCCTCATTTGTTTGACCCTGATGTCATTTTGGTTTTCAATCTTCCTGATGAAGGACATGATTATTTCAGCAGCCTGACTCCTTTTGGTCAGAAAATATACCCAAGTGTATCTTGAGTATTCATCCACAATGACCAGAGTGTACTTCTCATGATGGATAGCCATTGGACTGATGGGTCCAAAGAGATCCATGTGAAGTAGGTGCAGGCATTTGGTGATAGAGTAATTTTGTTTGGTTTTAAAGGATGCCCTGTGGTGTTTACCTTTTTCACAGGCAGGGCAGGGTTTATCTTTTGAGAATACTAGTGATGGTAAGCCAAGGACTTTGTTTTGTTTGGTCAGGTTGTTTATGTCTTTGAAGTTCAGATGGGAAAGTCTTTTATGCCAAAGCCAGTTGAGGGTTTTAGTGACTTTAGCAAAGAGACATGTTCCATTTTGAGTAAGTGAGGACATATCCAAAACATAGACATCCTGACTCCTTGGTGCAATAAGAACTTCTTCTTTGTTTGCATTAAAGATAGTACCTTGCTTATCATCAAACTGAACTATGTATTTTGCATCAAATAGTTGACTAACACTGATCAACATGTATTTAAGACCATTAACATAAGCAATTCTAGTAAAAACTATTCCACTACAGTTTACTAAACCATAACCTTCAGTGAGACAAGATGAATTATCAGTAAATACCACCTTTGGTCCTGGTTCTTATACATATTTGTGCAGATATTCCTTCACGCCAGTCATGCTTCTTAAACATCCACTATCAAGATGCCAAACAGGATCTCTGGCATGCTTCTTTTTCATGGTGATGTTGACCCATTCTCCATTTCTAGCATGGCTTTTTCCAACAGCCATCTTGTTGTCATCAGAAAGTGCCATCAGTGCACTGACCCTTACTTCTTCATCAGAGGAGACATCTTCCTCATCCCAATCATAGGCTTCAGCAACAAGCACCTTGTTCTTGCCTTGAGCAGGTTTGGTAGGTGCAGCCTGAGGTACTGAGGGAGTTGTCTCAAGAAGAGCAAGTTTAGCTTTTGCTTTTCTATATTCAGCTTCAAAATCTTTTTGAATGTTTGCATTTTCAAAATGTTGAGTGGATTGAAGCATTTTTGGTTGAAACTTTCTAGTTCCTGAGGAAGAATTACTACCAGAAGGTTTGTATGAAGGATCTGAGGTTGTTTTTGAGAAACAGTCTTTAGCAAAGTGACCCTTTTTGCCACAGTTGAAACATTCAGTGGACTCATTTGCCTTAGCTTTTTGAAAATTGAACTTGTTTCTTTTAATAAAAAGTTTTGAATTTTCTAAAAGAGCCCTTTCTTGAAATTCAACTTGAAGATCATTGAGGTACTCATCACTGGTTCTCATATCAACCTCATCATCAGAATCATTTTGAAAATCCTGCACACCACCATTAGAATAGAAGGCAGTGGATATGCGTGAGACAGTTATGGCCTTTTTGTTTTCTTGAGCCTTTTCAGGGTATCGCCTTGCGATTAAGTTGTCTTCCCCTGTTCACAAGCTGGGAAAGATGTCACAAACGAAATTTCAAGGCATAACTCCTAATGATGAGTAAATTATAAATAGACCTTTGAGGGGATGAGGGCTGCTTGGCATTGAGTACACAAGGCTGCAAAATGGGTAAAGCTATAACATTGACCAAAAGAAACAATGCATCAGAATTTGGACATGTATTCTAAACCATTTTGAGGCAATTACTACAACTACAACACCTAGATTCTATGATTTCTAATAAAGGCTATGTAAAAGTGATTTTGAACATGATATTTGAAAATAACTAAACAAGCTGTAAAACTTAATGAAAAAGCACAAATTAGCTTTCAAACTAGTAAAATGATTTAAATGAAGCTTGAGCAATTTGATTTGAAAATTGAAAATGACCAAATAAGTAAAAATGTGCTAATGCCAAACACCCCTGTAGGTGAGTTTGATGATTTTTGAAAAAAAGAAAGCATGCCCTTAAAGCTTAAAAATTGTACTAAACTGTTTGAAAAAAACTCATCTAATCTACCTGAACAAGACTGAAACAAAAGTGAGCAAAAGTACAAGTCTATAAACAAACACTGAATATTTTTAAAAGGAATCTAAACTTGCATTAATCTGAGAAAAAAACTGAGTACAAAACTACAATAATAACTGAAACTAAAAACAAAACATAAACTTAAACTAAAACCCTACTTGACCACTACTACCTACTGCCTTTAAAAGGCTTACAATATCACCTATTTATACTACTCTTCTAGGGTTTGGTCTTGATCTTCCTTTGTCCACTGCCGTGTGCTTCTTCAGTGAGAGAAAGAGGCTTCAATTACCTACTTGTGTTTTCTCTTGATTGATCTCAACCTTAGGATTGGTCCCAAATAATCACAGCCATTGATTTCAATTTTGGCGCCCAAATATTGTTGTGGATTGGTGACTTGGCTTGGTAACTCGTGACTTCTTCATTGGAGGAGGTGAAGAGGGGGGTTTTGAGGTGGATGGTTGAGTGTGGCAGGAGGTGGAGTGGAGGTGGGGGTTGTATGGTGGTTAATAGCAGGGGGCTTTGGGGAAGGTGATGAAGACAGGTTGGATCTCGTTTGACTGACTAGGTCAAAAATGGGTGCGTTATTATTAATAACGTACAAAAAAAGAAGGTTGGGCTTGGTGTTGGGAAAATAGGCCAAGGGTAGTGTGGATCATGGTGGGTTGGATTGGAGTTATAAGGAGTGGGGTGAATGTGGTGATGGGTTTTAATAATTTACAAGGGTCCATTTAGTTTATCAAATAAATAGCACAAGGACCAGATTTGTAATTTACTGAAACTGAAGGGTCTGAAACTGTCACATCTCCAAAGTATCACCAAGGGTCATACTTGACAAGCTGTAATTCCACAAGGACCTCTGGTGATATATTTCCAAAATAAAGTATCCGAGGACCATTCTTGACAACTTTGCAAATTTGAGGGACCAAACTGTAAACTTTTGAAACTCTTTACCCAAAGATCATTTTTTGATTATATTTAACTTTTAAAGAACTTGGTTGACTTAACTTTCAAAATAAACGCTCAGGGACTAATTTTGACAAGTTTTGAAAGTTGGGGGACTGAAACTGCCAATTATGCAAACTTTGTTTGTTTTCAATCATTTTGCATTTGAAACATGTAAAACACGATCTTTGGGATATTTTCTGTATATTGATGCATTTCTGAGTGTTTTTAAACGTTTTTGCAGTTCATATTGACCAAAAATGATGAGTATTTACACACTCATCAATCCCCCACACTAAACTAGTGCTAGTCCCTAGCAATCTTTTGTGAAAATTTAATGGATTTGAAGTCTCTTTACCAAAAGCCATTACTTCTGGAGTAGCCAAATGTTTCGGTTCAAGTAAGAACTATGGTACACTGATAACCATATAATTTTGAGCAAACCATAAGCTTTCAACGGTTTTGATTTGTCTTTACCAAAAGCTGTTTGCTTTTGGACTAGCCAACTCTTTGATGGAATGCAGTCATCATCTTGGTGAGTTGATTACCAATTATGGTTTTCTACTGCCTTTACCGCAAGGAATAATCTTGTGGGCTAGCCAACTCTTCACTTATAAAAGTAAGATATGGTGAGTTGAACACCATGCAATTTTTGGCAAATTGCCAACCATGAACGGATTTGAGATATCTTTACCAAGAGCCGTTTGCTCCTGGATTAGCCAGTCCTTTTGTGGTTTAGACATGGTGGACTGATAACAATAAAAATTTTGAAATAAAGTGAATTTTTTTTTAAAATTTTGGACAAAAACGGGGGTGCTAGAAGGTAAAATGTGTGATCAAATTTGCTAGAATTTCCCCCCCCCCCCCCACACTAAACTATTGCTAGTCCCTAGCAATCGTTTGTGAAAATTTAATGGATTTGAAGTCTCTTTACCAAAAGCCATTACTTCTGGAGTAGCCAAATGTTTCGGTTCAAGTAAGAACTATGGTACACTGATAACCATATAATTTTGAGCAAACCATAAGCTTTCAACGGTTTTGATTTGTCTTTACCAAAAGCCGTTTGCTTTTGGACTAGCCAACTCTTTGATGGAATGCAGTCATCATCTTGGTGAGTTGATTACCAATTATAGTTTTCTACTGCCTTTACCGCAAGCCATAATCTTGTGGGCTAGCCAACTCTTCACTTAAAAATGCAAGATATGGTGAGTTGAACACCATGCAATTTTTGGCAAATTGCCAACCATGAACGGATTTGAGATATCTTTACCAATAGCCGTTTGCTCCTGGATTAGCCAGTCCTTTTATGGTTTAGACATGGTGGACTGATAATAATAAAATTTTTGAAATAAAGTGATTTTTTTTAAAATTTTGGCAAAAAACGGGGGTGCTAGAAGGTAAAATGTGTGATCAAATTTGCTAGAATTCCCCTCCCCCATACACTTAGAATTGAATATTGTCCTCAATATTCAAAGTTCCGGCTATTATGCCGACTCTTTGAACGTAAAAAGGCAACATTACAAGCTAAATGTGGAAACACCATTTTTCACTTTATTTATATATATACATACACAATTTTTTTTTTTTTTTCTTTTTTTTTTTTTTTTTTTTTTTAAGCATGGGTAACTCCCCCACACTTAAGGTGAAAACCCCATATGCATGCTACTATTTTTGTTTACCGAGTTGCTAGCTTGACTCGACCCCGAATTCATTGGTTCTTGGGGAAGTATCATGTGGAAGAGACAATCTCCATCGGACTTTCATTCAAGATGCTTGGACAAACATTTGAAGCACGTGAAAGTTCCACACCAATGAGATAAGTACCCGACTTTAAATAGTACAAACTATAAGCGGTGATGCCGGGGTCAAAGACAGTGTCTGCATTCCCGAGGGAGTGAAGAAGAGAAGACGTCACGGGATAGGTGAAGAAAAGTAAGAAAACCATGATGAAAATCATGAATAGCTCGTCTTCACCCACAGGAGAATCCATAATCTCTAGATTATGAACCTCATCATTTAAGCTCATGTGATCAAAACATATCCCGGGTATGTCTGTATCAAAGTGGAAGTTATCATACTCCGGCGAAGATATGATATGAGTGAGTTCACCGGAGAACTCCTCATGAAGAGAATAATTCACATGATGTAAATCAGTGAACTCGTGTCCCGTTGTGGACTTATCACTATCCTCGTTCTGAATATCAAAGATTGGATTAGCAGAAATCAAAGTGAATTCAGATTCGAATTCAAACAGAGGATTAGTGAAAGTTGTTTTGGCTGCTTCGGGAACAAGGTGATTAACATTCTCTATTGGATTGTTGGGATAAAAATTGAGTGAATGATCGTGATATAAGAGATTTTCAATTTCTCCCAGATCGGCTTCGAAATCAAAGAGACCATCATCACTTCCCAATGGAAGTGGATTTATGTGAGTGAGTTCATCGGCGAACTCCTCAAGAAGATGATCAGCATCAGAATGTGGAAGTGATGCCTCAACATATTCAATGTCTCCATAAGATGTACAATCATCGCTAAAATCAGAGAAAGTCTCAAATTGATCTTTTGGACACTCAAGAGGGGAAGTAAGATCACACATATTCTCAAGAATTCCCTGTGACTCTCCTGGGATTGGGACAAGGTTCTTAGCACTAGACTTTATGAATTCATCCAATTCCGTATCAGGAACAGTGCTAAGATGCTCGTCCCCCATGATCAGAGAGTGAGTGGGAATTTCTTGTGTGATAACAACAGACTGAGGGAGTTGAGAAGGACTAGCATTCATGGATTGTACGAGTTCCATTTGATCTTCTGCTAGTGATTCGTTCATACTCTTTTCTCCCTGCGATTTTTGGATTGGTGGGATTTCAACTGATGTACTCGATGAATCTTTTTGAATAACAACATTATCTTCATCGTCATTATTGTCATCATCGTCATCAAATAGAGCAGCATTCCGAAGATTGGCACGTATTTTAGCTGCTCGTTGCTCAGCCAGTAATTCTTCCATGGTTTTTCCAGAATCTCGTTCTTCAGCAAGTAATTATGCCATAGTTTTCTCACAAGAATTTGGAATGAGTGGAAATTGTGGGGATGTGGATGTGCCAAAACCGGAAGGTTGACATTGAAAATCATCATGAGGACCCCCATAATATGCACAAGAAGAACTTGGTGCATTATGAAACGGTATATTAGCCAACTCCTCATTCATTTCTTTTAACGACTCTTGAGTCTTCAGAAAAAAATCTTGTTCAGTTTGTTGAGGAGTTGCTTGAAACATTTGGTACTGTGGAAGTTGGTCTTGACACGAATAGTCATTACTGTTACAAGGAATTGGATTCCTTGTTTGACAGTCGGAATTGAAGTGTGGGCCTCCACAATACTCACAAGAAAAGTTTGGTGTATTTTGATATGAAGCATCATTGAGATTTGGATAATATGATTCTTGCTCGTATGAATGTGATGGGTAGTTGGAAAAATTTGAAGAGTCGTTGAATGAGTTCTGATTTGGATCATAAGCAAATGAATTCCTCGAACCACAAAACAAACAACTTCTGTCCCGAATATCATTACCACATTGTTCACATGTACACCAACGACATGGTAAACCGAAAAGCGGCTCACCACAACCGACACAAGGAATAAAAGCCAGAGGTGGGACAAGTGGTGTGCTCTGAGAGCTAGGAGTTTCCACCACTTCCGTTATGGTCTCTGTTTTTGTTCTTGATAAACGTGAAAATTAGGCAAGTCGTTCTTTTTAGTCATTGCTCTAAGCTCTGTACGTTTGCTTGACAAACTTTTAACCGTAAATCCTGAAAGGTTAGGATCAATTCTTGATGGTTTGTCATTAATAGCACGTATCTCATGCTTTGAAGGGTAGTCGGAAGAATTTGGTGAATCATCAAGAGATTTTCGATTTAAGAACAAATTGCACGTAGTACAAAATCTGTTACTACAATTATTTCGACACTTCTCACAAATACACCGTAAACAACGATAGCCGTTCTCAATCGGGCTTTTACAATGAAAACATGTGTAGCCGAGATACGCTATAAGAATTATTCATGAGAGAGGTATTAGAAGGCGAGAATTAAACGTATAGGAGACGAAGATTATTTTGGGTTTTTCGAAAAACACAACAATTAAAACAAGACCAACTCATAAAGACAGGGGAACTTAAACCAATAATCACAAATGCAAATTTAACCTTTAAGGACAAACGTACAAGGAGCGGGAGAAAAGAATGGATTTCTCACTAGGGCGAAGTTTGTTGGATCGCCCTATACCGTTTCGACTCCTCTTAACGTAAGCTTATCGATTAAAAGTTTTCCAAAACGCAAGTGATACAAAGGCAAGTTTTGATCTTTTGTTTGGGAACTTATTATGGTCACACCCCCAGTTGGTAGGTGTTCTGCCTTGGTTTGCGGTGGTAAGATTTTTATGTTGTAGTTATTAAACAAAGAAACGGGAAAAATCTTTTTGTGTTTTTCTTATCTTTTATAGATATAATACATATATAGAAACAAAAGAAAAATATTTTTGGTTTTTTGTAAGCTTTATGAAAGCGTAACTTCTTACGAAGGTTCTACAAGACTAATCGTCTAAACCTTATCGAGACTTTTGACACACAGCCTCCCCGGCAGCGGCGCCATTTGATTCGTTGTGTTTTTGTGCAAAACAATTTTATTAAAATAGCAACAAACGTGAGGTCTAAGTTATCGTGAGACAACTAGACGTAGAGAAATACGAGTAAACCTTTTAGGAAAAAGATTACCTCGCAAAACTCGTGAAAGTGATATTAAAATTGTGAGACCGGGAAGTGATTTCCCGGGTCGTACCCCAATGAGGTGTGAATGGAAAGTTTCGTGAAAAGATCGAGATTAAAACCTTGTATGTTTGGTTGTGAAAGATTATTTGGATTTGTGATACGTTAAATTAATGAAAATTGATAATTAACGAACGAAAATGAGAATAAAATAACCAAAGGGGATAATAAACTAAGGAATGCTAAGGAATATTTAAAATTACCTAAAAATTACGGGAAACATAATTAGGTATCGGGAAATCCTAAAACACAATATAACTCAATAACGTGACGTAAATAACGTCAATGTGCAAATAAAAACGTGAAATCTAAGTTACACAACTCCTACGGGTTTCCAACTAATTTTCCTACGTACTAGATGACAAAAGAAATTTTTGAATAAAAGAAAATTAATTTTTCTATAAAAATTCTATTGATTATGGATTAATTACTAATTATCACTAATTAAATTCTAATAAATATTAAAACTACTTTTAGAAATCTGAGAATTTTTTAATAAACATTACAAACAAATACCAATCTAAGAAAAATATGAAAAACCAAGGTACAATTGCAAATAAGCAAGTAATAAGCGGAATTAAGCTGTTAAGCTTGCTTGAGCAAAAATAAACAAAGGAGGTCTTATATTAATTTTTGCAAAGTACTTCTGAAAAAGACCCTAGGGCGCAGTGGTTATGGTGTGGTGTTGTGAGGCTTGGAGTGCAAGAGGTCAGGGGTTCGAATCCCACCCTATGCACTTTTTTTGAAATATTTTCTTTTTTCAATTTTTCTTTTCGCAAACCCTTTTAACAACAATCATAAACAGCTTCTGTAAAGGAATTTTTATTGAAAAGCTTAAATAAGCTTATGCAAGCTGAAAGTGACAACAAATTCAAGGTTTCATTTCAAAAGGAAATTTTGATTTCGGTTGACTTAACCAAATAAGCACATGAGCATAGAATGCTCAAACATGAACAAGCCCACTCTAGGAAATATCACAAACAATTACAACAATTCCACGGGATAAGATCAAATAGGTACACAAAGATTCAACAAGCTCAGTGGATAGCTACTGAAGCACACAGCATACACCAGCCAAAGGGTTCAACTTGGTAGTCAGAAATAAGCTAACAAATAAGCCAATAAGGGGAGACAAAAAGCATATACTTAACAACAACCTAAGAGGCTATCTAAATCAACAAACTTCAGGAAAAAAGGTCAATCAATGAACAAGTTAGGGGCAAAAGAAAAACGGGTCATATTGGGGTCTGATGTGCGTTTTATTAGCACAAGTTTTAAAATTTATAAACACGAATTATCTGATTATTATCTAGCACATACGAGCAAGTATACTCGTCCGGTGTAATAAAGGTGGGTAAGTCGAGATCGTCCTAAGGGATTTGGTGGTTTTAGTAATAAGAAAAACGTTTGTAAAATAAGGGTTGTCAATCCAAATTTGTGTAAAATCTTAATTTAAAAGAAACTCAATAAAAACTAAATATATACTTGTGTATAATTCCTTGATTGGTAATTAGGAGTATTGTAACAATTTGAGTGCAAAGTTTGGTGTAAAACTTGTTATGATGCACAACTAAAAATGAGTAGTTATACAATCTATGATGTATGTCATGTTTTCACTACTACTAAGAATTCTATCACCTAAATGACTCCTTTCGGACATATCATATTAGTATGACAATCCTATAAACACATGGTTGTTTAGAAAATCAATTCTTTTCTTATGAATTCCTACGAATCCTTTCGGTCCTTTTTCGTGATGAAATCGTCTCAAATCTATTTTAACAAGTAAATAAGATGATTGTCAAGCATCCTATTACATACTAATTTGGTGCATTAATATTTTGGAATAAAAACAAGTTGAAATTCCTTTCGGACCTATTTTTCAAGAAATTGTTTTTACCGACAAATTAAGCAAGAAAAGATGTTATTTCAACAAACTCATAAAATAGATATGTTTTCATGCATCACCTTTTTCATAAAATAATACTCCATTAACCAATCACATCATATACACCAGTATATCACAAATTACTCCATAGCAATCATATTAAAACACAAGTAAATAAGAAAACTTTCATAAAACTTAAAGTAACAATTGTTCATTATAAGTATCAAGGTGTACCTAGTCTTGAGAATTACAATGAATAAACTTGTGGAACTATAGCAACCACACTCCTCCAATTGCTCACTAACGTAAGTAAAGAACTCCATACTCGAACCAATGCTTGAGACTCTAACTCAACAGGTTCTAGACGTTTTTACAACACTTAGTAAACTTTCAGGCAATATAAGATAAACTAACAAGGTTTGGTGTAATACTAAGTTAGATAATTGTGGTACAAGTAACTCTAGGCCCTAAGTGCTCATTATATAGCATAATGACACTTATCCTTCAAGTAAAAACGTCCATCCTCAGTTAATAAGCAGAAATGATCAGCCACACATGATTATGGGGAGTAAATTCGCCAATAAATCAAAAACTTGTAACTTCAGTCAACCCCATCCGATCGGTTTCTCGCCATCCGATCGGATGATCAATCTTTGGCATGTTTCCAGCCGATCCGGTTGCGGGTTGCAACCGATCGGTTGGAATTTGTCTGAACATGTTTCTATGTCTTTTCTTCATCATTTTACGTTGCATGCATTATTTTTCTTCGTGGCATGACTTTGTCCATTAGAACTTGATATTTCCTTGATAATTACGTGTAGAAAGCTTGTCTTTATCAAATCCTTTTGTCTATGCAACGTTTCTTTCTTCCTTGATCCTCTTGAAACTCTCCAAGAATGCATGTCCACTTCATTTCTTCATCTTTTAATCATGTTTTCCTGCTTTTTGCTATATTTGCATGCATAAACACTTTTCCACGATTAAGTAACAAATATATACAAATATGACCAATTTCCACTCATAAATCAAACAATAACGCGACTAAAAACATGTTAATTTTGAGCGTTATCAAATCCCTCACACTTGAGCTTTGCTCGCCCTCGAGCAAGTCTTAATCAAAAGAAAATTGAATTCAATGGTAATAGTGCAAATATCTTATTTGAACTCAATCAAGTAAATAAAGAGCTTGATAACAATTCTAAGCACCTCACGAAGATAATTTGAAATTCACTCATCACTCAATATGTGTAACGATTAATAGATCACTCATTGCACAGTCATGATTTATGTTTCTTACCATAGGCTTGTACAAGTATCAAAACAATAGAATAATTCATCAAAGAGGTCATTTATTCGGGTTGTAATGTTTAGGCTAAGGGTTATATAAACTTTCGTGCAAAATAATTACACTAAGTCAAAAAGGTAAGGATAAGGCATGGGAATATTTATGAAATTGGTTTTAGAAGAAAAATAAAATCAAAGTATAAGTCCCATAGTTGCTAATCTCAAATAATCCACAAACCCAAAAATGATAATAGTTACAATCTTTCTCCTCTTCTACTTTCACATGTTGATACATCGATTCACCATAAAAAATATTCTTCAAACTTAGCACATCGGCTAACAACATATCTCATGACTTTCTTTATTCATAATAATATAACACATTGGCTATATTTGTCACCTTATAGTTGCGATAACTTTTTTTTTAATACCACACACATCACATCTCCCCCACACTTCGCATAAGCATCACCACAAAAAATACAAAGCACGAAGTTGCGCACCTTCATCTTTGTTGGAATGGCACACACGAATGACAAAGTGTGGCTAACTATTAAGCATAAAAAACAATCCAACAACCAAGCAACTAGCAACCCACCATTTAGACTTTGACAAGGGTAAGGCTAAGGTTTAAAGTGTAAAATCTTTTTGTATTTTTTTGGATGTAACAAAAGAAATGTGATGGCTCAGAGGGTGAAACTAGGGGTATCTAGCGCTAAAGATAAACGCTAACAAATGGGTTCCAAATACGAGGGTAACTAACCGATGTGGTTAGCAAAAATTATTTTGTAAACGGATGGCCATTTGGTTTTATTCCTAAGTTTGCCTCTTATCATATGAATATATCCTTATCATTCGAAAATGATTTTAACCGTAATGCATAACAAGTACAAGTTCTAGAATTAACACAACCACCGGCACACTCATCATGAAATATGTAAATAGTATAAGAAATACTATTCTCATAAAAAAAACTAATCCTCACAATTTAAAGAAATAAGGGTATAAAATTATGCTAGCAAATGTTATCAATTCCGAGACAAATTGCTCTTTAAAACTTGAATTTATTCTCCAAAAATATCATTATTATTTATCATGAAATCAACCTTATTTTAACTAAAATATGAAGGGCGAACTACTACTAGTTACTAAAGTTCACGACTCTAAAAACGAAAATTTTAAAAATTAAAACATTAAAACAAATTAAAAATTATGCAATTTTTCTATTTTCTTCCTTCCCCCACACTTAAGTTTTGCATTGTCCTCAATGTAATAAAAAAAATAACTTCAAAGTAAAGAAAATGAAAAAATTTAGAAAATACCGGAGTTAAATACGCAACATGCATATTTAATCATAATAAGCAAATGAGTTTACCGACTCCAAACGTTAATCAAATATATGCTTCCGTAATAAAACTCCTGCAAGAAAACTACAAAATATACGAAACAACCAAACAAACACAAACAAAAACATATCTAAACCAAATAAATAGAAAATTAAGTTACGTTATAAATCCTACGAGAAATAGTTAAAGATAATAGAAATAGAAATTGTTCGACACATAATTGTTTTTTAAAACCAACCATAATCCATGTGATCAAACGTCACCATCAATAACTCACATCGGAACGAATGAATTCGTCCTCGCTTTCCTCTTCATCCTCATCAACATCTTCTTCATCGTCTTCGTCCACCACTCGTCTCTTCTTCTTTCCAGCTCTTGACGACGAACCTCCAACATCATAACTCGATCCTCCAGGATTAAAACTTGGTCCACCCACATTAACACCTGAACTACCATACTCGGGAAGTCTACCGTATGGAGGATATGGCTCGGAAAATGGTGAATAACCAGGATAAGGGTAGGGGTATGGTCCAGGATATGGAGAATATGGTAAAGGGTATGGTGGAACATTTGGTGGGTTGTAGGGAGGTACCTCATAATTGGCATCTTGTGCCAAATGTTGGATCATAGGCATGGAATAATCATAGTTGTAATTATTTATCATTTGCATTGAATCTCTCCAAACTTCCCTACACTCAATAGCCTTTAACTCTCGGTTCCAATCACCCCATCCTGAATCAAAACCACTTTGGGTATTACCCGGAAAACTCCCCATTTGAGGTTGTGATGGCGCTCCCGCATAAGCTCCGGATTGTGCCCCCACACTTGGTTCGATCCAAGGTCCCAAAGTCTTGTTAATCCTATCCAATGCTTTTCCAAAACTAAAAGCATCCCATATCTCACTCTCCAATCTCACTCTACACTTCCTCAACTCATCATCATTAAAATACCCAAGATTTTCAGCCAAAGTGGTCACATAATGACCTCCACAAACATCACTTTGTTTCTTAATCCCCGATACTCTTTTAGAAAGATACTCGGCAATAATCCATGCCACATTCCCATTCTTGTCTTCCTCCAACAACTTCATCACCCATAGGTCCGGTTGACTACATTTGTCTTGTCCACCGCTCCTATGTATCAATCCCCAAGAAATCAACTTTTGTAAAACCTTCAACAACGGATTCCTAATCCTAGAAGAATTTCTCCTAAGACAAGTTGGATCACCAATTCTATTCCAATATTCATCAATACCCGTGTATTGATCATTAGCTCTAGCTAAACTCACAAAATGTGGTCCAAACAACCTATGTCTAACCTCACTCTCCTCATACAAACCAAGTGCAACTGCGAATTTTGGTAAAGATAAAGCATGTTCGCGACCACACAATCTAAACCAAACACAAACATCCCCAAGAACATCATTTACCTTTCTATCAAAGTAGAACGTAGAAAAGAACTCCAAACACCATTCCTTGTAAACATTCTCATGAATACTAAAAGCTCTTTCCCAAGAATAATCTTCAAACCTATCTCCATCACCAGGATACACATAAATCATAGTCATCATGCTCCTCAATTGATCCTCACATTCATACTCCGCAAGCAATTCCCAATCAATCAACCTAGGCTTAGCAATCTTCTTTTCTTGAAGTTTTGAAAGACTTTCCCTATACGCATTCTTCTCATCTTTGTTTTGCACATGAGAAAACTTGACATTATCATTAGACTCCGGTTTCAAACTGAAAGTAATCCTCTTTCTCTCGTTCCTTTTCAAATACTTGTTAACAATCGGATTTCGTCCCAATCCTGCAACATTTCCCTGAAAGAAATCTCAAATTATGTTAGTATATAAGTATAAGAACTAATACCAATCAATTTAGAAACAAGAAAACACATTTTCAAAAATGTCAAAAATTTTTCCGAGGCGTCCATCCGATCGGTTTGAGGTCCAACCGATCGGATGCAACTTTGGCACACTCCCAACCGATCGGCTGCAACTCGCAACCGAATCGGTTGGAGTTTCTGCATACTACATTCATCCTCAATCCATCCTAAACGTTTCCCAATCAATCCGAACTTCTTTCTAACTTGTAATCTTCCATTTTTGAGTACTTCTAACATTCAAACTCTCCTATCAATGATTCTTATCATTTCCAATCATCAACCTAATGATTCTATAAAAACCAAGAACATCATCTACTAACATCTTCCAATTAGTGTTCTAATCAACAATGCAATAACCTAACATCACTAATTATCAATCATGTAACTTCTGGGATTCATCAATTGCAAATAAACTAGCTCTAAAGATTATACCCAATTCAATCCGAAAATTCAATCAATGAATTCTTACTCTAAACTTAACCAATTGATCTATTTCTTTTTGCAATACCTTATCCTATCATCTAATCACTTATCCCCAAAATATTACATCTTAATTCAAACTAATTCAAAAATACCCAATTCGTGACCTAATTTCAATCATCCAAATTAAAAATTAATTTAACAAAATTAATTATATAACTTACTTGACTTGATGCCATTGATGATTAATTATCACTCCTGCAACCTTCTAACAACTTCTTATGGTCGAATTTTTAACCCCAATTTTTGGTGGATTGTGCGTATGTGTTTTTCTTAAGTTTTTGAAAATTTTGGTTTATATATTCAATTCCATCCGATCAGTTGTGAATACATCCGTTCGGTTTGGTAAGAAATTGATTTTTCAAAGTTTTTTTTCTCCACTACTAAACTTGACACAAGTGCTAGTAGCTCTTTCTTTTCTAAAACTTATTATCTTATATGTATTCCAAACATAACTTAACTTCTAAAAACTAAATACTTAAACTAAATAAAAAGATAAATAGATAGATAGTCTCATTCAAACATGAAATGCATAAAACCTAAAAACATAAAATAAAATGCATGAAAAATAAAAATACGAAACAAACAAACTAGCACAAGATGTGCTTTATTCTTGTGATCATTCTTCTTCATCCACAGAAATATTCATTCCTAAGAATGTCTTCTCCATGATACTTGTTTGCCAACTTCCTAGCAGTCTTTTGAGTTTTGAAAGTTCGTGCAAAGTTCCTTCCGCTAGGACATGTGATATCAAATTTACAATGCCAATCACCATCTCCTTCTTCTCTTTTGTAAATGCTATGACCTTCGGAACTCCATTCCAAGTTCTTCAATTGGACCGGTAAAGATCCAAGAAAATCTGTCAACTTGTTAAACACAAAAATATTTTTAAATGGATTAAAGAAAGCCTCCATTGCTAGAGCTCTTTCCATTTCATCTTCAATATCAAATAAACTAGGTGTGCATGGACCAAACTTAGGCCTACTATCCAAGAAAATCTGTCAATTTATGTAATTACTATTAATTAAAACTATTATTTACTTATTAATAATTACCTAAAAATAAGGAAAATCTAAAAAATGCTTAGAAAAATAAAATTAAAACTTAGAAAAGTCTAAAAATATATAAAATGAATTTTAAAATTGAAAATATATTTATTACACAATTTATGTATTTATTATTAATTATGTACTATTTAATAATTAACTAAATATAAAGAAAATCTAAAATAAACCTAAATAAATGAAATAAAAATTCTGAAAAGTTTAAAATAATATAAAAGAATTTCTGAAACAAAAATTATATTTATTATACAAATATCCTATTTATTATAATTAATTTACTATTATTTATTTATTAATACTAATATTAATTCTAATAATTACGTATGAACAGTAAAAAATGTGAAAAATTTCCAGAAAATTTATTTACTAATGAAGAATGTAGGAAAAATAATATGGGGTCACCAGCTTATTCCAATAAGCTGGAATAAGCTAAACAGTCCATATAAGCCAAATAAGCCAAAACAATGTTAAGTATATTGTTATTGCAAAGGCTTACGGAACTGATGCCCCAGAGCAGATGGAAGGGGTGTGGGGATATTATGCATGTATACTAGCCTTGAGGTCCTAAGTTCGAATCCCACACCCATCTTTTTGCATTTTATTTTATTTTTGATTTTTTTTCTTTACAGAAGTATTTAATAACTATATATAAGCAATTTTAATGAAATCAAACTTTTTACAAAAGCTTAATAAGCTCTGTACTAGCTTATTTTATTAGCAGTTATGGAAAATAAGCAAATAAGTGATAAGGCTTCTAAATAGAAGCTATCACTTAGCTTTAAACTTTGTTTTTGGCTTTTTCTTTTTCTTTAACTATACATATACTGTATTTATACATGTATGAGAAAATTGGAACTATGCAATCATCAAAATAAGCAGATTAGGAGCTTATGGATCATTCAGTTAAGCCTTTGGGGCTCACAGTGGACTCATAAGCTCTCAATAAGCTTGAAAAAACTAAACAAAGGAAAATAAAGGAAAAGAAATATTTGAACAAAGTTTATGGACAGATATGAACAAGCAAGTGCTCTGGTATTAGCAAATAAGCTTGATTTAAGCAAATAAGCAAATCCAAGCAACCATAGATCCAAACACCCCTGCAGTCAAATGTTTGGTCAAAATAAGCTTACAAAATAAGCTCATAAGACCAAATAAGCTCCGGATATAGCAAGTATGTTTGGTAGGCTTTCCAAAAAGTCCAAGCTCAACTAGTGGGGTCCACTAGTGAGCTTTTGGAGGGCTTATGAAAAAGCAATCAAAACACTGATTGCTCAGTGTTTGATATGGGATGGGACAAACAAAAAGCTAAAGGCAAGCTTATAAAATAAGCTTGAAAGTGAAAAACAATTCTTGAAACTTTGATCCTGGTTGGTTAGCTTCTAAAAGAAACTAACTTCAAGATCTAAGTCCAAGTAATGAGCTTTTTGTGAGCTTATGAAAAAGCTAGTATACACTCATTTACTCAGTGTACACAGGAAATGGACAAGGTAAAAGCTTGTTTGCAGGCTTATAAGATAAGCTTGAAAATGAATATTAAGCTTAAAAACCTTGAGACTGGTGGATTAGCTTTTCAAAAAGTCAAAAATCACAAGCTTAGGCTCACTAATGAGCTCTATAAGTGCTCATGAAACAAGCACTTATATACTGATTGCTCAGTATTAAATGTGATTTTTAGCAAAATGTAAAGTCAAGTATAGCTTATCACTTAAGCTGAGAAGCCTAGGATAAGACTAATTCCAGTGAGTTTAATAAATAAGCTTCCTAAAAAACTAAGGATCACAAACTTAAGTCCAATAATAAACTTTCCACAAGCTTATGAAGTTGGTCTAAGTACACTGATTGCTCAGTGCACTTGGTTAAATGTTGAAGTTTTGATAGAACAAATTATGTAAAAACCAAAATTTCGAACACATTAAGTACCCAAAATACCCTTTGATCTCCGAACTTATAAACGACGTTTAATTATTTAAAACATTACATTACGATTATGACCTACGCATTTAAATCGTTAATATTTGAACAAATAAACATAATACGAATATTAAAACTTTTGGTAAATAAAATTATACACAATTGTGCCTAGCTAAAACTCATCACACGTATATATACATGGACCGATTTGTCATATATTTTGTACACACACTCATTGATACCAATATATGGAAACACTAATTGATAACTATCTCTTAATAACCTTCCCATATTTTCGCCATATTCACCTCAATCACCATAATACACGACTCAATCAACACAATCAATCACCAATCTAAATATACACTTGCCTTGTGTGAAACCTTCTCTATCTCGTTTTATTAGCAACCTACAAACTGATAATTTTTCACGAGTTACATTCAAGTATTGGTTCGGGTTAGGTATTATACGCCCAGTTATACATTCAAAATCTTACTAAACCTTAAACAAGTTCTATTATCTCCATGTGATCTCATGAGAATAGATTCACGTGAAATTTTGCTTTTGTTTGTATTCGGTTCAATTTGTGCTTCGAAATCGAGTTAAGGTTCGGTTCACATTAACCTTGCTCGTGTTCAGGTTCGTTCGGGTCACGGTTTGTGATAAAATCAATTTTGGTTCGTGCGTAGGTTAAGCTCTTGGTATGTGAGGTACGTGTTAACGGATTCGCGCATGTCCGGGTTTAGGTTTGGTTGTGTTTCGTCGGATTTTGTGTTCGTGTTCGTGTTTTCAGTTTCGATCGTCCTTGTCTGCTTAGAGGTATCTTTCGAGCTATCATCTTAATCTAAATCATACACTAGTCATAAGTAGTATGATATAATCACGATCTATTTTAATATATGTTTACTAATTATATGTGAAAGGAAACTATAATCAGTGGAATATGCATGATTATTAATACATGACCTGAGTGTGAAAATTGGTAACAAAATGGCGTAAAGAAGAAGAAACTAAAGTAGCAGATAGTTGTATATTACAACCTTAATATTAGTATCTACAATGATGGAGTAGATAAAATATGAAAATAGTTGATAAAAAAAAAGGGCTACAAATATATCACAGTGTATATTACATATGGTATCAAGGAAGACATTGCATGAAGTATTATTGCAAATATTGATCCTTTATATAGTCCATGCATTTTACCTAATTAATTCTTTAAAAAAAAATTGATGGTTATTCTTCTATACTTAATATTTTTCGAATGCCAAAAAGGGTATAAAAAAAGGATCGTAGTGTATTTAAATACGTATTGGGTATTTTCTTGGCTGATCGTGTTTGTGATCGTGCCTTCGATCTATATTTGTTTTAAAGAAAATCTTAAGTCTTATTCGCTACGTATAAATGTATGGGGTCGAGTATAAAATCATGGGTCATATAATATTTCATATATATCATGTACGTGGTTATTTTTTTTTTTTTGGAATTAAGCATGTCTCAATTGTTGGATATTAATTGGTGTCAACATGTATTTTAAAACAAAATGGAGTAAGAGTACGTGCATGTGAGGCGTGTGTATATATAGTGATGAGCTTGTGAATGCATATAAATGGTTAGTCGCGTGTGACTACTTTATGTCGTGGTCGAAAAGAGGTTAAGACATAATAACATAATTGCGGCCTAAAATGTTGTCAAAAATGCATTTTATAACTTGTAAAACGGCAAAGTCCTAATTTGGTCATTTTGAAATTTATTTACATATTAAACCCTAAAGTTAAACATTTGACATATATAAATATTAAACTTTGATAATTTACATTTATAACCTTAAACTTTATTAAATTGACATATTTAACCCTAAACTACTATAATGGTCATTTTTAACCTATAAAGATTATTTAATTTATAACCCTAAAGTATTAAATTACTAATTCAAGAAACTTGCTAAATATGGAAAGTTTCTAAAAATAGAAAGAAACCTCAAAGGAGTAACCTAATTTAAAATGAGCTTATGAATAATATAGACGATCGTTAATTTGTGTAGATTCGCTGAAGCAGGAGTAACTTCCGATCTCTGTGTTTCGACATGGTTTCATTTGCAGTTTGAGGTACAGATATTCCGTACTCTTTCAGTAAGAGTACAACCATTTCTCTCTCATGACTTTTCTCTCTCTTTTATCTTGTTTGATATTGAACCCTTGATAGTGACCTTGATATTAAACCCTTAACATTGACCCTTGATATTGACCCTTGATATTGATCGTTGATATTGAACCTTAACTTGAACCTTGATTATGACTTGACCACTTATCCTTGACATTGAACCTTGAACCATTGACCTTTCAGTATTTTACCCAGGAGCTACTTGTTGTGGAGTAGCCACAACCATAGCATTGATGCACCAATGTTATGTACTCTAGTGGGGCCGGAGAGATGTCCCCCACCGTCCCTGTTACTTGTTCTTGACTACTACTATGATTATTATTATTGGCCTGCAGGGGCGTATGGATGCATCCTAGTCGTGACTTGTCTTGTTACTTGCTTGGGCTACGGCCATCTTGATTATGATATGGACTACATGATATATATATACTTGGTGACTGATGGTGTGTGCGATACACGTCTTTCACATCTTGGGAGCTCATGACTCCAACCCTTGAGGCATCCCCTCACATTATACTTGGTATCCCGAGGTCACCCCTCCGGTTACTTGGTTGCTTGACTTGACTTGACTTGACTTGATACTTGTGTGCCTGGGGGTTAAATACTGAAAGCCTTGACACTGGATACTGAAAGCCTTGACACTTGATACTTGACACCTGAAAGCCTTGACACTTGATACTGAAAGCCTTGACACTTGACACTTGATACTGAAAGCCTTAACACTTGACACTGGATACTGAAAGCCTTGACACTGGATACTGAAAGCCTTGACACTTGATACTTGACACCTGAAAGCCTTGACACTTGACACTTGATACTGAAAGCCTTGACACTTGATACTGAAAGCCTTGACACTTGACACTGGATACTGAAAGCCTTGACACTTGATACTTGACACCTGAAAGCCTTGACACTTGATACTTGACACCTGAAAGCCTTGACACTTGATACTTGACCTTGCAAATTCTTGATACTTGACCTTGCTAAATTCTTGATACTTGAACTTGTGAACCTTTGATACTTAACTTGATAATCTTGATACTTAACTTAACTTGATAACCCTTGATTTCATTGACACCACATGTAATCTATTCTCTTGATCCTTGATTATTTCATTATATTTTGATTTCGTTGTTATTTGTTTCAAATCTGTTCACTGAGCTTTTTATGCTCAGCCGCGTTTCTTTTCCATGCGGCAGGTTTAGTAGGAAGCTGGGTTTATGGATGAGAGATCTTATTTTGGCCTTAGAAGACTTCACCCTGATTAGATACTGGCTGGACTTAGAGATGATTAGAAGTATTTTGATGTTGGGCTTAATATATTGTACTTGGGCTTAGTTCATTATTGTCGCTCTTTTGTATCTTGTATTTTTGTTTAGTCTTTTGTAACCCTTGTAAACTTTGTATGGAAATGTATCTCCGTTTTGTTTGTGTTCTGATTTGACTCCATAATGTTACACTTTAGCCCTTTTCGGGTTGGGGTGTTACAAATTAAGCATTAAGATAAGCACTTAATGGAAAATTAAGCACAAGCATAAGCATATAGGATGGTAAGCTACTCAAATCAACAAATAACAAACTATAACATGCACTGAATAAAAATCTAAGAGCCTATGAAAATTGAAACAAACCTGTGCACAGGGCACATTTTAGAAAAAGTAGCTCAAAGATAAGCAATATTAAGCAGTTTAAAAGCTAAACTAAAAATTAACAAAAATAACATAGAAAGATTAGCAACAAAACTCTAAAACCCTATAAGCATTAGTCATATAACTTAACATTAAGCTCAGAATAAAATTGTCAAGTTTATTCAAAAACTTTATATCATGAAATTTTGACTTTTGCTATAAACTGAAAAGTTGACTAAAATGAAATTATAACCTAATTTATGGACTAAACATGTAATAATAAATTATGAAAACATGAAAATAAGCTAGATATACTACTTATACACTGATATGATGGATTTGGGCTTGTAAATTATCACAGTGATCAAATTAAGGATCCAAATTGGTAATTTTGACTTTTTATATAAATACACCATAGACTTAAGGTATGTCTGACCTTAAGGAACTCAGAGCATCATATATTGGCCATTATTAGCAACCTAGGCTCATATCATCACCACAGAATCCACAATTCCAAACACACCTTATACTTAACACAATTTGGATTTTTCAAGCATATGAAAGATTAAGACCATGAAATCTATTCCAAACTTCATTATAACATATATTAAGCATAATTAAACAGATAAATAAGAATTAAAACAACAAAGCATAAGAATCACTAAAACATGATTTTCACAGTTGAAAATGAATATTAAGCAACTTTGAAATTTAAAACATAAACAGGTATTTTTTAACTTTAAAAACATTAAACAGCAACAAGTAAACAATAAATCACAAGAATTAAAGTAGATTAAGCATAAGAACAATAAAAAGCAAAAATTGATAAAAACTTACAAAATTGGAATTTCATGAAGGAATAAGAACCATGGACCAAGAACCAACCTAAAAGCTTCCCACAAAGCTACTAAACCAGGATCATCCATGATTTCATCATCATCCATTGCCTCTTCCTTATTAACATGATTTTTGATTTTTTTTCATTGATTTTCTTGATTTTTTTTGTATTTTTGATTTATAATGATCAAAGTTGATGTTACAGGGTTCAATTGGCTTGCATAAGTTTGTTTAAGCTTATGTAGTTTCTATTTGGAAACAGGTAACACTTTGAACATTTAACATAAACTTAAAAACTTTGAATTTAAATGACAATAAGTAAAGACTTGAATTGTAAAGATAACTTACATTAAACTGTAAATAATGTTTTGATTACATTGTCAGTGTAATACAAATCATTTGAAAGCATTAAAATTACATGAATAGAAGGAAAGCAGTAAAGCTACACTAAGTGACAATGGCCGTAGCCAAGGTGGTTCTTTCATCTTGCTTCTTCTCTTATTTATAGTCAATTGAGACCTCCACATGTCCCTGGTCAAATCCCCATGTTAATCTTGACCATTGATCAACTGTAGCTCATCCTAGCCTTTGAATATGTTTTGGCGCCAAAACTGTGACACGTGGCTAGGGGCTATATCAGAGCAATTAATGCTTCTTGGTGTCTTGTGGAGGTGTAAGGAAGATGGTAGAAGTAATTTGGGGTGGTGGAGGTGATGGTTTATCAGGTTGCAGGTGTGAGGATGTGGTGGAGATGGTGGTTTTAGTACGTGGCATCACCTAAGGTTACCCTAAAAAGTGGGTTTGGTTGAGGAGGTGCCAGGGAGTGTTTTGAGGTGGAAAGGTAGAAGGTGGAGGTGGAGTGGTGGTATAGCAGGTGGTGGAGTGGATGTTGAAGAAGGGTACGGGGTCAAACGGTCAACCCTGGTTTTTATTTAAAAAGGGTGGTTGGGCTGTTTTGTATTTGGGCTTGGATAAAAGGATGGGCTGGGTGTTTTATTATTTTGGATTTAAGGGAAAATGGATCCGGTTTAGTTTTATAATTTTAACCCAAGGACTAAAGTTGTAATTTGATGAAACTTTAGGGGCTGATCATGCCATGTTTCCAAAGTATCATAAGGGTCATTCCTGCCATATAACATTAGTACAAGGATAATATTTATAAATTTTCAATTTAAAACCTTAAAGGACCATTTATGTAATTTCACCAAATTAGAGGGGTGAAATTGTAATTTTCCAAAAGTTAACAAATTGTTCCAAATTCTAAGTTTATGAATAGTACAAGGGTGTTATTTGATAAAATTCATTTTAAAACACCCAGGGACTAATTTTGCCAATTTTGTAACTTGAGGGGTAAAAGTTGTCATTTTGTGTAAACTTTTATCCAGGGGTCATAAGTGAACATTTTTGACTTCCCAAGGACTAAAGTTGACTTTTCATTCCAAAATAAACTTCTAGGGACTAAAACTGTCATTTATAAAACTTGGGGGACCTGTTTTGCCATTTGTGCAATTTTGAACTTCAAGGGTAAAATTTGTTATTTCATGATTCCTGGGGGACTGTTGTTGACTTTTCTTCAAAATAATTTTCCCAGGGACCATTTCTGACATTTCTTGAAAGTTTAGGGACTGATTTTGCCAAGTGTGCAAACTTTGCACGTTTTCCTTTGTTTTCAGTCCTTTTGCACCTGAAACGTATAAAAACACAATTCAAAGATATTTATAGTATTATGTAGTGTTTCTGTGTGTTTTTTTAACTGTTTTCGTATTTAAAATGGAACAGAAATGATGAGTTTTTAGGAACTCATCAATACCCCACACTAAAACATTGCTAGTCCCTAGCAATCTATAATCTAATAACAACTTAAAAATTTAATGGTTTTGTTTTCTCTTTACCAAAAGCCATTACTTCTGGAGTAGCCAGGTGTGAAAACTGTGGTACACCTGTTAACCGTGTGATTTTGAGCAAACCACCAGCTGTCAACGGATTTGATTTGTCTTTACCAAAAGCCGTTTGCTTCTGGACTAGCCAACTCTTGATGAAATAGTCAACATCTTGGTGAGCTGATTACCAATTATGGTTTTTCACTGCCTTTACCACAAGCCATAATCTTGCGGGCTAGCCAACTCATTTGCTTTATGGGATATGGGGAGTTGAGGAACCATACAATTTTTGGCAAATTGCAAGCCATAAACGGATTTGAGATATCTTTACCAAGAGCCGTTTGCTCCTGGATTAGCCAATCCTTATGTGTGTTAGACATGGTGGACTGATTACCATATGTTGTGTTTAGTGCAAAGCACTTCCACTAAGTGAAAATTTTTAAAATTTTGGGGAAAAAGGGCATACAAAGGTACATAATTGATCAAATTTTCCAGAATTTCCCCCCCACACTTAGAAATGAATATTGTCCTCAATATTCAAAGTCCCGGCTATTATGCCGAATCCTTGAACGTAAAAAGATAACATTTAAAGCTAAGTAGGGTAACACAACAATTATTTTATTTTTCTGTATTTACAATTTTTTATTTTATTTTCAAGATATATACAACATGTGGGTATTCTACCCCACACTAATGTGGTAGAAAGGGGAAAGAAGACAAAAATATGGGTGAAAACCCATATTGAGCTACTGTTTTTGATTATCGAGTCGCTAGCTTGACTCGACCCCGAATTAATTGGTTCACGGGGAAATGAGTGGAAGAGAAATTGGAGTGGGGTTCACTCACAGAATTATGAATGATAAGGTAAGGAGAATCTTTTTGGGTTTTTGATAAAATATAAACAGAAACGAAAAATCTTTTTGTATTTTTAAGTTTATATATATATATATATATATATATATATATATATATATATATATATATATATATATATATACAAAGAAAAGGAAAATCCTAACAACCGCCTCTCGAAAGGGAATCTGGGTCTGACAGAGCTCAGTAACTGTAAACAGCCAACAACCAAATGTTGTAACTGAGGGACTAATCAAACTGGGCAAGTTGTGTGCAAAGGAAAAATATTTTTGTATTTTATATTGTTTATGAAATGAAATATGATATAGTATATGTAATCACTACCTCCCAGGCTAGTGTCAAGTTTACCACGCTAGCTAACCACTTGTGAATGATTAACTGTAATAAATATGCCCTGACAGCCCGGGAGTTGAATGATAAAGTATATATAATATACATACAAAGGATAGATATTTCAACTAAATACAAATTCGTTATACGCAGCACAGCCTCCCCGGCAGCGGCGCCAAATTTTGATTCCTCCCGAACGACACATAGGTTTTATCACACAAGCCAACCACTTGTGAATGGATGACCGTAACAAAGGGTTCCTAAATGGAGCCCGGGAGGAAAAGCAATTATGAACGAAGAGTATAGAATATTCCTAGGTCGTTATGTCCCAGCGAGGTGTGAAATCTGTAATACAACGAATTTGTGTTCTGGTGAAGTTAAATATAAAAACAGGAATCTGACTGACTAACACTAGGAATGTGAATAGTAAATAGCTCTTGTCACAGCTATTTTAGTAAAAACGTGCAATCAGAAACCCTAAAATGTAAAAGGATTTACAAATATACGTTTAGGTTCAAATAAACGTAAACGTACAAAACAAAACAACAAATATAACTACAGTAGGTATTTGCATGCCTTAGGGGCTTAAATGCAAATTAAATAAACTTAAAATATTTACTTTATATTTACAAACTTTATTTAAAAATTAAGAAAACCTAAAAACCTAAAACGCGTACGTTCACGTTTAAATAAACGTCTACGTACCAAAATAAAACTGAAAACTGATCAATACAAATCCCACAAATGTGAAATTTATATTTTTGTGATCCTAATAATAAAAGAAAACTATTTATGAATTAAAATAATTTTTACAAGTATTTATGTAATTACTATTAATTAAAACTATTATTTACTTATTAATAATTACCTAAAAATAAGGAAAATCTAAAAAATGCTTAGAAAAATAAAATTAAAACTTAGAAAAGTCTAAAAATATATAAAATGAATTTTAAAATTGAAAATATATTTATTACACAATTTATGTATTTATTATTAATTATGTACTATTTAATAATTAACTAAATATAAAGAAAATCTAAAATAAACCTAAATAAATGAAATAAAAATTCTGAAAAGTTTAAAATAATATAAAAGAATTTCTGAAACAAAAATTATATTTATTATACAAATATCCTATTTATTATAATTAATTTACTATTATTTATTTATTAATACTAATATTAATTCTAATAATTACGTATGAACAGTAAAAAATGTGAAAAATTTCCAGAAAATTTATTTACTAATGAAGAATGTAGGAAAAATAATATGGGGTCACCAGCTTATTCCAATAAGCTGGAATAAGCTAAACAGTCCATATAAGCCAAATAAGCCAAAACAATGTTAAGTATATTGTTATTGCAAAGGCTTACGGAACTGATGCCCCAGAGCAGATGGAAGGGGTGTGGGGATATTATGCATGTATACTAGCCTTGAGGTCCTAAGTTCGAATCCCACACCCATCTTTTTGCATTTTATTTTATTTTTGATTTTTTTTCTTTACAGAAGTATTTAATAACTATATATAAGCAATTTTAATGAAAGCAAACTTTTTACAAAAGCTTAATAAGCTCTGTACTAGCTTATTTTATTAGCAGTTATGGAAAATAAGCAAATAAGTGATAAGGCTTCTAAATAGAAGCTATCACTTAGCTTTAAACTTTGTTTTTGGCTTTTTCTTTTTCTTTAACTATACATATACTGTATTTATACATGTATGAGAAAATTGGAACTATGCAATCATCAAAATAAGCAGATTAGGAGCTTATGGATCATTCAGTTAAGCCTTTGGGGCTCACAGTGGACTCATAAGCTCTCAATAAGCTTGAAAAAACTAAACAAAGGAAAATAAAGGAAAAGAAATATTTGAACAAAGTTTATGGACAGATATGAACAAGCAAGTGCTCTGGTATTAGCAAATAAGCTTGATTTAAGCAAAAAGCAAATCCAAGCAACCATAGATCCAAACACCCCTGCAGTCAAATGTTTGGTCAAAATAAGCTTACAAAATAAGCTCATAAGACCAAATAAGCTCTGGATATAGCAAGTATGTTTGGTAGGCTTTCCAAAAAGTCCAAGCTCAACTAGTGGGGTCCACTAGTGAGCTTTTGGAGGGCTTATGAAAAAGCAATCAAAACACTGATTGCTCAGTGTTTGATATGGGATGGGACAAACAAAAAGCTAAAGGCAAGCTTATAAAATAAGCTTGAAAGTGAAAAACAATTCTTGAAACTTTGATCCTGGTTGGTTAGCTTCTAAAAGAAACTAACTTCAAGATCTAAGTCCAAGTAATGAGCTTTTTGTGAGCTTATGAAAAAGCTAGTATACACTCATTTACTCAGTGTACACAGGAAATGGACAAGGTAAAAGCTTGTTTGCAGGCTTATAAGATAAGCTTGAAAATGAATATTAAGCTTAAAAACCTTGAGACTGGTGGATTAGCTTTTCAAGAAGTCAAAAATCACAAGCTTAGGCTCACTAATGAGCTCTATAAGTGCTCATGAAACAAGCACTTATATACTGATTGCTCAGTATTAAATGTGATTTTTAGCAAAATGTAAAGTCAAGTATAGCTTATCACTTAAGCTGAGAAGCCTAGGATAAGACTAATTCCAGTGAGTTTAATAAATAAGCTTCCTAAAAAACTAAGGATCACAAACTTAAGTCCAATAATAAACTTTCCACAAGCCTATGAAGTTGGTCTAAGTACACTGATTGCTCAGTGCACTTGGTTAAATGTTGAAGTTTTGATAGAACAAATTAAGCATTAAGATAAGCACTTAATGGAAAATTAAGCACAAGCATAAGCATATAGCAGGGTAAGCTACTCAAATCAACAAATAACAAACTATAACATGCACTGAATAAAAATCTAAGAGCCTATGAAAATTGAAACAAACCTGTGCACAGGGCACATTTTAGAAAAAAGTAGCTCAAAGATAAGCAATATTAAGCAGTTTAAAAGCTAAACTAAAAATTAACAAAAATAACATAGAAAGATTAGCAACAAAACTCTAAAACCCTATAAGCATTAGTCATATAACTTAGCATTAAGCTCAGAATAAAATTGTCAAGTTTATTCAAAAACTTTATATCATGAAATTTTGACTTTTGCTATAAACTGAAAAGTTGACTAAAATGAAATTATAACCTAATTTATGGACTAAACATGTAATAATAAATTATGAAAACATGAAAATAAGCTAGATATACTACTTATACACTAATATGATGGATTTGGGCTTGTAAATTATCACAGTGATCAAATTAAGGATCCAAATTGGTAATTTTGACTTTTTATATAAATACACCATAGACTTAAGGTATGTCTGACCTTAAGGAACTCAGAGCATCATATATTGGCCATTATTAGCAACCTAGGCTCATATCATCACCACAGAATCCACAATTCCAAACACACCTTATACTTAACACAATTTGGATTTTTCAAGCATATGAAAGATTAAGACCATGAAATCTATTCCAAACTTCATTATAACATATATTAAGCATAATTAAACAAATAAATAAGAATTAAAACAACAAAGCATAAGAATCACTAAAACATGATTTTCACAGTTGAAAATGAATATTAAGCAACTTTGAAATTTAAAACATAAACACGTAATTTTTAACTTTAAAAACATTAAACAGCAACAAATAAACAATAAATCACAAGAATTAAAGTAGATTAAGCATAAGAACAATAAAAAGCAAAAATTGATAAAAACTTACAAAATTGGAATTTCACGAAGGAATAAGAACCATGGACCAAGAACCAACCTAAAAGCTTCCCACAAAGCTACTAAACCAGGATCATCCATGATTTCATCATCATCCATTGCCTCTTCCTTATTAACATGATTTTTGATTCTTTTCATTGATTTTCTTGATTTTTTTAGTATTTTTGATTTATAATGATCAAAGTTGATGTTACAGGGTTCAATTGGCTTGCATAAGCTTGTTTAAGCTTATGTAGTGTCTATTTGGAAACAGGTAACACTTTGAACATTTAACATAAACTTAAAAACTTTGAATTTAAATGACAATAAGTAAAGACTTGAATTGTAAAGATAACTTACATTAAACTATAAATAATGTTTTGATTACATTGTCAGTGTAATACAAATCATTTGAAAGCATTAAAATTACATGAATAGAAAGAAAGCAGTAAAGCTACACTAAGTGACAATGGTCGTAGCCAAGGTGGTTCTTTCATCTTGCTTCTTCTCTTATTTATAGTCAATTGAGACCTCCACATGTCCCTGGTCAAATCCCCATGTTAATCTTGACCATTGATCAACTGTAGCTCATCCTAGCCTTTGAATATGTTTTGGCGCCAAAACTGTGACACGTGGCTAGGGGCCATATCAGAGCAATTAATGCTTCTTGGTGTCTTGTGGAGGTGTAAGGAAGATGGTAGAAGTAATTTGGGGTGGTGGAGGTGATGGTTTGTTTGGTTACAGGTGTGAGGATGTGGTGGAGATAGTGGTTTTAGTACGTGGCATCACCTAAGGTTACCCTAAGAAGTGGGTTTGGTTGAGGAGGTGCCAGGGAGTGTTTTGAGGTGGAAAGGTAGAAGGTGGAGGTGGAGTGGTGGTATAGCAGGTGGTGGAGTGGAGGTTGAAGAAGGGTACGGGGTCAAACGGTCAACCCTGGTTTTTATTTAAAAAGGGTGGTTGGGCTGTTTTGTATTTGGGCTTGGATAAAAGGATGGGCTGGGTGTTTTATTATTTTGGATTTAAGGGAAAATGGATCCGGTTTAGTTTTATAATTTTAACCCAAGGACTAAAGTTGTAATTTGATGAAACTTTAGGGGCTGATCATGCCATGTTTCCAAAGTATCATAAGGGTCATTCCTGCCATATAACATTAGTACAAGGATAATATTTATAAATTTTCAATTTAAAACCTTAAAGGACCATTTTTGTAATTTCACCAAATTAGAGGGGTGAAATTGTAATTTTCCAAAAGTTAACAAATTGTTCCAAATTCTAAGTTTATGAATAGTACAAGGGTGTTATTTGATAAAATTCATTTTAAAACACCCAGGGACTAATTTTGCCAATTTTGTAACTTGAGGGGTAAAAGTTGTCATTTTGTGTAAACTTTTATCCAGGGGTCATAAGTGAACATTTTTGACTTCCCAAGGACTAAAGTTGACTTTTCATTCCAAAATAAACTTCTAGGGACTAAAACTGTCATTTATGAAACTTGGGGGACCTGTTTTGCCATTTGTGCAATTTTGAACTTCAAGGGTAAAATTTGTTATTTCATGATTCCTGGGGGACTGTTGTTGACTTTTCTTCAAAATAATTTTCCCAGGGACCATTTCTGACATTTCTTGAAAGTTCAGGGACTGATTTTGCCAAGTGTGCAAACTTTGCACGTTTTCCTTTGTTTTCAGTCCTTTTGCACCTGAAACGTATAAAAACACAATTCAAATATATTTATAGTATTATGTAGTGTTTCTGTGTGTTTTCTTAACTGTTTTCGTATTTAAAATGGAACAGAAATGATGAGTTTTTAGGAACTCATCAGTCTCTTAATCCTAACTTATGATACAATGGATAAGACATAATACTCACACTAGAACCCGTATCGGCTAATGCATATAAAGTAGTTGTCCCATTAATTTTAACCGGTAAAACAAAATTTCCGGGATCATTCATTTTCTTTGGGAGCCCATTCTCAATTATCTTTCTCTCCTCTACTTCATCAAAACTATTATCCTCCAACTTAGACTTTGCCAACATAACTCCATCTAATTTCTTCCTATACTCCATATAATTCCTCAATACCTCAATGACCGGTTTGTTTTCCATCAATTCACTAATTTTTGCTTCAAGATTCTCCAAGATAGCTTGTTTTTGCTCTTTGGTTAAAGGTTTGGTACTTTTTGGTGAATTTGGTGGTGTTTTGGATGATGATGATGATGATGATTTGTTTTCTTTTCGGGTGGAGGGTTGGGTTAATTTGTTCAATGGTGTTTTGTTTCGGTTAGCTTTCCCCATCTTACAAACTTCATCCCTACCTTCCTTCATCATTTCCATTCCTTCACAAACATCAACAAGCATATCATTCACACTCTTCCCTTCTTCCAAATCACTAATATTAATTCTTAACTCCCCAAGTGCAAAATCCAAAGTACACTTGGTATTCACTAAAAAATCTCTACCAAAGATCACTTCCGGTTCATCTTCATTAGTATACTCCAAAACAACAAAATCAACTTTAAAGATGTGACCATGAATATTCACTCTAACTCCTTTCACTTCCTTCTTACCATAACTTCCATAATCAAGCCTAACAAAACCAAGCTTGTCAAGCATTTCTTCCTAAATGTAATTGTCTCCATATTCCATATTCAATTCCGCATCCCACGCTTTAACTCCTTCCACCGCACAAGGCGTAGAATACCTCATGTGTGGAGCATCATATTTCTTAGGTGGTGCTCTAGTGAAAACAACAACTTTTCTTTCCTTTTCCTTCTTTGGGTAACACATTTCATGTGGCAAATAAGAAACATTGTCACCAACAACCTCTTCTCCTTCTAAATCCAACTTAGCTTTTTCTAACATGCTCTCCAACTTTTTCAAGGAATCACCGGAATCCTTGAACATATCTTCCAAGTCTTTCAAATACGCAGAAATTTGACTCAAACTCTCCATTTCAACTTAAGCACTTACTAACTATAACATGACCATAAAAAAAATCCAAATCATTAGCATGAGGGTTAGTTATAATCAAATAACTCTTAATATGAAATAAGAACAAGTAAACTAACTAAATAGAACACTAAGAATTGAAAATAAACAAAAATTAAAAATGTCTAAAATTTTACCGAGACGCCCAACCGATCGGTTTGAAACACATCCGATTCGGTTGGCGCAAATGACCTCCTCCAACCGATCGGTTGGAACCCGCAACCGGATCGGTTGGAGCTTTCTGCACTTAATTTTTTTTTTTTATAAAACTAATATTTAATAAAACAATAATTATGAAATTAAAAACAATGAAAGCATTAACTAAGGTGTCTTTAAAACTACTAAATCATTAATTAAAAATTAAAACTACTAAAACATTAAAATGACTTATAATTGCAACTTAAAACTATTAAAAACTAACATTAATTATGTAATTATTAAAACTAATTAACTAAAAATAGAAAAATAAAAATTAATTACTAAAAACATAATTCTATAAAATTTACCGAGACCACCAACCGATCGGATGGGCATCCATCCAAATCGGTTGGTCAAAAACAAACTTTTTTTTTTTACTTTTTACTCTAAAAACTTTAAAATTTCACAAATTACAAACAATTTTATTACTAAAAACTAAAAAAATTAATCAAATCCCCGGCAGCGGCGCCAAAAACTTGATGTGCATTTTATTAGTACAAGTTTTAAAATTTATAAACACGAATTATCCGATTATTATCTAGCACATACGAGCAAGTATACTCGTCCGGTGTAATAAAGGTGGGTAAGTCGAGATCGTCCCAAGGGATTTGGTGGTTTTAGTAATAAGAAAAACGTTTGTAAAATAAGGGTTGTCAATCCAAATTTGTGTAAAATCTTAATTTAAAAGAAACTCAATAAAAACTAAACATATACTTGTGTATAATTCCTTGATTGGTAATTAGGAGTATTGTAACAATTTGAGTACAAAGTTTGGTGTAAAACTTGTTATGATGCGCAACTAAAAATGAGTAGTTATACAATCTATGATGTATGTCATGTTTTCACTACTACTAAGAATTCTATCACCTAAATGACTCCTTTCGGAAATATCAAATTAGTATGACAATCCTATAAACACATGGTTGTTTAGAAAATCAATTCTTTTCTTATGAATTACTACGAATCCTTTCGGTCCTTTTTCGTGATGAAATAGTCTCAAATCTATTTTAACAAGTAAATAAGATGGTTGTCAAGCATCTTAGTCCATACTAATTTGGTGCATTAATATTTTGGAATAAAAACAAGTTGAAATTCCTTTCGAACCTATTTTTCAAGAAATTGTTTTTACCGACAAATTAAGCAAGAAAAGATGTTATTTCAACAAACTCATAAAATAGATATGTTTTCATGCATCACCTTTCTCATAAAATAATACTCCATTAACCAATCACATCATATACACAAGTATATCACAAATTACTCCATAGCAATCATATTAAAACACAAGTAAATAAGAAAACTTTCATAAAACTTAATGTAACAATTGTTCATTATAAGTATCAAGGTGTACCTAGTCTTGAGAATTACAAAGAATAAACTTGTGGAACTATAGCAACCAGACTCCTCCAATTGCTCACTAACGTAAGTAAACAACTCCACACTCGAACCAATGCTTGAGACTCTAACTCAACACGTTCTAGACGATTTTTACAACACTTAGTAAACTTTCAGGCAATATAAGATAAACTAACAAGGTTTGGTGTAATACTAAGTTAGATAATGGTGGTACAAGTAACTCTAGGCCCTAAGTGCTCATTATATAGCATAATGACACTTATCCTTCAAGTAAAAACGTCCATCCTCAGTTAATAAGCAGAAATGATCAGCCACACATGATTATGGGGAGTAAATTCGCCAATAAATGCAAAACTTGTAACTTCATTCAACCCCATCCGATCGGTTTCTCGCCATCCGATCAGATGTTCAATCTTTGGCATGTTTCCAGCCGATCCGGTTGCAGGTTGCAACCGATCGGTTGGAATTTGTCTGAACATGTTTCTATGTCTTTTCTTCGTCGTTTTACGTTGCATGCATTATTTTTCTTCGTGGCATGACTTTGTCCATTAGAACTTGATATTTCCTTGATAATTTCGTGTAGAAAGCTTGTCTTTATCAAATCCTTTTGTTCATGCAACATTTCTTTCTTCCTTGATCCTCTTGAAGCTCTCCAAGAATGCATGTCCACTTCATTTCTTCATCTTTTAATCATTTTCCTGCTTTTGGCTATATTTGCATGCATAAACACTTTTCCACGATTAAGTAACAAATATATACAAATATGACCAATTTCCACTCATAAAACAAACAATAACGCGACTAAAAACATGTTAATTTTGAGCGTTATCAGGGTCTGGTTGTGCAGGGCACTGGTTGTCAAATAGGGTTACTTTGAGCTTGACTCTCAACGACCAAATGAGTTTCAAATCCCAAGATTCTTTTTGATTCTAGCACACATGCTACCAAATAACACATAAGTCCCATTTTTACCTATTTCCAATCCGTATTGAACTCTAAAATTGGTTAAGAAGTTGTAATTATTTTAACAGAACCTGGTACATAAACAAAAAGCTAACAACAGCTATAAGAAACTAGGATAATGGAAATAAGCAAAGGGAAACTCATGGGAAACCTAAAAAGCATAGGGGGACAGAAAATAAGCAATGTCAAAACCTAGAAAGTATTTACTTAAGCTAATCTTAAAACTGATACAAGGGCAAAAAGTGGACAGCATGGCAACTTTGGTGGCCTGCACACGCTTAAAAAAATCAAAAATTAATCCAAAAATATGCCCCTGTTCACAAGCTGGGAAAGATGTCAGAAACGAAATTTCAAGGCATAACTCCTAATGATGAGTAAATTATAAATAGACCTTTAAGAGGCTGAGGGCTACTTGGCATTGAGTACACAGGGCTGCAAAATGGATAAAAATGCACCAGAAGTTAGACATGTATTCTAAACCATTTTGAGGCAATTACTACAACTACAACACCTAGATTCTATGATTTCTAATATAAGCTATGTAAAAGTGATTTTGAACATGATATTTGAAAATAACTAAACAAGCTGTAAAACTTAATGAAAAAGCTCAAATTAGCTTTCAAACTAGTAAAATGATTTAAAGGAAGCTTGAGCAATTTGATTTGAAAATTGAGAATGACCAAATAAGTAAAAATGTGCTAATGCCAAACACCCCTATGCGTGAGTTTGATGATTTTTGAAAAAAAGAAAGCATGCCCTTAAAGCTTAAAAATTGTACTAAACTGTTTGAATAAACATCATCTAATCTACCTGAACAAGACTGAAACAGAATTGAGCAAAAGTGCAAGTCTATAAACAAACACTGAATATTTTTAAAAGGAATCTAAACTTGCATTAATCTGAGAAAAAAAAAAGCAGAGTACAAAACTACAATAAAAACTGAAACTAAAAACAAAACATAAACTTAAACTAAAACCCTACTTGACCACTACTATCTACTGCCTTTAAAAGACTTACAATATCACCTATTTATACTACTCTTCTAGGGATTGGTCTTGATCATCCTTTGTCCACTGCCGTGTGCTTCTTCAGTGAGAGAAAGAGGCTTCAATTACCAACTTGTGTTTTCTCTTGATTAATCTCAGCCTTAGGATTAGTTCCAAATAATCACAGCCATTGATTTCAATTTTGGCGCCCAAATATGGTTGTGGATTGGTGACTTGGCTTGGTAACCCGTGACTTCTTCATTGGAGGAGTGAAGAGAGGGGTTTTTGAGGTGGATGGTTGAGTGTGGCAGGAGGTAGAGTGGAGGTGGGGGGTTGTATGGTGGTTAATAGTAGGGGGCTTTGGGGAAGGTGATGAAGACATGTTGGATCTCGTTTGACTGACTAGGTCAAAAATGGGTGCGTTATTATTAATAACGTACAAAAAAGAAGGTTGGGCTTGGTGTTGGGGAAATGGGCCAAGGGTAGTGTGGATCATGGTGGGTTGGATTGGAGTTATAAGGAGTGGGGTGAATGTGGTGATGGGTTTTAATAATTTACAAGGGTCCGTTTAGTTTATCAAATAAATAGCACAAGGACCAGATTTGTAATTTACTGAAACTGAAGGGTTTGAAACTGTCACATCTCCAAAGTATCACCAAGGGTCATACTTGACAAGCTGTAATTCCACAAGGACCTCTGGTGATATATTTCCAAAATAAAGTATCCAAGGACCATTCTTGACAACATTGCAAATTTGAGGGACCAAACTGTAAACTTTTGAAACTCTTTACCCAAAGATCATTTTTTTGATGATATTTAACTTTTAAAGAACTTGGGTTGACTTAACTTTCAAAATAAACACTCAGGGACTAATTTTGACAAGTTTTGAAAGTTGGGGGACTAAAACTGCCAATTATGCAAACTTTGTTTGTTTTCAATCATTTTGCATTTGAAACATTTAAAACACGATCTTTGGAATATTTTTTGTATTTTGATGCGTTTCTGAGTGTTTTTAAACGTTTTTGCAGTTCATATTGACCAAAAATGATGAGTATTTACACACTCATCACGAACCATTGACCAATCGGCCGGTGGCAAGCTACGTGATCTAAGTGCGGAAGAATCATGGGAACTCATAGAAGATCTTGCTCTCTATGACAACGAAAGTTGGAATGATCCCCGTGATTTGAACAAAATGGTCAAGGCAATATCTTTGCCTTCGAACAATTCTAGCACTCCCGACCGTAGGATCATGGAACTTGATGACCAAGTCAAGTTTCTCATAAAATCTTACAAAGCTCCTAAGCCTTCAAGCCAAGTGAACAAAATCACTTCTTCATGCGAATTATGTAGTGGTCCCCATGACACTCGTGATTGCGTGGAACTCCCCGGAACAGCTTTTGCGGACTACGCATCCTCGCGTACCGACGAAGCGGGAGACAAGTGGTACACTTTCAAACCCGATCCAAACCCTTACGGTGATTCCTACAACCCTTCTTGGAAAAATCACCCGAACCTTAGGTGGAAACAAAACCAAAACAATACTTCCAATCTGCCTAATCGTTACCAACCAAACGGTCCACCCTCCAGCCGTACTTTCAACAACAATCCTTCTAATAACTATGGTAGTACCAATAATTTTGAAGGGTTGATGTCCAAGTTTATGGCATCTCAAGAAGCTCGCATAGCTAAGTCTGAAACCGAATTCAATCAACAACAAACGGAGATGACCAATAAGATTGACAACTTGTTGAAAGCCCTCAACAACCAAGCGCTAACTACACCTAGAAAGGACACTAGGGACACCAATAGCAGAATCCAAATTAAGGACCATTCATCATCCAAACACGTCTACTTTGTCAATGTTGTCACTATTAAGCCAAAAGATAAGGATATAGAAGAAAGTGACAATGATGAAGTTGGAATAGAAACCGAAACTAGGGATGAAACTAAGGAAGTTGAGGTTAATAAGGTAGAAAAGTATGAGGAAGTAGAAAACGTAGAAGACTACTTTGATAAGTTGCCCACCAAGGAAGACGGGGAATATCACAAGGATTTATTCGATGATCCCGAGACACCATATATCCTTGGTTCACCCCTTATTAAAGTAGGTGATCCCTCTAACATCAACATACCATGCAACATTGGGCATATGCATGTATGGAAGGCTTATATCGATCCTAGGTCTCCTATAAACATCATGACTAGGACTTATTATAATTGGGTAATGAAGAAGCAACTTGGTTATAGGATGATGCCCAACAAGAATTTGATGAGTAATTTTGTAGGAAGAGTGAAAGGATTGCATGTATTTGTACGAAACTTCAATTATGTGACCGGAAACTTAACGTAAAGATTTCTGCAGGTCACTTCTGACGGCGTCATGTGTAAAATTTTGGAAATTTTGCTAGTTTTGTTTTTCTAACGGAGTCTTGAAGTTTAGTTAATTCTTTAGTTTTATAAACTCCAGGAAATCTGCAAACATTCATTCCACAAGCATTATATCTTACATTTTTTTTCTAGGACTTGTTAGTATATATAGATTGCCGCCAATTTTACGCGAGGTTTCCTTGTTTGTTTTCTCGGGTTTAACAGGTTACATATGATAAGAAGATGATTTATATTTCTGGAAGGGAAGCTTTGATTGTTCATTTCTTGGAGGAAGATCTAACCTTGTTACCACACTATCCACACCGAACGAATCAGGGGAATATTTGATTTAATTCTTTTACCTGTTTTACTTTTACATTCTTTAATTGAACATTGGGGACAATGTTCATCCTAAGTGTAAGGGGAGGGTAAATGATGATACCTTATAGGATACACTTGCACTTGAGTTTGTTTGTTTGATGGTAGGTGTGTAATAAAACTAAGAGAAATACTTGTTAGTGTGATTTTAGCGCCAAATTTAAAATTTTTTACAACATTTAGGAGTGAAACTTTAGCCATAGCAAGCGTCTCATGGATAGGAGTTGTATGACTAGCACAAAACCGTACCATTCAAAAAAATTTTCCACCCAAATATGTGAGGTTCGCCTTTAGATTTGATAGGAAAAGCATTTATTATTAGTGCTTATGAGTGTACCGGTAGCATTTAGATTCTAGAACTTGCGTTAGTGATGCATCTCGAGACCGCTAGTGAGACTACATTCGTGTAGTAGGATTTACTACATGATAAGAGGAATTTGGATCACCCTTGTGTTAAACCCGTATCATAATTACTTGACCATTTAGGTCATATTACTTGGCTAGTAAAGTTAATTAATTTTTCACACACCTTAGCGTTGTACTCATTTTTAGTACACGTAACCCCTAGTACACCCCTCCGAGCCTATCTTTTCGTTTCTAACTTTAAGCATCTTACTTAAAGGAAGAATTTGTTACAACCCACTTAAATGTACACCCAAATCGCCTTAGCCTTCCGTGTATGCACTCATCTTTAGTGCATTATTGTTATTTGTTTAAACCCTTAGTTAATTATCTAATTGATTACATGGTTGCTAAGTGGACTCATATCCTTGTACATATTGTTTTGGGACGATTGGGACTCATGGGTAAAGTACTTATGTTATGGAGTAATGGGGAAGAACATCATATTATTACCCCATATGTGCATTAATCTTAAAATTACTTCAAGTGTTTTGATTATCTTAATTCGAGTCATTAGATTAGTTTATTGTAAAGTATGTAAAAATTCAAGTGTAAGGGGAATGTACATTCCCTATGATGCATTATTTTGGATGGTAGGGTAAGAGTGTATGCAAAAAAAAAAAAAAAAAAAAAAAAAAAAAAAAAAAAAAAAAATCGAAAAAAAAAAAATCGAAAAAGAGAAGAGAAAAACATACGGACTACCATCCCGTTTCATTCTATGTTTATTTTATGTTTTTGTCATTTTTCATTTATTAGCTTAAGTCGAGTCTAGTCTTGGCTTAGCAACGCCATATTGTACATGTAATTAACCAAGATGATTAACTCGCCACCAGTAAAGATTGCCTTTATCCAACAAAACCGTGTATTCCATATCCCTACACCTAACGTTATAACCCTTTAAAAGACCTCTTTGATAGTTTATCCTAGGTGCTTACGCCATGTGGTGGAGGTTTGATCCTTTCCCAAGCCTATGGTAATCTATTTTGCTATGACAGGTAGTGAGAGATGTTTTCCATTTCCATATTGTGATATATACTTTATTACACCCGAGAGATGTGAGTATCTAAACACTATTTGTGAGGTGCTAGTGTATGACCTCGGTGCTTGTCTTTGGTCTTTAGTGGAATGATTATTTGTTGTAATTAATTTTATATTAGTGTTAAATGACCCCTAACTTGTATTTTGATTAGAATAAAAGCGCATTTGCTTGAGGACATGCAAATCTTAAGTGTAAGGGTATTTGATGAGGCGAAAAATGAACCGTTTTTAGGGGGTCATTTTAGCCCGGATTTGAATTTATTTTATCAAATATTGCCCTAAATCATTCCTTTTGTCATTTTAGGTACTTTTGGAGTGAATTCTGGAAAAGGAAGCATTTTGGACATTTTTGGAGCATAAAAGTGAAGAAAACGGCAAAGTAATACAAGAGGTGGAAGTGTATAAAGTCTGTGACGATCCAGAAGAGATTTACACTATGGACATGACGGCGTCACCATAGGCCGTCATGGTCCAAATACAAGTGACGGCCCAGAGTAGAAGTGCACATGACGACGTCAAAACTGGATCTAGGCAATCCGATTTCGTTATGGGCGGCGAGTTGACGGCGTCAGAAATTCCTTCTTGACGCCGTCACCCTGTAAAATCTCTATATAGTTTTGCAATTTTCATTCATTAGAGAGGAACAAGTAGGGTGTAACTTTGGAGAGAAACCCTAGTATGAATCTTACAGCTTTTTCAAGGGTTTTTACCCTTTGAAACCTTTCATGTCAATTTGAGATAAGCACTCTTTCAATTCAATCAATACGTCTATGTGTTGCTTGAATATATCCTACACTTGTTTTGAATTCAACATGCTTGGCTAGATCTCTTGTGTGTTTGCTTAGATGTAGTGAAACCTAGATGTTAATTATGGGTTGATTGTTTGTTTATAGTTGTTACGGATGATTGTATTCGATGTTAGGCTTAAGAAAACTGGCATACTTCCATTGGTGACATGCTTGAACGTCTTAAGAAACATGATCAGAGGTGTACTATGATTTTTGGTTGTATTTAATGCGTAGGAGAATTCTAATGATCCCATGTTAGGAGCTTCTAACGGCTCGACATAGGAGTGAAGTAGGATCCTATAGAGTTAGGGAATATTGTACACGGCCCTACGACTGGTATTAAGGAATACGACCCGTCATCCATGCAATTGTACCAAACTATCAACCTGTAAAAGATATCTAGGGAGTAATGAAACCTAAGTAAACACAACTCTCCCTATCATTGTTCACACCACTAGTTTAATTAGATTTATTTTCATTTTTGTTATTTTATGAGGCGAAAAATGAACCGTTTTTAGGAGGTCATTTTAACCCGGATTCGAATTTATTTGATCAAATAATGCCCTAAATCATTCCTTTTGTCATTTTAGGTACTTTTGGAGTGAATTCTGGAAAATGAAGTTTTTTGGACGTTTTTGGAGCATAAAAGTGGAGAAAACGACAAAGTCTTAATTTTCCTTGCTGGGAACAGTACCTGACGGCGTCAAGAGTTCTCAAGTGACGGCGTCAAGAGCAATACAAGAGGTGGAAGTGGATAAAGTCCGTGACGATCCAGAAGAGTTTTGCACTAGGGACATGACGGCGTCACCATAGGCCATCATGGTCCAAATAAGAGTGACGGCCCAGAGTAGAATTGCACATGACGGCATCAAAAGTGGATCTAGGCAATCCGATTTCATTATGGGCGGCGAGTTGACGGTGTCAGAATTTCCTTCTTGACGCCGTCACCCTGTAAAATCTATATATAGTTTTTCAATTTTCATTCATTAAAGAGGAACAATTTGGGTGTAACTTTGGAGAGAAACACTAGTTTGAATATTACAGCTTTTTCAAGGGTTTTTACCCTTTGAAACCTTTCATGTTCAATTGAGATAAGTACTCTTTCAATTCATTCAATATGTCTATGTGTTGTTTGAATATATCTTACACTTGTCTTGAATTTAACATGCTTGGCTAGATCTCTTGTGTGTTTGCTTAGATATAGTGAAACCGGATGTTAATTATGGGTTGATTGTTTGTTTATAGTTGTTGCGGATGATTATATTCGATGTTAGGCTTAAGAAAACTGGCAGACTTCCATTGGTGACATGTTTGAACATCTTAAGAAACATGATCAGAGGTGTACTATGATTTTTGGTTGTATTTAATGCGTAGGAGAATTCTAATGATCCCGTGTTAGGAGCTTCTAACGGCTCGACATAGGAGTGAAGTAGGATCCTATAGAGTCAGGGATATTGTACACGGCCCTATGACTGGTATTAAGGAATACGACCCATCATCCATGCAATTGTACCAAACTATCAACTTGTAAAATATATATAGGGAGTAATGAAACCTAAGTAAACACAACTCTCCCTATCATTGTTCACACCACTAGTTTAATTAGATTTATTTTCATTTTTGTTATTTTATTTTGATTGCATCTTAGTTATTGAGTTAGTTGATTAGCAACTAATTCCGCCCACTTTTCCAAAAACCCGAGATTTTACTTGCTTTACAAAAATATAAAAATACAAAAAGAATCATCCCTCACCTCTAGACCTAGTTTTTTGGCTTTCTAATCCTAGCGACACTATTCCTGAGTTGAACGATCAATCCCCCGGTACTTGTCACTATACTATACTACAACGATCAGGTACACTGCCTGGTGGGGGTTTTAAGCTTCTCGAGATCCCTCGAGAGGTAAAGCCTGGTGCGATTCCCACGTATCAAGATTATAAGGTCTAACGGCGTCAAGAGTAAGTTCTGACGTTGTCAACTCACCGCCATAATTATCATCGTATTGCCTAGATCCACTTCTGACGCCGTCATGTGTAAACTCCATCTTGGTTGTCACGTGCAATTTACTCTTGACGGCCTTGGTGACGCCGTCATGTATAATTCCTCCAAAAACTCTCTGGCGCGTCACGTGTAACTTGATTTATCCACCTCTTTGTCAAAGGGTGACGACGTTATAAGCATATCTTGATGCCGTTACGTACAATTTCCAGCATGAATTTGAGACTTTGTCGTTTTCTTCACTTTTTCGCTCCAAAAACGTCCAAAATGCTTCATTTTCTAGATTTCTCCTCAAAAGTACCTAAAATGACAAAAGGAAAGATTTAGGGCAATATTTGATCAAATAATCTCGACTTTGGGCTTAAATGACCCCCTAAAAGCGGTACACTTTTCGTATCATCAGATATCATATTTGCTTCTTCTGATCCTACGAAATGCGGAGATGAGCTCAAAGTTCCAAATGTCGATGATCGGACAGATGTCATTTTTCTTGGGATTACAAATCTCGCAGAGTACAAGCGGTATCTTCATTAACCAAGCTAAATATGCTAATGACATCTTGAGGAAATTTGGATTTTATACAAGTGACTCAGTTAATACTCCAATGGTTGAAAGATCCAAACTTGATGATGATACATCTGGGTCCCGGTTGATCAAACCCAATACAAAAGCATGATTGGATCTCTAATGTATCTCACTGCTAGCAGGCCAGATCTTCTATTTGTTGTATGTATGTGTGCTCGGTATCAATTCAAGCCTACCAAAAAGCACTTGGAAGTAGTCAAGAGAGTTTTTAGGTATCTCCAAGGGACTATTCACATGGGTCTATGGTATCCTAAGGACACCGCTATGGCTCTCACGGCCTACTCAGATGTTGACCATGCGGGGTGTCAAGATACTCGACGAAGTACTTCAGGAGGTGCTCAATTTCAGGGAGAGAAACTTGTAAGCTGGTCATCGAAAAGGCAAATGAGTACATCAATATCATCCACAGAGGCTGAATACATTGCTATGTCATCATGTTGTGCTCAAATTCTGTGGATGAGATCTCAACTATCGAACTAGGGTTTTGCTTTCAACAAACTCCCAATGTATTGTGATGATAGAAGTGCCATTTATCTTTGCTGTAACAATGTCCAGCATTCCAGATCCAAGCATATCGACATCCGTCATCACTTTATCAGGGAACAAGTTAATAAAGGGGTACTAGAGCTTTACTTCGTGAGGACAGAGTTTCAGCTGGCTAACATCTTTACAAAGGCTCTTACGCAAGAAAGATTTCAATTCATTCTCCCACGACTTGGGATGAAGAGTCTTACGCCAGAATCTCTCAAAAGTCTTTAGGAAGAGAATGAGGAGTAAAGGATGCACCTCACATATCCTTGTACATAGTTTTAAAACAAAAAGAAAATAGAAAATTATAAAACCTACAAAAACCTTTAAAAAATCAGAAAATCATAAAAAAAATCAAAAAATATTCTTCTCACGACATGTCTCTTGTGTAATCAATATTATGTACGTTTCTAGAAATGTCATTCAATAATGACACGGAAACATACATATGCTTGAGCAAGAGTTTTTCTTTTAATTTTAAATAATGTTTTTCTAAAACATGTCATTTTTCTAAATATCCTTTCAAAACGGCTTGCTATTACTTTAGATAGCAACCCATTCTTCAAAATGAGGAAAGCACGTCGCTAAAAAGACAGCTGATCCTGTCAACGGGTGATTAACTTCTCCCGGGCATGGATTAATTTATATCCATGTTTCAACGAATTGATTTACGTCTCAGTGAATAATTTCTCGTATAAGAAGAGAAGTCTTTTTTACATCACAAATATTTTCCCTTCTATGATTCTTCTGAAAAGTATTTGTACTCAAACTCGGTGGTACCATGAATTTTGAAAATCAATCAGACTTGAAATTTTTCATAAAATTTGCCTCTCAATCAAGTCTAAATTTTTCATTATGATTTTAAATAGAAAATGGGTCATCGATTGAGGGGGAGAGTGATTTCAAAATTTAACGTATCAACACCATATCCTTGTGCATAATGAGCAGTGAACAAAATGTGACTGTTATGTGTCAGAACATGAATGTCTCTTGAGTTTCTCGTTAAACTATAAATCATTTATAAACTCATCATTCCTGACACATAACACGCTCCCTCAAAGATTGAGGGGGAGCACCGTTTCGTCTCATTATCGGTATAATTCAAAATCAGACCACATTTTTCCCCCAAATTTGCTAACTTATTTAAATCACTTAGGATCACAAATCTCAAATGGTTTTAAATTTTGTTTATCGGGGAAGAGATTGTGATTTAAATATGAAATCTGATAAAAAAAATGTGATTGTTTTGAACTTTAACAAACGCTCATCCATATGTGCTAAACTCTTTTGTATTATCAATGCACATATTGAGGGGGAGCAAATCGTTTGTGGTGACAAAAGGAAATGGCATCTCATGTGAGTGCATCTCAGGTTTTACCAATGAATTGACGAAACAAAAACTGTCATTAATCGAAACGACTTGTCCTGGCCGAGTAATAATTTCAAGCTGGTCTAACCAGTGATTTAAGCGTGTCTCGAAGAGGACTTGTCTGAGTAGAGTGTACCATTTTGAGAAATCTTTTGTGGACTTGACCAGGCCGAGTAATAATTTCAAGCTAGTTTATCTAGTGATGTAAGCGTGTCTCGAATTGGTCATGTTCACAGAAGGTGGATCAATTCAAAGGTGCAACTCTACCCGACATGCGCAAATTTATTATTAACACATCTGAGCACATGTTAAGGGGGAGTATTTGGAAATTATAAAACTCTCAAAGTGTTAGCAAAATGTGTTTTATAATCATAAAACACTTGAGATATTTTTCAATGATTTGGTTAATGGCAACATAGGATAGTCATGAAGTTATAAGGTGGATAGGGTTAGGAAAACCGTCCTATGATCCGCCAGAGCCGGAGGGATCTACCGAAGGACAATACCAAATAGATAGTATTAGAAAGTCCTAGGTATGATTATGAAAAAAAGGACTAATATGAGAAAGGAGAAAGAAGGGGTTGAAGAATTAAAAAGAAATGAAATGAGAAAGGGTAAAAAGAAATAGCCTTCCATTTATTCAACCTTAGGGCAGAAACCGGGTTCAATACATATGTTACTGGCTGTTGCTAAGGCAATACTGGTATTGAAGATAAAGATGTCATGGACCCAGTGCGCACTGCACCTAACCTTCTAAACCACTCAAGTTCTCTTAAAAGGACATGTTTCATTCTCACGGGGAACCATGCATAATCTATCGACCGCTCATTACGAGTGTTGAGGCAACGTGAACAAGATCTCTTTATGTTTTAATGATGACAAATAAACCATCGAAACACATAAAATAACAAACGTTAGCCAAATTCCCCGGAGCCCATATCTGCTCCTAGCGCGCTGCCCGCGCGTCAACGCGTGGGTGACGCGCCAGGACACTGTATGGTTCCGGGCGAATTTTCAAAGTTGGCTTTCCCCTTACCCTACAAACGTGGATCTTTCAATTCAGGTATGTATATGTTGTGTGCTTAATTAAGAACACTCGAAACGAGTTTTGAGTCTTAAGAGATCATACTTTTAAAACACCCGTTTACGGGAAAACGCCAACTCATGTTTTCTAACTATCGCCTCTAGCCAAGGCTTTTCTAAACTTAGGGAGCTTATATACTTCACGTAACATAATGTGAAAGCATCCATATGCTCATATCCCGTGTTTACGTCTTCTCTAATTACGTAACGGGTTTACTCCCTTATTGGTCAAACTAAGTCAAATGTCACTTTGCGTAAACGCATCCTTTCCCACTTGGGTTATGATTTACATCAAGGCAAAGCACTTAACTTATTTGAACCAAGATATTAGTTGAGAATGTCGAGTCGTGGAAAGTCACAAGATATGAAACTATGGATTCTCGACGTTACTTGAACTTATAAGTAACCTATGAATTTTCTCAACTCATAATCCTAATTGTCTAAACACTTTCTTCTTAATGACAATTAGATTATGTCTTAATCTTTCTCTTAATCTCATTTCTACAAAAGACAAATACCACCATATCCAATCATATCCAAATCATATATTCTCTTACACAATCTCTTACACTCTTACATATTCCCTTACACACTCTACATCTCAACCATCCATTCCCTTACAACACATCTCAACCCTCTATTTCATCACATGGAGAGTATTTGCATTTCAAAAGAGGCTCCATTTGATCATAGCCATTCAATTCAAATTACAACACATCTCAACCATTCACTCACTCTCCTCTCTATTCCATCACATGTGTTTAATCCAACCCATCGATTTCAAACCAAAAACCATCTCAACCATTGATTCACCCTTTCCCCCCAAGCAAAGCATATTCCTTTGGAATATCCATTCTTAATCCAAACAAACACATCTCAACCCTCTATATTTCCCACATGCCAAGTAGTTTGAAATTCAAAAGAGGCTCCCTTTGATCTCCACCATCCAATTCAAACCATCTCATCTCAACCCTCCATCCCATTCTTCCCCCCCCCCCCCCCCCCCAAGCAAAGGAATATACATTTGGAATATCATATGGCATATTCTCTTCTCTATTATGCCATGTGAGGAATAACATTTCTACCACTTCCAAATTACCCTACCCCTTCCAAATTACCATATCTACACTTTATACCCTTGGTAATTTGTTCTCTCTTTAAAAACTTCACAAAACATTTTTCAAATTGGCTATTTGAGTTGGTAAACCTTAGAATGATTAATGTTAAGGTTTAGTGTGAAGTACAATTGGGGGTTTAGAAAGGATAGGTATTTATAAGATCCAACACCCAACACTTGGGAAAAAGTTTATAGACGCCTGGCGTGCTGCCCGCGCGTTGACGCACGGGTGACACGCCGGCCTCGGTAAAATTTTCCCAAGTTGGGTTCTTGGCCTATAAATACATACCTTTTCTCTTGTATTCCTCACCCCTTGCCATTACTCTTTCTCTCTACATTCTTTCTCTCTAAACACTCTCAAATCTCTCTATCTCTAATCTTGTGTTCTTGATTCTCACTCTAACATCTTTGAAAGAACACATCTCCTTGCAAGGGAAGAATCACAAGAACCTAATCCACTCTTGTGATTGTGTCGAGGGTCTTCTTCCTTATACCCTTTCTATTACAATCTAGTCTTTAGGTTAGGTTAGGGCTTGGTTGAATAAACACTTATTCATTCATTCAATTGTTTATAAGGGAATTCTTGTGTCTTGGTGATCAAGCCTAGATTATTGGGGATCTAGTTGGGGTTTGATACTTCCGGTGGGAAGTGTTGGTAGTGGTCTTGGTGACCCTTAGGTGAAGTCGAATCGCGAGATTCTTTTGGGTGGTTTCCGAGGGCGGAATACCGTGGGAGTAACTCCTTTGTGAGCATCAATATTAGTGAATATTGGTGGAGTGAATTGTAACGGTTTGTAGTCCACCGAAAGGATTATACTAGTGAATAGTATCGGAGTCTTGGATTCGCAATTGGACGTACGGATGGTATAAACCCCCCATCCCGAACCAGTATATATCGTTGTGTTCTTACTTGCTTTTATATACTTTGGTTCTGTTAGTGGTTGTTGGATTATTGTACAACCACTTGGTGTTCTCTTTGGCTTAAAGTTTTTAAACATCTAAAAAGCCAAAGAAACTGTATTCACCCCCCCCCCCCTCTACCGTTCCACAATTGGTATCAGAGCGGAATACTCAAGTTTTTGAGTGTTAAAGCCTTCTCGAGAAGTCGTTTTAAGTCAAAAACTTCTTTCCCAAAAATCTAAAATCGATGGGTTTTGTTTTTGGAAACCGATGGGTTTTGTTTTTGGAAAACCCGGTTTGAGACCTATGTTAGGTCTAAAGATCTTGATTTGTGGAAAATCATCCAAAACGGCAACTTTGTGTTCATGGTGGAAGACCTCGAAACAAAATTATTGGTGGAAAAGCCACATGCGCATCTTAAATATGATGAGAGGAGAAAACTTGGCAAGAATGATGAAGACAAGATGTTAATCTACAATGCTCTACCTCGAAGGGAGTTCGAGAGGGTCCATGTTTGTAAAACCGCCAAGGAGATTTGGCGTTTTCTCATCATCACTCACCAAGGAAATTCTCAAGTAAAGGATTGCAAGATCGATCTACAAATACATCAATATGAGAAGTTCTCGATCTCGGATGAAGAAACCATTGATAATGGTTACACAAGGTTCAATGTTATTATCACTAGCCTCACGGCTCTAGATCCTAGCTTCTATAACAAGAACCATGTGAGAAAGTTTCTTCGAGCACTTCCTGTAAACTTGAGGCCAAAGGTGACGGCCATAGAAGAAGCCAAGAATTTGGCAGAACTTCCCCTTGACGAGCTTATTGGGAATCTCAAGGTCTATGAAATGATCCTTGAGAATGACAAAGCTTGCACAAAAGACAAGAAGGAGAAGGTAAAGTCTTTGGCTCTCAAAGCTAAGGTCACAAAATGTCAAACAAGTGAAGGAAGTGATGAAAAAGATGATAAAGATGACGAAGAGTACAACTTGATGGCAAAGAACTTTAGAAAGTTCCTTAGAAGAGGCGGCAACTTTAGGCGCGGTAATAGAGTTAGAAACCAAGGGAATGACGGAAGGAACAACTTTGGTGGAAGTCGAGGTGGTGACAACAAAGTTGGTGAGAGCTCTAGACGCACACAAGGATGCTATAACTGTGGTGAAAAGGGTCACTTCATGAATGAGTGTTCTAAGCCAAAACCAAACAAGGCATTCGTGGGTGGAGCATGGCGTGATAGTGAAGATGATGATCAACCAACAAAGGAAGCTACTTGTCTCACGGCTCAAGAAAAACTTGAGGTGCCCCTAAACTCTTCTTCTTCCTTTAATAATTTAGATATCAATGATTCGCAAGAGGAGAATGAGAATTTTAGAAAAACACTTGAGAAAACTCTTAATGAAAAACACATCATTGAACAAGAACATAGTAAACTCAATAAGAAAGTTTATGAGCTTGAAAAGGAAGTCAAGAAACTAAATCATTGTAAAGAGGTAATTAAACCATGTAAAAGTTATGAGTCACTCATACTTGAGGTTGACTCTTTAAAAGTTAAAGTATCTAAACTTCAAAAGGAGTCTCTAAGTTTTTCAAAATTTAAGAAAAGTACAAATGATTTAGAAGAAATTATTGGTAGTCAAAAGATGTCCCAAGATAAGGAAGGTCTTGGATTTTCAAAACAAGGAGAAATCACTTTCGTAAGTCTGACAAAACCAATAACATTTGTAAAGGCTAAAGAAAATGAGATTCCAAAATTTTCCGAGGCTGACGCGCTGCACGACGCGTCAACGCGCTAGAAGCGCGCCTGTCCTCTGAGGGAAATTGGTGAATCATCGAAAACTTTTATCAAACCAATTACTCCTCAAGCTCCTCTTGCAAACACTCGAGGTAACCAAGTTTCCGGTACAAAGAGAGAGAACCCAAAACAACTTTACAAGTCGGGCTATCATAATGGCCTTGATTATACACAACCTCGAGTTAATACTAGACCACTTTTGCCTACACCCAATATGAGACCTACTAATCTATATAACCAAAGACCTTCACTTCAAAATAATCAAAGAAGAAACTTCTATAATTATAATCAAAGGTCATCACAACATCAACATAATAACTACCAAAGGAGAGACAACTCCTATTCAAACCAAACCTTCTTTAGACCTCAAGGATATAAGTACTATAGACCAAGCTATCAAAATCAAAATGGTTTTCAAAACGATACTTGGTCCGCTTTTTCTAGCTTTGGTATTGAAAAATTATGTATCTTGCTTCAAGACCCAAGGATGTTTGACTTGGGAATTTTAAATGCTAACTGAAATGGACCCAAGAAACAATGGGTACCGAAGGCATGAGTTATATCTTTGTTGTAGGTTTGTCTCAAAAGTGATCTACAACCGAACGAGTGGATAGTGGATAGTGGTTGCACTATACACATGACCGGGAATAGAAGATTGTTCACTTCTTACATGGAGTATAACGGTAATCAAGTCATTTTTGGAAGCAAACTTAACGACAAAATTGTCGGCAAAGGTAATGTCCTTCATGACTCCATAGAAATCTCCAATGTTGAGCATGTTAGGGGTCTAAGTTTCAATTTGATTAGTGTGAGTCAATTAAGTGATGATGATTGTGAGGTTAAATTTACTAAAGTAGATTGTACTATTAGTAAAAATGGTATTGTGTTAGCTAAAGGTATTAGGAGAAATAACTTGGATACATGCAAGTTAGGAGATAATTCTAAGCAACACATTTATCTTACGTCCATGGTGGACAACTCAAAGCTTTGGCATAGAAGGTTAGGTCATGCCAATATGAGGTTAGTCCAAAACCTAGCTTCTAACGAGCTAGTACGGAATTTACCAAAGTTGAGTTTTGAAAGACATTATTATGATACATGTCTAGGAAGTAAAGGACAAGCTAATAATAGAAATAAAAATGAAGTGTCAACTAATAGGGTTTTAGAATTAATTCACTTGGATTTGTATGGTCCATCTCCAATCCAATGCTACGGAGGAAACTTCTACACTTTGATGATTATGGATGATTATTCAAATTATACATGGGTCTTGTTTTTAGAAAATAAGGAAGAAGTCTTAAATAAATTTGACATCTTAAGAAAGAAACTTGAAAACCTACTTGATTGTTCAATTGTTTCAATTAAAACAAATCATAGTAGTGAATTTGATAAGATGCAATTTGGAACCTTTTGTGAACAACATGGAATATCTTATAACTTATCAGGCCCGTTCACTTCTCAATCGCATGAGATTGTTGAAAGAACACATCGTAAGTTAAGAAAGATGATTCAAGCCATGCTTGATGAACAATCCATTCCATAAAAGTTTTGGTGTCATGCCCTAGATATCACTTGTTACATTTTTAATTGAGCCTACATAAGAAAGGTAATAAATAAAACACCTTATGAAATGCTTAGGAACAGAAAACCATCCCTAGAGTATTTGGTTGGAAAGTATTTATACTTAACACCAAAGAATATCTCACCAAATTCGACCCAAATTCGTATGAAGGTGTGTTCCTAGGATACTCTAAAACTAGTAAAGCATACATAGTGCTTAACAAGGAAACAATGAGGATTGCAGAATCTCTCAATGTGACCTTTGATGAGAGCGTGCCCGAGCCTAAGTCATCTCCTTTGGTAGAAGATGATGTGGTCAATGAACCTTTAGTTCAAGATCAAGAAAGGTCGCCGACATTACAAGTTAATGTTTCGGATGAAGGCAATCCTAAGGAAGTGAGAGAAGCGAGGGGTCATTCTATACAACAAGTCATTGGTGACTTGAATAAAAGGACTCTTAGATCACAAACAAAACAAAATTAGGTTTTGGCATGACATTCTCAATAATTGATTGAGCCTAAATAGTCAACCTAAATTAACCAAGTGAATGGTCAACAAGGTAAAACAACCTAGGACCAATGCTCCGTGGAATACAGAGTTTTCCCGGGTCGTTATATCCCAGCAAGATTGAAATGGTGTTTTGAAACGTTTATGGAATGAGTGATACTGAGGACAGTAACCAAAGATGATTTGGAATTGAATTACAGTACTGGAATTATTTGGATAACAGTATATAACAAACACAGAAAACAGATATGTATACACGTAAGCAAATTAGAAATCAGGAATGATTATAGACAGAGAAAAAGGTGAGTTTTGCACAAATTAAAACTACAGGGGGTGAAAATGAAAATTTTACAAACTTAATATTAGAATAAAATTAAATTAAAAAGAAATTTTTTTTGATTATTTTATTATTTAAATATTAATTATTTAAATAAAAACTATTTAATTATTTAATTAAAACTATTTAACTTATACTAAAAAGCTTTATAATACAAATTTAATCTAGAAAATTGCAAATTAAATTTATAAAATTCTAAAATGACTTAAAACAAATTTAGAAACTAAAATTTTTTTTTTTGTCTTTTTGTTGATTTAATATTAATTAATTACTAATTATTTATTAATTAACTAATTAAACTAATTTAAATTACTAAAAATAGCAAAATGACTTGGAAAATTATGATAAAATTTATAAAACTAATTAACCATCACAGGAATCCTAAAAAATTATAAAAAGTTTATAAAAATTATTTTTAGACTATTTTACTAAATATTAATTTAATTATTAATTAATAACTATTTAAACTAATTTAATTACTAAAAATAGAAAATGAACAGTAATAATTCTAAAATTTTTTCTACAAATATTTTTTAATTACTAAAAGCTAGGAAAATTATAAAAATGTACTGTTGTTAAATAAAAATTGATAAAACTATTTAATTAACTAATATTACTTAATTATTAATTGAACTAATATTAATTATAATAAATACTAAATTAAAAGAGAAAAATCTAGAAAAATTCCTAAAAATACTTTAATATAAAAGAAATTTAAGAAAAATATAAAAATTAAAAAGTGCTTAATAATAAGCTGAGAGAAAATTTAAATAGATAAATTCTATTAAATAGAAGCTATCACTATTTTTAAATTTGGTTTTTCTTTGTTTTTCTTTTACAAAACTAATTTACCACTAAAATGAAGCAACTTTGACAAAAGCACTTTTGTTGTAGCTTATTAATAAGTTGTGTGCAATCCAAATTTTAAGACAGAAGCTTATTAGGACTTGTGGTTTTTGAAAAAGCTATACTTAAGCTACCACATGGACAAATAAGCTAAATCAGATATACTAACTTGAAATGAGACAAAATGATGAAATAAGCACAATGGATAAGCTGATATTACCAAATAAGTACTAAAACAACCCACAAGACCAAACATGTCTTAAACTAGGACCTTTGGATCTTTGTGGGGTCCACAGAGGTGAGAGGAGGTCCAAAATGAAACTTGACCTTTAAAGGTGACCAGGTCAACTTCAAAATAAGCCAATAAGCTGGGCTTATGGCTTACTATTGAACACTTGGTGAGACTTGGAACTAGGCCACAAATACTGAATGCTTAGTATTGTTTTTGAGGACAGGTCATAATGAAGGTTCAAAATAGATGAGGGCAAATAAGCTAGAACCTAAAATTAGCCTAGGTCTGAGAAGTTGGGCTGATAAGCTCCTCAAAAAGCCAAAGAACTGGTAGTGGGGTCCACTGGGTAAGTCACAAAGGGACTAAGAAAAATGGCCAATGGCTTGGTGCAGGGGAGGTTGCTTGCCCTGCACCCTCAAATAAGCTTATGCAAAAGACACATAAAAAATCACAAAAATAAGCCGATTATGGATTATGAAAGATAAACTGATAGACTTTGAGTTTTGAAAAGCACAGGGTCCAAATCTAAGCACAAAATTCAAAACAATTCCCACCAAATTTGGTTTTTCTGTACAAGGTGCAATTTGACTTTCTATATGAACTACTTAGTTTGACTAAATTGAGATTCTAGGGGATCTAAACTACTGATTATGTTGAATTAACTTAGATTAATACTAAATTAAGTGAACTTAACAAGTTTTACACTAAATCACACCCTATGCTACCTTATAAACCTCAATAGTGAACTGTGAGGGTGAATCAAAGAGATTCTTGACTTTTTTGCAAATGAGTTATGGTTTTAAAGCCTTACTTGACCTAATGTTGACTAATGCAGTATACTAACACTAAAACAACAACAAAACAACAACAAGATCAACCAATATACTACTAATCTAAACAGTCCTTTAAACAATTTTAAATTACAACTAGTGTTTCTAAAACTTAAACAGATTAAGTAAATGATATTTAAACTATTAGAACTAAAATTACACTATAGAAATAAATAGAACTTAATTAAGCAAGAAATTTGGAATTGCTTACAAATGCCATCCAGCTCAACTCACAGAACCAAGGGACCAAGAACCTTTCCTATAGCTTACCAATAAGCACTAACCCACTGCCATCCCTTATACACAGTGCTTCAGCTTGTTCTTCTTCTTTCTCTCTCTCTCTCTCTCTCTCTCTCTCTCTCTCTCTCTCTCTCTCTCTCTCTCTCTCTCTCTCTCTCTTTTTTTTAATTTTTCACTGAATTTTCTTGATTTTTTTTTTATTTTTTTGATTTTTAACACTAGACTACTTTTTAAGGTTACTAAAAGCTTTTAGAAGCTTTCTAGGAGCTTAAGTGAGCCTAATGAGTCCAGAACAACAACTATAAATAGCAACAGATTACAAAAGAGATTTTGATATAAATTTGCATAAACTGATTTAGCAAAAGAAACCTTAATTCATTGATTCAGAAAGATTTAATAGTACACTGAGATCACTTAAATTATGATTTAAAAGCTAAACATACACTAGAATTTGAAAAACTATAAATACGACACTAAATTTTACATAAAAACTACATACATAGTCTCCTGTGCTCCTCTTCCTTTTATACTGGTCCATTAGGGTTTCCTTGACCTCTTGCAACTTCCCACTTCCATTTTAGACCATTGGATTGCTGAATCTTGATCCTGGCCATCCACGTGTTTTGGCACCAAATTGAGAAAGAGCAATTTGCTCTTTGTACTGCAATTGGGGGAGGGGGTGCATTAAATGCACTTTGTTTTGTTAGGTGCATGGTGAGGTGAGTGGTTTGGGCGGTGGAATTGACAGGGATGGTGGGGGTGGTGATATGATGGTTTTGCAAGTGGGGAAGAGAGGGAAGGGGTGAGGGTGGTGTTCGTTTGACCGGTTTGACCAGGGTCAAACTTTGACCCTGGTAAGTATTAAAAGGGTGCATTAGTTTTGGGCTTATGGATTGGGCTGGGTGAGGGTGTTGGATCAAAAGGGAGTAATAAGGGGTGGCTGGGCTAGGTGTTTGGTTTTTGGATTTGGGTTTATTAATAATAAGGGTCCGGTTTGGTTTGTAAATTATAACAAGGACCAACTTTGTAATTTCTGAATTCTTGAGAGGCTGATGTTGTGATTTTTCCAAAGTACTCACAAGGTCCATTCTTTCCATGTTTGAATAATACAAGGACCAATGTTGATTTTTCCACTTTTTGAATTTCACAGGGACCAAATCTGCCAACTTGTGAAACTTCAGGGACCAAACATGTAATTTTTCCAAAATTCTCATCCAGGGATCATATTTGCCAAAGATGAATAGCACAATGACCAAAATTGATTTTTTTTCAAAGTTTTAAATCCCAGGGACCATTTTTGACAACTTTGCAAAGTACAGGGACCAAACTTGAAAATTTTTGAAACTTTTCACCAAAGGACTAATTATGATAATTTGTGATTTCCAAAGGACCTTTGGTGACCTTTCTTACAAAATAAATGCTCAGGGACTAATTTTGACAAGTTTTGAAAGTTAAGGGACTGAAACTGCCAATTATGCAAACTTTTTTCATTTTTCATCTGTTTTTAATCATTTTGCATCTGAAACACATAAAACATAATCCTGGGATATTTTCAGTATTTTGATGTATATTTGAGTGTTTTTGGATGTTTTGGCAGTTACAAAAATGATGAGTATTTACACACTCATCAATAATCCAAATTGTCTTAGGATAGGTCTAGATGTTCATGGTGAACATGCATCTTAAGAGAACAATCTTTTGTAGCTCAACACATTGTCTATAAGTCATTTAAATACTCTTAGAGCTTATGTGTTTTTGTGAACTAAGACTCGTGTGAAGGCATGAAAGGAAACATTAATTGTTTTCGAGAGGAAAGATATATATCAATTCATCATTCAAACAATGATTGATAATATCCTAGATCCTACATGTCTATACTATGTGTTTGAACATGAAAACTTGACACAAATTATCTTGATTCATCTCGAAAATTTTGACTATGTAAAGTTTCCAAGATTAGATAAAATATCGAAACACAATTCACACTTGTGTTAAAGATCTTGTATCTAAATCTACTTGTTCACCTTATGTGATAAACTACATGTTGCATGCTTAAATTAAATTGAATAATGCTATCTCCAAATAATTAATTGCTTGTAGTTTCATGCATGGGTTTGGTGAATGCATGAGAAATGATTGTAACTAGCATGGGTTTCTAGTCCACCCAACCTCAACAATGGTAAGTAGCATGAATATTTTGTCTACATGATGAGGCGAAAAATGTACCGTTTTTAGGGGGTCATTTTTGCCCGGATTCGAATTTATTTGATCAAATAATGCCCTAAATCGTTCCTTTTATCATTTTAGGTACTTTTGGAGTGAATTCTGGAAAAGGAAGCATTTTGACGTTTGTGGAGCATAAAAGTGAAGAAAACGGCAAAGTCTTAATTTTCCTTGCTGGGAACAGTACCTGACGGCGTCAAGAGTTCTCAAGTGACGTCGTCAAGAGCAATACAAGAGGTAGAAGTGGATAAAGTCCGTCACGATCCAGAAGAGTTTTGCACTAGGGACATGACGGCGTCAACATAGGCCGTCATGGTCCAAATAAGAGTGACGGCCCAGAGTAGAATTGCACATGACGGCGTCAAAAGTGGATCTAGGCAATCCGATTTCATTAAGGGTGGCGAGTTGACGGCGTCAGAATTTCCTTCTTGACGCCGTCCCCCTCTAAAATTTAATAGTTTTGCAATTTTCCTTCATTAAAGATGAACAATTAGGGTGTAACTTTGGAGAGAAACCCTAGTCCGAATATTACAGCTTTTTCAAGGGTTTTTACCCTTTGAAACCTTTCATGTTCAATTGAGATAAGTACTCTTTCAATTCATTCAATATGTCTATGTGTTGTTTGAATATATCTTACACTTGTCTTGAATTTATCATGCTTGGCTAGATCTCTTGTGTGTTTGCTTAGATGTAGCGAAACCTAGATGTTAATTATGGGTTGATTGTTTGTTTATAATTGTTACGGATGATTGTATTCGATGTTAGGCTTAAGAAAACTGGCAGACTTCCATTGGTGACATGCTTGAACGTCTTAAGAAACATGATCAGAGGTGTACTATGATTTTTGGTTGTATTTAATGCGTAGGAGAATTCTAATGATCCCATGTCAGGAGCTTATAACAGCTCGACATAGGATTGAAGTAGGATCCTATAGAGTTAGGGAATATTGTACACGGCCCTACGACTAGTATTAAGGAATACGACCCGTCATCCATGCAATTGTAACAAATTATCAACCTGTAAAAGATATCTAGGGAGTAATGAAACCTAAGTAAACACAACTTTCCCTATTATTGTTCACACCACTAGTTTAATTAGATTTCATTTCATTCTTGTTATTTTATTTTGATTGCATCTTAGTTATTAGGTTAGTTGATTAGCAACTAATTCAGCCCAGTCTTCCAAAACCTTGATTTTTAATTGCTTTTATAAAATATAAAAATACAAAAAGAATAATTTCTCACCTCTAGACCTAGTTTTTAGGCTTTCTAATCCTAGCGACACTATTCCTGAGTTGAACGATCAATCCCCCGGTACTTGTCACTATACTATACTACAACGATCAGGTACACTGCCTGGTGGGGGTTGTAAGCTTCTCGATATCCCTCGAGAGGTAAAGCCTGGTGCGATTCCCACGTATCAAGTTTTTGGCGCCGCAGCCCGGGGAATAGTTATTGTCTAGGTTAGGATTTCTTTTTATTAGGTCTACTTGCTAGATTCTTTTCTAGTAAGATTTTATTTTTATTTTTAGGTTTTCTTTAGTCTATCTTTTTCCTCGTGTCTTTGTTCGTAATCTTTACCATCCGACATTATGGAAGGTGGTAACATCTTTGAACCCATCAACCCACCACAACAAAACCACCCACAAAACCCACCACTAGCAAACCAACCTCTTAGGCCCCGAACCATAGGAGAGTATTCCCGTCCTACCACCAAGGCTATCGAAACACTATTGAGCTCACTCAAGGAGCCAATGTGTCCACCTTGCGATTCGACACCATCCGGTTGGTGCAAAGCAGATGTGCATTCCATGGACTTCGTTCCGAAGATCCTAACCAACATCTCAAGGATTTCCTTAAAATCATAGATTCTATAGACCTTGATGTTACAACTAGAGAGTCGACCCGATTACGCCTATTCCAATTCTCTCTACGTGATCAAGCTAGTCAATGGCTTGAACGTTTACCCACAGGATCCATCACCTCATGGGATGATCTCACCACTCGTTTCCTTGCTCAATTTTTCCCACCGGGGAGAACTACCAAGCTTAGAAATGATATCTTCATGTTCCAACAACGTCCAGGTGAAACTCTATATGAAGCATGGACTCGTTTCAAGGACTTACTCCAAAAAGTCCCTCATCATGGCATAGATCTTTGGCTCCAAGTCCAAATCTTCTATGACCATATCGATCTCTCCACAAGGCAAACCATTGACCAATCGGCCGGTGGTAAGCTATGTGATCTAAGTGCGGAAGAATCATGGGAACTCATAGAAGATCTTGCTCTCTATGACAACGAAAGTTGGAATGATCCCCGTGATTTGACCAAAACGGTCAAGGCAATATCTTTGCCTTCGAACAATTCTAGCACTCCCGACCGTAGGATCATGGAACTTGATGACCAAGTCAAGTTTCTCATGAAATCTTACGAAGCTCCTAAGCCTTCAAGCCAAGTGAACAAAATCACTTCTTCATGCAAATTATGTAGTGGTCCCCATGACACTCGTGATTGCGTGCAACTCCCCGGAACAGCTTTTGCGGACTACGCATCCTCGCGTACCGACGAAGTGGGAGACAAGTGGTACACTTTCAAACCCGAGCCAAACCCTTACGGTGATTCCTACAACCCTTCTTGGAAAAATCACCCGAACCTTAGGTGGAAACAAAACCATAACAATTCTTCCAATCCGCCTAATCGTTACCAACCAAACGGTCCACCCTCCAACCGTACTTTCAACAACAATCCTTCTAATAACTATGGTAGTACCAATAATCTTGAAGGGTTGATGTCCAAGTTTATGGCATCTCAAGAAGCTCGCATATCTAAGTTTGAAACCGAATTCAATCAACAACAAACGGAGATGACCAATAAGATTGACAACTTGTTGAAAGCCCTCAACAACCAAGCGCTAACTACACCTAGAAAGGACACTAGGGACGCCAATAGCAGAATCCAAATTAAGGACCCCTCGTCATCCAAACACGTCCACTTTGTCAATGTTGTCACTATTAAGCCAAAAGATAAGGATATAGAAGAAAGTGACAAGGATGAAGTTGGAATAGAAACTGAGACTAGGGATGAATTTAAGGAAGTTGAGGTTAATAAGGGAGAAAAGTTAGAGGAAGTAGAAAACGTAGAAGAGTACTTTGATAAGTTGCCCACTAAGGAAGAATGGGAATATCACAAGGATTTATTCGATGATCCCGAGACACCATATATCCTTGGTTCACCCCTTATTAAAGTAGGTGACCCCTCTAACATCAACATACCATGCAACATTGGGCATATGCATGTATGGAAAGCTTATATCGATCCTAGGTCTCCTATAAACATCATGACTAGGACTTATTATAATTGGGCAATGAAGAAGCAACTTGGTTATAGGATGATGCCTCGCAAGAATTTGATAAGTAATTTTGTTGGAAGAGTGAAAGGATTGCATGTATTTGTAGGAAACTTCACTTATGTTACCGAATTTGTGATAGTGGAAGATACTCGTCCGATAATATATTCTTGCCTCAGTCAAGTAGTGTTCGGAAAACCATTTGTTGAAGCCTCTAAGATGAGTTATGATCCGACCCTAGGGATAGTTAGATTCAAGGAAGAGAATGATGAGATTGCTTACCAAATGCCCTATAAGATTGAACAATACCGCCTCCGATCAAACCTAGAAAAGGAACATAAGCATGCGGTTTACTATAGGAATGATGAGGATAGACGTAGAGGAGTAGAATATGTTATGAATAGAATACTTGGTTTCTAAAAAGAATGCTTGCAACTAGGTCCGGAATACAAAACTAATATTGGAGATGACCTAGAGAATGAGACCAACGATGAGGTCACGTAATTGCCCATAACCTTGAGTCTAGCTACAAGACTCGTAAAATAAAGAAAAGCGCTTCTTGGGAGGCAACCCATGTTTTATGTGATTTTATTTTGTTTGATTGTTATTTGCTTCTGTATGCATGCTTTATTTTATTATTGGTAGATCTTATTTCAAAACTAAAATTGTGAAAATGCTTTATTTTGTCGTTTGACTTCGTCTTAACTTCATACAAAGGTATTTCGCAAAAGATAAGTGTAAGGGGAAACCCCAAATATGTTTTTAAGAAACGAAATTGATCTTGATTCTCCACAATATTGAATGAACATGTGTATTAGTATTTGTTAGAGTCAAATGCTTGTATCGAGTCATAATGATGTTTTGCAGGATTTTCCAGGAAGTAGGACATAAGTTTTTCCAGAAACTTAACGTAAAGATTTCTGCAGGTCACTTCTGACGGCGTCAGGAGATAACTCCTGACGGCGTCATGTGTAAAATTCTGGAAATTTTGCTAGTTTTGTTTTTCTAACGGAGTCTTGAAGTTTTTGTTAATTCTTTAGTTTTATAAACTCCAGGAAATCTGCAAACATTCATTCCACATGCATTATATCTTACATTGTTTTCTATTACTTGTTAGTATATATAGATTACCACCGATTTTACGCGAGGTTGCCTTGTTTGTTTTCTCAGGTTTAACAGGTTATGTATGACAAGAAGATGATTTATTTTTCTAGAAGGGAAGCTTTGATTGTTCATTTTCTTGGAGGAAGATCTAACCTTGTTACCACACTATCCACACCGAACCAATCAGGGGAGTATTTGCTTTCATTCTTTTACCTGTTTTACTTTTACATTCTTTAATTGAACATTGGGGACATTGTTCATCCTAAGTGTAAGGGGAGGGTAAATGATGATACCTTATAGGATACACTTGCACTTGAGTTTGTTTGTTTGATGGTAGGTGTGTAATAAAACTAAGAGAAATACTTGTTAGTGTAATTTTAGCGCCAAATTTTAAATTTCTTACAACATTTAGGAGTGAAACTTTAGCCTTAGCTAGCGTCTCATGGATAGGAGTTGTATGACTAGCACAAAACCGTACCATTCAGAAAAATTTTCCACCCAAATATGTGAGGTTCGCCTTTAGATTTGATAGGAAAAGTATTCATTATTAGTGCTTATGAGTGTACCGGTAGCATTTAGATTCTAGAACTTGCGTTAGTGATGCATCCCGAGACCGCTAGTGAGACTACATTCGTGTAGTAGGATTTACTACATGATAAGAGGAATTAGGATCACCCTTGTGTTAAACCCGTATCATAATTACTTGACCATTTAGGTCATATTACTTGGCTAGTAAAGTTAATTAATTTTTCCCACACCTTAGCGTTGTACTCATTTTTAGTATACGTAACCCCTAGTACACCCCTCCGAGCCTATCTTTTCGTTTCTAACTTTAAGCATCTTACTTAAAGGAAGAATTTGTTACAACCCACTTAAATGTACACCCAAATCGCCTTAGCCTTCCGTGTATGCACTCATCTTTAGTGCATTATTGTTACATGTTTAAACCCTTAGTTAATTATCTAATTGATTACATGGTTGCTAAGTCGAGTCATATCCTTATACATATTGTTTTGGGACGATTGGGACTCATGGGTAAAGTACTAATGTTATGGAGTAATGGGGAAGAACATCCTATTATTACCCCCATATGTGCGTTAATCTTAAAAGTACTCCAAGTGTTTTGATTCTCTTGATTCGAGTCATTAGATTAGTTTATTATAAAGTATGTAAAAATTCAAGTGTAAGGGGAATGTTCATTCCCTATGATGTATTATTTTGGATGGTAGGGTAAGAGTGTATGCAAAAAAAATAAAAATAAAAAAATAAAAAAATAAAGAAGAAAAAAAATCGAAAAAATTAAGAAAAAGAAAAAAAATAGAAAAAAAAAAGAAAAAGAGAAAAACATACGGACTACCATCCCGTTTCATTCTATGTTTATTTTATGTTTTTGTTATTTTTCATTCATTAGCTTAAGTCGAGTCTAGTCTTGGCTTAGCAACGCCATATTGTACATGTAATTAACCAAGATGATTAACTTGCCACGAGTAAAGATTGCCTATATCTAACAAAACCGTGTATTCCATATCCCTACACCTAACGTTATAACCCTCTGAAAGACCTCTTTGATAGTTTATCCTAGGTGCTTATGCCATGTGGTGGAGGTTTGATCCTTTCCCAAGCCAATGGTAATCTATTTTGCTATGACAGGTAGTGAGAGATTTTTTCCATTTCCTTATTTTGATATATACTTTATTACATCCGAGAGATGTGAGTATCTAAACACTATTTGTGAGGTGCTAGTGTATGACCTCTGTGCTTGTCTTTGGTCTTGAGTGGAACGATTATTTGTTGTAATTAATTTTATATTAGTGTTAAATGACCCCTAACTTGTATTTTGATTAGAATAAAAGCGCATTTGCTTGAGGACAAGCAAATCTCAAGTGTAAGGGTATTTGATGAGGCGAAAAATGAACCGTTTTTAGGAGGTCATTTTAGCCCGGATTCGAATTTATTTGATCAAATAATGCCCTAAATCGTTCCTTTTGTCATTTTAGGTACTTTTGGAGTGAATTCTGGAAAAGGAAGTAATTTGGACGTTTTTGGAGCATAAAAGTGAAGAAAACGACAAAGTCTTAATTTTCCTTGCTGGGAACAATACCTGACGGCGTCAAGAGTTCTCAAGTGACGGCGTCAAGAGCAATACAAGAGGTGGAAGTGGATAAAGTCTGTGACGATCCAGAAGAGTTTTGCACTAGGGACATGACGGCGTCACCATAGGCCGTCATGGTCCAAATAAGAGTGACGGCCCAGAGTAGAATTGCACATGACAGCGTCAAAAGTGGATCTAGGCAATCCGATTTCATTATGGGCGGTGAGTTGACGGTGTCAGAATTTCCTTCTTGACGCCGTCACCCTGTAAAATCTATATATAGTTTTGCAATTTTCATTCATTAAAGAGGAACAATTTGGGTGTAACTTTGGAGAGAAACCCTAGTCCGAATATTACAGCTTTTTCAAGGGTTTTTACCCTTTGAAACCTTTCATGTTCAATTGAGGTAAGTACTCTTTCAATTCATTCAATATGTCTATGTGTTGTTTGAATATATCTTACACTTGTCTTGAATTTAACATGCTTGGCTAGATCTCTTGTGTGTTTGCTTAGATATAGTGAATCCTAGATGTTAATTATGGGTTGATTGTTTGTTTATAGTTGTTACGGATGATTATATTCGATGTTAGGCTTAAGAAAACTAGCAGACTTCCATTGGGGACATGTTTGAACGTCTTAAGAAACATGATCAGAGGTGTACTATGATTTTTGGTTGTATTTAATGCGTAGGAGAATTCTAATGATCCCATGTTAGGAGCTTCTAACGGCTCGACATAGGAGTGAAGTAGGATCCTATAGAGTAAGGGAATATTGTACACGGCCCTACGACTAGTATTAAGGAATATGACCCTTCATCCATGCAATTGTAACAAACTATCAACCTTTAAAAGATATCTAGGGAGTAATGAAACCTAAGTAAACACAACTTTCCCTATTATTGTTCACACCACTAGTTTAATTAGATTTCATTTCATTTTTGTTATTTTATTTTGATTGCATCTTAGTTATTGGGTTAGTTGATTAGCAACTAATTCCGCCCACTCTTCCAAAATCGAGATTTTTAATTGCTTTTATAAAATATAAAAATACAAAAAGAATCATCTCTCACCTCTAGACCTAGTTTTTAGGCTTTCTAATCCTAGCGACAATATTCCTGAGTTGAACGATCAATCCCCCGGTACTTGTCACTATACTATACTACAACGATCAGGTACACTGCCTGGTGGGGGTTGTAAGCTTCTCGAGATCCCTCGAGAGGTAAAACCTGGTGCGATTCCCGCGTATCACTACATATCATAACTTAAGATCAACTAAAACACTCATTATTCTTTGAATAACTCTTCCCATGACCATGTGATCAAAGCATATTTACCTTTCCTATATATATTCTCTTCCTCTTGATCTTCACAACTTGTACACCTAATGAGGAATCTTAGTACTAATTACCTAAATACCCGTTGGATAATAGGAGTCATTACCCATATCTAAATCTCACTCTACTATTATTTAAGGATTAGAAATCTTGACTAAGTATTACACCTAAAATCTCAATCTAAGTTAAAAATGAATAACCAACCACCTTCTCCAAACAATGTTCTTGACAATTTCATCCTCCAAAGTAGTGACACTAATTTTTGTTTGCAAACAATGGAAATGAAGAAATTGTTAACAACAATATTGTCCCTCAAGCTCCAACTAAGAGTGATGGGATGGGAAATGGGTGGTTTATGCAAAACAACCAACAACAATATCCTAGGATCAACCTTGAAAAACTAATGCAAGATGATGTTTCGAGCAATCCACAAAATGTTCAAGTCACAACATCCCCATCTAGGGGAATTGGAGATGAAGAAGTTTAGGAAAAGATAAGGAAGCCCTTAAGCCCAAAACTTCGTGAAGGAAGCCATACAATTTGTTGTGAAAACAAAATTGACATGCTTAATGCTATTAAGGATCATAGAGAAGATACCCGTAAAATGCTCAAATCTCTCCATGACGGAGTTAAAATGTTCAAGCATTGGCCTCAAACATAACATGCATTGTGCATCAAGAAAGGGGTGTTGACACTTGTGAGGACAATCTTGTAGATCACAAGAAATAGTTTCCTTGTAACATGTATTATTTAAGTGTGTTTGATAGATGCTTTGTGCATATTTTTTGTTACTTGGATCTCATGGTACCATGATATAGTTGTAACTCTAGCTTTCAAGCTTTATAATAATAATAAATGCACTTTTCTCAATCTTTTCATGCTCAACAAATGGTTATTGGAGTCATATGGGATAAATATATATACATATTGTTGTGGACTAACCCATGTTGCAAGAATCAAAATGGTAACCAAACCCATTTTGGAACTTTCACATGTGAGCATTTCTTGTTTGTTGCATGTTGTGATTTCTATGTGTAGCTTGGCCACCGCAAAGGTGAGGCTCTTGACTCATGGATCCCCGCCTTGAAACAAGGGGGAGCAACGATCTAAGGGGAGCTATGTTCAAGGGGGAGCACATTCGGGTGCACATATAAGCTAGCTCATTTTTCCCACAGGCCCAAGTTCGAAACCTGGCTTGATTGGTAGTCCCACCTTTTTTATTCGACAAAAGGGGGAGAAAGTAAGCAAGAGCGTGAAAACCATTCAAGAAATGTTAAAGTCTTCACCAAATTACAAAGCAAAGGTGAAGACGCAAGCTACACGAAAATCGTGCTTTCTCTTCGCTAAGTTTTGTAATTTTATTTGCTTTCGGTTTTTATTTGTCATCATCAAAAAGGGAGAGATTGTTGAGGCAACATGATCAAGATCTCTCTATGTTTTAATGATGACAAATAAACCATCGAAACACATAAAATAACAAACGTTAGCCAAATTCCCCGGAGCCCATATTTGCTCCTGGCGCGCTGCCCGCGTGTCAACGCGTGGGTGACGCGCCAGGACACTGTATGGTTCCGGGCAAATTTTCAAAGTCGGCTTTCCCCTTACCCGACAAATGTGGATCTTTCAATTCAGGTATGTATATGTTATGTGCTTAATTAAGAACACTCGAAACGAGTTTTGAGTCTTGAGAGATCCTACTTTTAAAACACCCGTTTACGGGAAAACGCCAACTCATATTTTCTAACTATCGCCTCTAGCCAAGGCTTTTCTAAACTTAGGGAGCTTATATACTTCATGTAACATCATGTGAAAGCATCCATATGCTCATATCCTGTGTTTACGTCTTCTCTAATTATGTAACGGGTTTACTCCCTTATTGGTCAAACTAAGTCAAAGGTCACTTTGCGTAAACGCATCCTTTCCCACTTGGGTTATGCTTTACATCAAGGTAAAGCACTTAACTTGTTTGAACCAAGGTATTAGTTGAGAAAGTCGAGTCATGGAAAGTCACGAGATATGAAACTATGGATTCTCGACGTTATGTTACTTGAACTTATAAGTAACCTATGAATTTCTCAACTCATAATCCTAATTGTCTAAACACTTTCTACTTTATGACAATTAGATTGTGTCTTAATCTTTCTCTTAATCTCATTTCTACAAAAGACAAATACCACCGTATCCAATCATATCCAAATCATATATTCTCTTACACAATCTCTTACACTCTTACATATTCCCTTACACACTCTACATCTCAACCATCCATTCCCTTACAACACATCTAAACCCTCTATTTCATCACATGGCAATTATTTGAATTTCAAAAGAGGCTCCATTTGATCCTAGCCATCCAATTCAAATTACAACACATCTCAACCATTCACTCACTCTCCTCTCTATTCCATCACATGTGTTTAATCCAAGCCATCAATTTCAAACCAAAAACCATCTCAACCATTGATTCACCCTTTCCCCCCAAGCAAAGCATATTACTTTGGAATATCCCTTCTTAATCTAAACATAGGCTCCCTTTGATCCTAGCATTCTATTTCAAACAAACACATCTCAACCCTCCATATTTTCCACATGCCAAATAGTTTGAAATTCAAAAGAGGCTCCCTTTGATCTCCACCATCCAATTCAAACCATCTCATCTCAACCCTCCATCTCATTCTTCCCCCCAAACAAAGGAATATACCTTTGGAATATCCCATGGCATATTCTCTTCTCTATTATGCCATGTGAGGAATAACATTTCTACCCCTTCCAAATTACCCTATCTACACTTTATACCTATGGTAATTTGTTCTCTCTTTAAACATTTCACAAAACATTTTTCAAATTGGCTATTTAAGTTGGTAAACCTTAGAATGATTAATGTTAAGGTTTAGTGTGAAGTAAAATTCGGGGTTTAGCAAGGATAGGTATTTATAAGATCCAACACCCAACACTTGGGAAAAAGTTTACAGACGCCTGGCACGCTGCCCGCGCGTTGATGCACGGGTGACGCGCCGGCCTCGGTAAAATTTTCCCAAGTTGGGTTCTTGGCCTATAAATACATACCTTGCCTCTTGTATTCCTCACCCCTTGCCATTACTCTTTCTCTCTACATTCTTTCTCTCTAAACACTCTCAAATCTCTCTATCTCTAATCTTGTGTTCTTGATTCTCACTCTAACATCTTTGAAAGAACACATCTCCTTGCAAGGGAAGAATCACAAGAACCTAATCCACTCTTGTGATTGTGTCGAGGGTCTTCTTCCTTATACCCTTTCTATTACAATCGAGTCTCTAGGTTAGGTTAGGGCTTGGTTGAACAAACACTTATTCATTCATTCAATTGTTTGTGAGGGAAGTCTTATGTCTTGGTGACCAAGCCTAGATAATTGGGGATCTAGTTGGGGTTTGATACTTCCGGTGGGAAGTCTTGGTAGTGGTCTTGGTGACCCTTAGGTGAAGTCGAATCACGAGATTCTTTTGGGTGGTTTCCGAGCACGGAATACCGTAGGAGTAACTCCTTCTTTGTGAGCATCAATATTGGTTAATATTGGTGGAGTGAATTGTCACGGTTTGTAGTCCACCGAAAGGATGATACTAGTCAATAGTATCGGAGTCGCGGATTCGCAACTGGATGTACGGATGGTATAAACCCCCCATCCCGAACCAGTATATATCGTTGTGTTCTTACTTGCTTTATATACGTTGGTTGTGTTAGTGGTTGTTGGATTATTGTACAACCACTTGGTGTTCTCTTTGGCTTAAAGTTTTTAAACATCTAAAAAGCCAAAGAAACCGTATTCACCCCCCCTACGGTTCCACAACGAGCCATGTTGATATTGACACTGGAGACACCGCTCCAGTCTTCAATGACCAAATTATGCACTTATCGAGTCTAGAGCCACGAGATGCATCAAAAGATCTCATAGGAACACGTGTTACTTCTACACTGGTTGTTCAACATTAAGGATACCAGTTGTATACTCATGAGTTCTACGCAGATCTTAGCAATCTGCCAGAACATTTATGAGGGATGTTACAATTGTGGCTCTCAGTGATTAAATGGAAATTCCTGCCAGGGTCAACCTCAAACAACCCTGAAAGTAGGTCACTTCGGTAATCTCTTATGGATTACGCTTAGTGATCATGGCGGTTTCTCAATGGTCTACAGTCGTGGAGTGATCTCCAGCGACTCACCTAATCGTTGATCTACTTAGGTAGATCTTGTAAGCCCTCTCGTGGTATCCGATTTAGGAACGGCCTTGGTAAGGATTAGAGAAGGTTTTCACACTATGCTGATTACAATCTCTATATCCAAACCTATAAGTGCCGGATGATTTGTTGCTAACTATTTACTTGCAGGAATATCTGACGATTGCTGCTGATTGCTGAAAAGATGCCGATCTATCAAGCCGTGCTCACACTTTATCATCTTTGTCAAAGAAATCATGAGATCACAAAAGCCTTCATCCAAAGCTTCTGGTACTCTGATGCTGAAAACATGATTCAAGAAAAGTGTGAGCACGCAGGTTCAACAATCACAACTTCACATGAAGACGATGATGCTAAAGATGACTAGAAGATGAAAGTTGGATGATGACCTCAATGAACTTTCAAGGATCATCCAAGACCTATGAATAGTCATCAAAAGTCCACTGCTTGAAGCACAAAGATACGGACTTTAAAGAATCAAAGACTACGAGCTACAAGATTACAAGAATGAAAAAAATTCAGAATTTGTTTTTCGGGGTGACCTCCCTTAGGGGGAGATTGTTAGGAATATAAATATTCATGTGAAAGACTCGATCACCCTGAGTATAGTTTAGCATTACGTAGCTCATAGATGTAGTAATATATTAGTTAGTACATGGTTGCTATAGTTAGTATTTGTGGAGTCGGGTCGGGTCTTTACCCACTGTCAGCTCGATCCACAGCCCGACTAGGGGCATTTATTATGTTTAGTATAAATACCCCTCTCCACATGTGGAGAGGGTTGGACCTTCTCATAGTTAATCTAATATTACACATATTTTCTCTCTAGGTTCCAACTATTTTCTTCTCTCTCGTTTCTTCTCCTTCTTATTCGAACCATAACTTTAAACCATACGTGTTTATGATTGAGAGTATATTACAATTTGTTTAGCTACCATAGTTAACTGGTTAATATTTGGTCAAAGCTTTTGGCGAGGACATGTCATTGCCAAAGGTAAAGCCACATCAACACTTCACAGCCAATAATTGTAAATTTAAGTTGTAATTAACTTGTCAACTTTGATAGCAAAAGAGGGAAAAAGTCAAATAAAGTCAGCATTTTAGCCAAGACATGTCCTAGCTAAAAGTTTTGGTCATTTTTTTTTCACACTTTTTGGCATAGTCAAAGTCTGAAACATAGGTTTTATGTGGTTTAGTGGCTTTTAGCGAGGACATGCATCTCCTCGCCAAAGCCTTCGTCACCCGTCCCACTTTTCCTTGTAATGAGAAACTATAGCCCGAATGGAAAATAAGGAAAACTAAGTGGACTCAAAATATGGAATAAAAGCCTAAGAAGTAATAGGATACATAAGGGGCCGTTTGGTATGAGGGTATGGAATGGGTTTTGACTTGAAAAGACATTTAAAACTTGTTTGGTTGCTTCTTTTGAATTGGGGAATGGAATTAGGAATCAAAAAATGATAGTTGGCTATTTTGGTGACTTTCAAGTGTGTATGGTTATTTTTGTGGGCCGCTTAAATTTATTTCTCTCTATAAATGTGGACCCCATTATATTCTTCATATTTTTTTATAATTATTTTATTGTTCAAAATAATATAGTTTTTTTAAAATTTATTATAAAATATATTTAAAAAATATAATTTCTCTCTCTTAAATCTACCACAAATCAAATTTCTATACCAAATTCAAATCCAAATCCAAATCCAATCTCACTTATAAAGCAAACGGACCCTAAAAGTGTGTCATTGATAGATGGCCTTTGGCTAGGATCAGCTTGTATATTTCTAGCGTGATCCTTCTTCTCTAAAATAGTCATATGATAAACCGAGTGATTACAATCAACTTTTATACACCAAAACATTTCAAACCAAAAAGTGTGTCATTGATTTGGCTAGGATCAGCTTGTATATTTCTAGCGTGATCCTTCTTCTCTAAAATAGTCATATGATAAACCGAGTGATTACAATCAACTTTTATACACCAAAACATTTCAAACCATCAAACCATATCATTGAAAAAAAGTTTATGTTGGCGAGTCGATTCTAGAGAAGAAAAAAAATGGCTAATATGAGCGGGCGGGTTAAGAGATATGCTAATTGAGCCAAACTTATCGAATTTGATATCTCTTAAGAAATGCACCAAAAGAAAATAAGATGCTGCCCTCATTTGAATATTGATGTTTAGTAGCTTAATTAATTACTGTGATGTACGCGTAGAAAAAAAGATGCTATCCTCATTGAATATTGATGTTTAGTTGCTTAATTAATTACTGTGATGTATGCGTAGAATATAAGCGAGTTTAAGCAGTATAACCCTACTACATTATCCCATAATTTTTCGACCTTTTGAATGATAAACGTGAAGCCATGTCTACAGAATACTAGTTGTTCAAAGGAGACATGGGCTTCATTTAAAAACCAACATATTGCTATATACTGTAGCTCTTATTTTATAGATAACAATTAACATGAAGCAATATTTTTTTTAGTACTGTTATGTCTAAGGGCTAATAGCACTATAATGTATATGAGTATATCATACACTTTTAATATGTATCGAACAAATTTTTTTACTATTTTATTTACTAAACTTGATTTTATTACATTTTTTGTGAAAAAAGACATGTGTCGAGAAGTTAATGGAGTCGCATAGTCACACAGTCGCATATGACGAGAAGAGGGCCTCGGAGGTGACAACATTATTGTCGACAAAAAAGATTTTGTTCACTTATGGAATTTTATCTAAAACAAATTTAAAATGATGCAATCTAGGACAGCCACTTGAACTGCCTCAAATCCAACATGAGTATATGGTCAACAACTATTACCTAACAAAATCTAACTCTCTCTGTCATCTCCGCCAGCAACGGTCATCTGATCGTTTCCAAAGACACCAAAAAAACATGGCAAAATGCTTTAGCTTCACGGCAACACGAGACCAGTGTTTCAGATACTCGTTTAGCCGAACGGGCCTAAAATCGACAACCATCAAGCTCCACGAGGGTGCAACGGTGATCCATATATGGATTCCTAAAACACAGAAACCAAACAAGCCCAATCTCCTTCTTATCCATGGATTCGGTGCCAATGCTATGTGGCAATACAATGACTTCATTTCTCCACTTGTCACTAAGTTTAATGTTTATATCCCAGACCTTTTGTTCTTTGGGGACTCTTATACGTCTCGACCTGAACGTACTGAGCAGTTTCAGGCGGAGTGTCTTATGGCAGCCTTGGAAAGTGTTGGCGTTGTTGACAGGATGCAGGTTAGTCGCACAATTTTATTTAACGTTTTGTTTTCTTTTAAGAAAGTACAAATAAACCTTTTGTTAATTACTTAATTGCAATTTGTTTATCTAGTAGTCATATGGTATCTCGCGCCATGCACATGGGATTATTTTAACATTTTGTACAATACTAGTACGTAGTAATTTTTATTTTGATGCAGGTGATGGGACTGAGCTATGGTGGGTTTGTAGGGTATACCATTGCAGCTCAATGGCCGGAAAAAGTGGAAAAGGTGGTGATCGCTTGTTCGGGTGTGTGTTTTGAGGAAAGCGATATGGATAAAGGGTTGCTAAGTGTAAAGAGTATTGACGATGCCACGAGTATTTTGTTGGCTCAAACACCTGAGAAGTTAAAGGAGTTGATGCGGATGGCCTTCTTTAAGCCTCCTCAGAACGTGCCTTCCTGCTTCCTCTCTGATTTTATTGATGTAAGGTTATTACTAGTACTATTACTTTCATTTTCAAAATTATCATGAGTTCTCCATCATGTCCTTAATATTGAGTCCCATCACTAGTAACTTGTATGAAACAAAAAAATTTTAAAAAATGTGGGTTAAATTCGTAACATAAGCAATATCAAATGTCTGTGTATGTATTATAATACAACTTTGACTTTTTGGGGGGTCAATCATATTCCAAAAGCATACACATTCCTTTACAACGATGTTCGAAAGTTGTTTTTAAAAGATTAAGTTTCGCTATTCACAAAGGGCTAGCGGCGCAGCTTGTTGACCGCTTGCCTGTCGCTTCAGTGTAAAACTTTTCTTAGTAATAATCTGAATACACATACAAATTTAACTTTCGTTAACTTATATTTATAATCTAAATGACATCACATATTTTAACAAAAAAAAACTTGTGTTTAAAGTGTTTAGGGTTGGTTATTTATGATCAAAATAATTACTAGTATTTATCATTACAAAAGATTAACACTAGCTAAGAAAACTTGCTAAGCTAAATTTGAATGGCTGATAATCCAATCATTAGTACGCAATCCAAACCTCTTGGATCCCCATTAATTGAATATTCTAAATATGAAGACTCTCTCATAAAGCCTTGGTGCATTTGTTAGAAAACATGTTAGCAACGACCGCTATTACTTGGTCATCGTTGAATTTACTAAACCTTTGACTTTAGTTGGTATACATTTTGTAAGGTCAAAATCAATTGATTGGGCTTTTGTGATTTTGGAGTTGTTGTAATAAAATGTCCTGATGCATATATGATAATCTCTTTGAAGGTAATGAATACAGATCACGTCCAGGAACGAAGAGAATTAATCGAATCATTACATAAAGGTCGAAAAATCTCTAATCTACCAAAGATTACTCAGGTCATCTGTTTCCCTGATTATTTATGCGTAAATTACCAAAAGGGGACTTTTTCTTGATCAAATTCCTAAAAGGGTACAAAACCAACTAGTTTTCTCAATTTGGTCATGTGCTAATGTGCGATCGTGCGATCCCATTAGTTTCTTGACACGTGTCCCAGACAAAGAGGACTATATCAATCATTGCAGGCCCACCCACTATCACTTGTACCCCACGTGTGTATAAACAAATGTGCGATTTGAAATGTGCTAATGTGCGGAAAAAAAAACCAGATCCAAATCTATTTCACCATCATTCTTAAACACACAAAAACACATAACATAACCCAAAACACAAAAAGACTCACAAAAACTCACACTCTCGATCAATAATCATCACAGATCCACCATCTACAAAAACGATTTACCAAAGAAAAATGAAAACCCACACCAATCAAAACCAAAACCTCGATCTAAAAGATCCGCCATATGTACGTTTGATCTATGAAATGGTTAGGCTTATTGAGACAGCTTGTGCTCCTATATTTGATGTTGATGGTGACGGGAATATTAGTGGTTGGAATGATAAAATGGGTGAGCTTACTGGGCTGCCCTTGCTTAAAGTTGTTGGTGTCCCATTAGTGGCGACGGGAATATTAGTAGCTGGGACAATAGGTGTAGCCCAATTGGATCTGGTTTTTTTGTTTGTGGGATAAGATATGAGTGGTGAATTTGTGTATGTGTTGGATTTTTGTTGTGGTGTGTGTAAACTATTTGGAAGATGGTAAGATTTTAGTAAAAAAAATATGAAGGTTACATATTTGACGGGGGATCTGTGGTGGTGATGGTGGGGTTGATCAGGTGGTGATGGTGGTGTTGATTGGTGTTGATGGTGACTCGAATGTGCGATTTAATTTGTAGCTAATCTTTCATAAACAAAGGGGTGGCCGAAATTCGCACATTAGTACATTTTAAATCACACATTTGTTTGTATACACGTGGGGTACAAGTGATAGTGGGTGAGCCTGCAAATGATTGGTACAGTCCTCTTTGTCTGGACACGTGTCACAAAACTAATGGGATCGTACGATTGCACATTAGCACATGACCAAATTGGGAAAACTAGTTGGTTTTGTACCCTTTTGAGAATTTGATCAAGAAAATGTCCCCTTTTGGTAATTTACGCATCATTTATATATTAAATCTACCATTGTAGCTAGTTCATACCAGCTAGTAAACCGCATTCTCAATAATAAAAGTTATTGATGCAGCCTACATTGATCATTTGGGGAGAGCATGATCAGATCTTCCCAGTTGAATTGGGTCACAGGTTAAAAGGGTACGCTTAAATCACAACATTAACTTCATTTCGTGTATCTTTTTGAGAACTTGCTTTAGATGTTTGCATATTGTTTGGACAGATATTTGGGAGAAAATGCAAAATTGGTAATTTTGAAGAATGCCGGGCATGCAATCAACGCAGAAAAACCAAAGGAACTCTATAAAAACATGAAATCGTTCCTTGTTGAGAGGGTTTCTTCGTAAACATATATTAACATCATAATACATATTCTTTACAATAGATTCCCTAGATTCTTTACAAAGCATATATAATGTAATGCCATATGTATTTACTATGGGGTCCTGTTTGTTTCTGAGGTCAACGATTCTACACCAATGCAGTGCTAGATTTGTTGTCTACTTGTGTATGTGATGATTGATTGTAAATTCCAATATTGATTAAAAGCAAGATTTGATAGGCAACCCTAACCTGACATTCATTTTGTACACATCGACTTCCCCTAAGGATCACACCTTAGGCAAATGGTCAGTTGCATCTTGCAAACCTGGGATCACAAGTCTTCTATAGCTACCCAAATAACATCTTGAAAATGTCAAGATACTGTATGAGTTTTAATGATTAGAAAATGAAAATATAAAGAAACCGTAAAAGTGGTGAAGTCAATGACTAGCATGTTTATCTAGTAATTTGCCTTAACCCAATAAACTTACTAAGGCGCTAAGCACCTTTGTGGTAAAGTAGGCCAATTAATGAGGAATTACATGCCCATTTTCAAGTTAAAGAATAGCAAAGATGCCTTGTCCATCATTTATATAGTAGAGCTTGAATCACTCCCTTTAATACCTAAGTACATGATATTTACTAGTCAATAAGACTTACATTAGTAATAATGTGTAGACATTCAAAGAGAGTAGTTGTATGATATTTACTAGTCAATAAAACTTACTTTAGTAATAATGTGTAGACGTTCAAAAAGAGTACAGTAGAAACTTTATAATATAATACACTTGGGATCACCAAAATTTATTAATTACGTAGTAAAAGAGTTATTAATTAATCGATAAATTAAAAATTATTAATTTATATATTAATCAATATTTTATTAATTTATAGTAGAATACTTAGTTTACAAACACCTTTCAAGCTTCCACTTAATTATTGTATACAATGCATGTATATCAAATGAACGGCCCAATTTGAAAGAAACCTTCAATCTCCCACCTTATTATGCTTCTTGTACTCAATGTATCACTTTATGGACATTAAAAATATTTTCTATATAAATACAAGATCAAAATAGGTTAACACAAACAAATCATACACACAAGGGGAAATTGATTTCAACAAAAAACAAAAGACAATTGAGTCATTTTTCAAGAAACCTTCATAAATCATTCATGTAATATGCTGTATATAAGGAATTATTAATTTATATTTTATATGGGTTCTAAAGAAATTATCAAAAATGTATTATCTTATAATTTTAGCGAATTATTAATTTAGCACCCTATCCCTGAGTCAGGACCGACAAAAAATATTATCTTAGAGAGTTTATTAAATAATCTACATGCTCTACATTTTCAAAAGTAAGTGAGTCTTGAGAAATCGTACCTTTGTCAATGATTTTTCCACGCAAGTCTCTACCGAAAATAAAGTTACCTCCATTGTATGCCTTGTACGTAGAAAATAGCTTGCGGTTCCCCGTCATGTGCCTCGAACATCCGCATCCTTGATCCATTCGTCAGGCTCCAAGTCAATTCCTAAACATATTTCGTCGATTGCTTTTGCCACAAAACACTTTTCGTCTCTTGGTTTTTCCACTTCTTCTTTGTCACTATCACTCCATGTTCCACTAACAAAGGCGCCTTGATTTTCATAACCCGGCGGCTTTAGACATTCACCAATGAGATGAATTGGACTTCCACATCTAAAGCACTTTCTTTTCCCGTAGTTATCACTTCTATTTCTTTGGAACGGTTTTCTTTCGTCTCGTGGTGATCTAGTGAATCTTCCTCGTCTCTTGAATTCTCTTACGGCCATTGCATAGTCTTCGTCTTCACTCTCGTCACTCGAATCATCATCGTCACTAGGTTCCTTTTTGGCTTTTAGAGCAATGGATTTGGTTCGTTCTTTCTTGACTTTGACCGTTTCCGAATCTCTTCTTATAATTTCTTCATGGACCTTCAAGTTGCCAATAAGTTCATCAAGTGATAACGTCATCAAATTCTTTGATTCTTCAATTGTCGTGACCTTAGCTCGCCATTTTGGATGCAATGCTCTAAGAATTTTCCTAACACAATTTTTACTAGAAAATGTCTCATCAAGTGCTTTTAAACTTGTGATAATAGTGTTAAATTTAGCAAAAGCATTATCAATTGATTCCTCTTCCGGAATCGTAAATTGTTCATATTGTTGTACAAGAAGATCTATTTTATTATCTTTGACTTGACTATTACCTTAGTGAGTAATAAGTAGTGATTTCCAAATTTCTTTGGCGGTTTTACACATAAATTTTTTTTCATATTCTTTACGTGGTAACGCATTATAAATTACCATTTTAGCTTCATTATTTTTAGCTAATTTCTTTTTCAAATCGTCATTTTATTTTTCAAAAGGTACAATTTCATCCTTTTTAGTTTCCGGATTTTGTTGAGTGGGAAGAAAATCACCAAAGGTAATAACATGCCAAAGATCAAGATCTTTTGATTTCACATAAGTTTCGAATCTATTTTTCCAATATAAAAATCCATCACTTTCAAATAGTGGTGGTCTCTGCAAAAATTGTCATTCTAAATATTTTTCAGATTCAATAGATCGTTACAAGTTTTAAAATACAATATATTTTAAAAATCTTGCTAGACGTGTCTCTTGATACCAATTGTGGAAAACTAGAAGGGGGGGTTGAATAGTTTTACGTCTTTTTAATTTGTTATAAAAGATTGTTAGAGTGTTTTCTTTATTTTCAAAAAAATTTAGATTCGATAATATGTGATCTCAAGTCTTGCACAATATAAACAACAATAAATATGTACGATATAGCAAAAATAATGTAAGTAAAGAAATAAATGAGAGATGGAAAGATCGAACCGCGAGACAAGAGATTTATAGTGGTTCGGCTACAAGGACACCTTCCTTGCCTACTCCACTCCCTGAGCACCTAACTCGAGAGTTTTCTTCACTATGTCAACAAGCTCCCTTATGGCGGAGAAAACCTTACACACCAATGTACACACCACAACTTCGTCACAACTTCTACACAACCTCTTCACACCAATCTACTTCACCACTTACTACTTCACACCTATCTTCTTCACACCAATCTTCTTCACTACAATCTACTTCCTAACCCTTCTCCTTCACAACAAGCTACTAACCAATCACACTATTTATATATCTAGCTAAACTATCTTCTATCAAATATTCACAACTAATTACACAAAGAGATAGATACAATGGATGATGCTCTAATCAACTTGGATGTGGAGATCACAACAAGTTGTAATACTTCTTGTCTTGAGGGATAGAAGTATTCTTCTCTTGCACTTGAGAGGATGATGTTTGGATGACTTTGAAACAAAGATTTATGAATGTATGATCAAAGGATTAAGAGAATAGAAATGGAGATCTAGAACAGAAAGTTTAGGAGTGCAAAAGGTGAGAAAAATCTATGAAATGAACTAGTATTTATAGGGACAAAAAATACTGTTCTGGAGCGTGGCCGGTCCCCGTAATTCATGGCCGGTCCCCTTAATTTTAAGGGGATCGTCCCTTATAATTAAGGGGGCCGCCCAGCTGTAACGGCCAGAAAATCTGTCTTTTAGGGGGGAAAGTTTATTTGGTGAAAAACTAACTGATTTTGGTTAAAAATTTGAATTCATATATTTAGTATAATTAAAACATTTTTCTTTATTACCAAAAGTGTTTTTCAAAAATATATAATATTTATATATAATTAAATAAAATTTGTAATAATTAATTAAATACCCCTTTGATGATAGATTGCAATAAACACTTTGTTTATTCATACCTTAAGTGATTTGGATGTAAAGAGAATGTTAATCACTAAATACTTGTTTATGTCATAAATTTTAGTTCAATGGGTTGATATTTTGTAATAATTAAAACATAGAGATATTGATAATATGTTAATAATATTTTTAGGCATTATTTATGTCAACACCATAGGAACGTGTCCTAAGATTCCCAACATGCGAGATAGAATAGCTATATTTTCAATTAAGAATCTGAATAAGCATGTTACATTTGACATACCTTTGGCAAGAAATGATCATAGCACATCGCCTCTTACAAAACAAACAACTAAACAACAATCTAATGTTCCCATCGTTAATTCTACAGGAGTAAGTAATGACACTAAAGGTAGCAGGTCAAAGCCTTATGGAAATACAAGGAATGATAGGACTTCGCCAGCTAAGAGTGTTCAAGGGAAGAAATTAGAAGACCACCCTAGGAACAATAAGATTGATTTGAATGAAAAGAATCGTGTTGATTCTAGTATTAGGTATAAGCGTACTGTAATTAATTCGAATTCTTATGCTACCTGTAAGACATGTAATGGTTGTTTGATTTGTGGTAATCATGATGATTGTGTTGTGTCATTGTTGAAATCTTGTCAACCATTCTCAGTTAAAATGGCTAAGAAACATAAACTGGAGAACTATACTTGGAAGACCACAGGAAAAATTTTCACCAATGTAGGATACCAATGGAGACCTAGAGGAAGGAAGTTCACTTTAGGAAACCAATGCCCATTAACAGATATGACCCATCTCAAGCCTTTAGAGGCTAAGAAATGGAAGGTAACTGGTAGAAATCTCCCTTTAGTGACACAATGCTGTGATGACAAGTCAGTAGCACCCTTTAGTGTTGCTTCATCTGTGGAAACCATTGCATGCTCTAATCCTGTTACTCCTAAGTATGTGTGTGCTAACCAATTGGATCCCAACCACACTTTGGGATCCACGTTTTTCAGTTATCCATATCTGTCTGGTTTCAAATGCAGGTCGTACAAATCGTCTTGTGGTATTTGGACTCAGGCTGCTCAAAACATATGACTGGGGATCGCTCTCGGCTCAGAAATTTTGTGAAAAAGTTTATCGGGACTGTCAGATTCGGGAACAACCATTTTGGAGCCATCATGGGCTATGGTGATTACGTGTTTGGTGATAGTGTGATTTCTAGAGTCTACTATGTGGAAGGACTTGGGCACAATCTATTCTCTGTTTGACAATTTTGTGACTCCGGTCTCGAAGTGGCCTTCAGAAAGCACACCTACTTTGTTAGAGAATTGGATGGAATTGATCTTTTTAAGGGAAGTCGAGGCACAAATTTGTATACCATCTCTATCGAAGACATGATGCGGTCCTCACCTATTTGCTTGCTCTCCAAGGCCTCAAAGAACAAATCTTGGTTATGGTACCGTCGTTTGAACCACCTGAACTTGGCACCATTAATGAACTTTCTCGCAAGGATCTTGTTCAAGGCATGCCCAGATTGAAGTATGAAAAAGATCATCTATGTTCTGCATGTCAATTGGGTAAAAGCAAAAAGCACACTCACAAACCGAAACCCGCCAACTCCAACACAGAAGTTCTCCCTACCCTTCACATGGATCTGTGCGGACCCATGAGAGTGCAAAGCTTCAATGGGAAAAGATACATTCTTGTAATTGTGGATGATTACTCACGATTTACATGGGTGAAGTTTTTAAGATCCAAGGATGAAACTCCCGAAATCATAATTAAAATCATCAAGCAACTGCAAGTAAGGCTTAACAAGACCGTTAGAATCATTCGCACTGACAATGAAACTGAGTTTGTTAACCAACAACTCACTCAATTTTATGAAAGTATCGGCATCAGTCATCAAAAGAGTATTCCTCGAACCCCTAAAAAAACAGAGTTGTTGAAAGACGGAATCGTACGCTAGTTGAAGCTGCTCACACTATGCTGATATTCTCTAAGACACCAATGTTTCTATGGGCTGAGGCTATTGCTACTGCATGTTACACTCAAAATCGATCATTGATACATCCTTTTCCCAACAAGACACCTTATGAGCTGGTGCATCTCAAAAATCCTGATCTCTCATTTCTTCGTGTGTTTGGAGCCCTGTGCTATCCAACTAACGATAGTGAGGACTTAGGGAAGCTCAAGGCTAAGGCTAATATTGGGGTATTTGTTGGATATGCGCCAGATCGAAAGGGGTACCGAATCTACAACAAAAGAACCCAACAAATCATGGAAACAATTCATATCACGTTTGATGAGATGACAGAGCATATGGCTTTAGGACACATCAGTTCTGGACCCTCCCCAAATATTTTATCTCCTGGACTAATCAGTTCAGTACTTGTAATGAATACCAATCCTGTCACTCCTTATGTTCCTCCCTCTTGTAAAGATTTGACAAAGTTATTTGACCCCATGTTTGATGAGTACTTCGAGTCACAGCAACCTCACAAACCCGAACAGCAGGCTGCAGATCCTAATGTTGTGGCTGTAGATCCTCCTCAAGCCACTAATGGTCCATCCACTTCCATCTCCATTGATCTGGATGCTCCAGAATCTAGCCACTCTCAACATCCGTCAAATGAACAATTATCTTCAAAACATCAAGGAACGACAGCTGATCAATCATGTGAAGTCAATCCTTTTGCTTCACCAGAAGATGACCATTTGAAAATATATTCGCTCCTGAATTCTCCAACGAAGCATCATCCTCAGGAGAATCCAACACAGCCACATCGGTTCACTACCCTCAACCTCATGAACATCTCAGAAAATGGACCAATGACCACCCTATTGACAACATCATAGGAAATCCCTCATGACCGGTGTCCACCAGAAAACAACTCGCTACCGATGCCTTGTGGTGCTTCTTCAATTCCATTCTATCCAAAATCGAACCCAAAGATTTCAAGGATGCTTTATCTAAAGAAAGTTGGTTCACAGCAATGCAAGAAGAAATCCACGAGTTTGATCGACTTGATGTATCGGAATTGGTGCCACCACCAGAATGCGCCATGATCATTGCTCTCTAGTGGATCTTCAAAGTAAAACTTGATGAGCATGGTGACATCTTGAAAAACAAGGCACGGTTAGTTACTAAAGGTTACAGTCAACAAGAGGGTATTGACTTTAAAGAATCGTTTGCACCGGTTGCTTGTATCGAGGCCATTAGAATCTTCCTTGCCAATGTTGCTAGCAGTAACATGATTGTATACCAGATGGATGTTAAGACTGCCTTCCTGAATGCAGATTTGAAAGAAGTGGTCTATGTCACACAGCCTGAAGGCTTCTTGGACCCTGAACGACCAAATCATGTGTATCGTTTGAAGAAGGCGATTTATGGTCTAAAACAAGCTCCTAGAGCTTGGTACGACACCTTGTCCAAATTTCTTCTTGCAAACCGATTTACCAAGGGTGTTGTTGATCCTACCTTGTTCACTAGGAAGACTGGAAACAATCTGGTCCATGTTCAAATTTATGTAGATGATATCATCTTTGCATCATCCGACTCCAATGAATGTGATCGATTTGCAAAGGAAATGAGTTCCAAGTTTCAAATGTCTATGATGGAACAAATGTCTTTCTTCTTGGGGTTACAAATTTCACAAAATCCAAGCGGCATCTTCATTAATCAAGCCAAATATGCTTTTGACATTCTGAAGAAGTTTGATTTTGATTCAAGTGACACAGTTGAGACACCAATGGTTGAAAGATCCAAACTTGATGATAATCCATCAGGCTTATCTATTGATCAGACCAAATACAGAAGCATGATTGGATCTCTCATGTACCTCACAGCACGCAGGCCAGACCTTCTATTTGCAGTTTGTATGTGTGCCCGTTATCAATCCAAGCCTACCAAAAAGCACTTAGATGCAGTCTGATAATCAAACGTGATCTTTTGGACTCAATAATAGGCTCCCACATATGTGCTAAACTCTTTCAAATACCAATGCACATATTAAGGGGGAGCAAAAGGCGTTTGTGGAAAAATACCAAAGACCGACCATTTACTTTAATGCACGGAGTTATAAGGATGGTTAAGGTTAGCTATAAGTTCCCATGATCCATCAGAACCGGAAGGATCTTCCCAGGGACAATCCTCTAGATAGATTAGAAGTCCTTAGGAATGATTGAAAAAAGGAGAAAAGTGAGAAAGGGAAGAGTGCCGACTGAGATAGAGCTAGAACTGGAACAAACCCAACAAGGTTCTAGTGATGAAGTCTCGGTAAGCACTGAAGGGGTTGAAGAATTAAAAAGAAACGAAATGAGAAAGGGTGAAAAGAAATAGCCCTCCATTTATTCAACATTAGGGCAGAAACCGGGTTTAATTCATATGCTACTAGTGGTTACTAAGGTAACACTGGTATTGAAGACAAGACGTCATGGACCCAGTGACGCACTGCACTAAACTTCCTAGCCACTCAAGTTCTCTTAAAAGAACTTGTTTCACTCTCACGGGGAACCCTGTGCAATGTATCGACCGCTCATTGCGAGCCATGTTGGTACCTAAAAAGGAGACGCCTCCCCAGTCTCCAGGAGCGGATCAAAATGCACTATTGAGTCTAGAGCCAAAGAGATCATCCATAAATCTCATTAGGACACACTTCCAATATGCTTACTGTTTCATACACCGTGAAAAGTAAGATAATATATTATGAGTCCTACGCATTATCCTTGTGGTATTGCCAGAACATCTGAGTGACATGCAAATATTCACAATGAAGATGGAAATCCTTCTAGAGCGAACATCTTTCAAGCTCTTGGTAGGTGACATGTGAGATCCGTCTTGGATCAATGATCAAGTGACAACTGGAAAGCAACGATGGGGCGATTCAACATTGAATCAAACTAGTTCCAGGAAATGGATTGACGGATACTTTTGCAAAAATGTTTCAATGTGTTCACCAATCAATTTTCGAGCACATTGATTGAGTATAATCTTTCAAACAAAAGTATGTTTGATGGAAATATGATTCGAAGTATAAATCTCTCATCGTGTCTCAAAAATGCTTATTATATGACACGTGAGTGATTTCTATAAATCAATTTCTCATCAATCAGTGAATATCAATTCACCGATTCACTCTTTCATGTTGTCTGCTTTGAGACGTTCCGATAAGAGAACATGCTCAGTATGATGATTCCGAAGTGGATTCTTTAGAAGATTTATTACTGCAAGCTGGAAATTCTTGTCAAGGGGAGTCTTCTTTAAAAGAGATTCTACCTGATCACAGGTCGGTTCTCACAGAACCGGAGGGTAGTTTATCCTTGCAGAACGAATGACAAAGCCATATTCGTTCTCTATCTTTATTGCTAACTGTTTTATTTCAGGAACATATAAAGATGGCGATGGTGATACCCAACTCCAGCTGAATCGTGTCAATCCAAACCTCATGCTCACACTTCCTAATCACTATCAATGATGATCATGAATGATGAGAGACTCACTATAATGAATGTTGAGAGACTAACAACAATGTTTCCGCAACTCTGATGAAAAGTCTCCTAATCCAGAAGAGTGTGAGCATGACGGTCCAATAGTCACTACACCACATGAAGGGAAGACCACATAGGATGAGCTTGGAGATTTATTGTGGCTGGTGATCTTTATGAAAGCTCAAAGATCACATTTATGCCAAAGGAACGACAAATCACAAGATCATTGCTTGATGCACAAAGTGAGATCAAAAGTGAAGAATCAGAACCTACGAGCTACAAGATTAAAAGAATGCTTGAAGACAAAGATCTTAATCTTCAAAGGTGGCCTCGCTTAGGGGGAGATTTTTAGGAATACATTTATTCCTACGGAAGAATCGGTCACCCGAATGATGTAATAGCATTATGATAGCTCGTAGTTAGTTTAATATTTAGTTAGTAGTAGTTTAGATTAAGTAACATCGTGGAGGAAGGACGGGTCTTTACCCACTATATACCTGATCCACAGATTGGGAGTGGGCATTTATGTTGTAAGTATAAATACCCCTTTCCCACCAAGGGAAAGGGTTGGACCTTTCATTTTCAAGTAATCTAATATTTCTTTTTCTCTCATTCTCTCTAAAGGTTCCATTCTTTTTTCTTCTTCTTTCTAAGTCTACGCCACAAGACCACCATGTTCTTCATGTTTGTCACTTAGTGTTTATCCTACAACGAAGAATATGCAATGGCCGTAAGAGAATTCAAGAAATTCTTCAAAAGATGAGGAAGATTCACTAGAATACCACGAGACAAAAGAAAGGTGTTCCAAAGAAATAGAAGCGATAACTAAGGGAAAGAAAGTTCTTTAGATATGGAAGTCCAAACCATCTCATTGGTGAATGTCTAAAGCCACCGGGTTATGAAAATCAATGTGCCTTCGTTAGTGGAACATGGAATGATAGTGACAAAGAAGAAGTGGAAAAACCAAGAGAAGAAAAATGTTTTGTAGCCAAAGCGACCGATGAAATATGCTTAGGAATAGACTTAGAGCCCGACGAATGGATCCAGGATAGTGGATGTTCGAGGCACATGACGGGGAACCGCAAGCTATTTTCTACATATAAGGCATACAATGGAGGTAATGTTATTTTCGGTAGTGACTAGCGTGGAAAAATCATTGGCAAAGGTACAATCTCTCAAGACTCACTTACTATTGAAAATGTTGAGCATTTAGATAATTTAACATATAACTTGCTTAGTATAGGCCAAATATGCGATAATAGATATAGGGTTACCTTTACCGATAGGGATAGCGAAATAGTTTAGAATGGAAAGGTCATAGGTGGAGGAATTAGGAAAGGAGGCATATATGTTATGAAACTAGGAAACAAACCGGAAGATAGGATATGCCTAGCAAAGGTACAATCTCTCAAGACTCACTTACTATTGAAAATGTTGAGCATTTAGATAATTTAACATATAACTTGCTTAGTATAGGCCAAATATGCGATAATAGATGTAGGGTTACCTTTACCGATAGGGATAGCGAAATAGTTTAGAATGGAAAGGTCATAGGTAGAGGAATTAGGAAAGGAGGCATATATGTTATGAAACTAGGAAACAAACCGGAAGATAGGATATGCCTAGCAACACTAGACGAAAACTCCACGTTGTGGCATAAGAGATTAGGACATGAAAACATGCAACAAATACAATCTTTAGCCTCTAAAGAACTAGTTAGAAACTTGCCTAACCTAAGATATGACAAACACTTTTGTTATGCTTGTAAAATTGGAAAACAAGCTCATGCAAGTCACAAAGCTAAGAATATAGTATCCACTACTAGGTGCCTAGAATTATTACATATGGATCTATTTGGTCCATCTGCTGTGCGGAGCTATGGAGGAAACCATTATACCTTAGTAATAGTAGACGACTATTCATGATACACGTGGACTAGGTTTTTAAGTGACAAAACCCAAGCCTTTGAAAAATTTGAAATATTTAGTAAAATGATTCAAAATAAATTAGGATGCACAATGATGTGTGCTTATTTACACATCATTTTTAGGCCTTAAATCAGACCAAATACACCAAATACTAACCAAATATGCCAAGAGAATGTGTATTTTTGTATTTGTGTATGTGCAGGCACGTATATGTGAAAATGAACAAAAACAAAGCCAAAACCGACAAAAACGAGCACAAGAATGGAAAAAGGTCAAAAGCCGGAGCCGGGGAAGCAAAATGATAAAGGAAAGCTCTAATTGTCAATGGAAGTCCTCAAAGATTCAGAAAGTTACAAGTCTAGTCCCTGGACAAAGTTTTGAAGAATTGGCAACTTTAGTCCTCCAAGTTTCAGATTTTGGCAAAAATAGTCCTTTGATGAAATTTTGAAGATAAGTCAGGAAAGGTCCCTCAATAATCATAGAAAGTCAATATAAGCTCTTGGGAAATACTTTGGTTGATTAACAGATTTGGTCCTTTGGGTTTTAAGAATTACAATTTTGGTCCTTAAATACTACTCTTAAAAACAACTAAACCGGATCCACAAATACTTATCCCAAGACCAAAAACTCTCCAAAGCCCAAAACCTTAAAAACCCACCAAGACCGTTCTGTCACCTTATACCCAAGTCAACCCGTGACTTTAACCCGGTCAACACATTTTATTAATAAAAATCCCCAAAACAACTCCCGCCCCCCCAAATCATGAATTACCCAGAAATATTACTGTGGCATGAACCCTAAAATCCCCACGCACAAAATTACCCCCAATAACTAAAATTACCTCGTGATTAAAGGTTCTAGAAGACTGACGCATGACAGAGAATGTCAGGGACACGTGGACCAATGAACATACACATGCAGGATTCACTAATCATGTGCACATGATCCAAGGGCTTTAATTGCTGCGTATGATCAAAGCATGAATCAAGGAACGAGATGAGGCATGAGAAAGCACACTTGAAGAGTTTACTGATCCTTCCATCAAACCCTAGCACCTCCCAGCTCAAGTATATATACCCCCTCATCAGTCATTTGAAGTGTGTAGTTTTTTATATGTAGGTTTTTATTATAAGTTTAAGTTTAAGCTTTTTGTCTTATTGTAATTTCCTTTTAAAAGCCTTTTACTCAACTTTTATTTAATATAATTCAGTTTTTCATTAACAGCTTATTGTCTTATTTTACCTTAGTTTCAATTATTTACTTTACAATTAGCTTACATCATTGATTGTTAGTTTATTTCTATAAGCTTCTATTGTTGTTTCATCCTATATTGAAAAAATCCAACAAAAAAAATAAAAAATTAGAAAAAAATAAAAAAATAGTTTCAAATCTCAATTCAAGCTTCAACAAGTTATTTTCTGTGTTAACTAAGCTCCTTTAAGCTCTTTCATAGCTTACTGTGGGTTTACTTAGTTTTATCTTTCAAAATTCCAAAAGTCAAACTGTCAGCTTATTTACAATAAGCCCAGCTTATATTGGAGTATAAGGCAGCCATAAGGTGTCCATTGGCCTGTCAAAAGACAGGAAAGCTTAGTGAATCCCCCTCTGTTCTGCTGAGGGGGAATTGGTTTGTAAGTTTGCATTTATTTTTATTTAAAATCTGCAACAAATAGTTAATAGTAGTTTAGTTCTGTCTTATATTGCTTATTTCTGATTTATTCTTGATAGTTGCATAGAATTTAGTCTCATTTAATCATTTTATCTGTTGTGATCATTTGGGTTGTTGTTGTTTCATCTCTGTCATTACATTAGATCTGTGTTTTTGATTGCATTTGTTGTTTATTACTTGTGTTTTTGTGTGGATTTAAGCCTGTTGGATCTCTATTAGCATTAAGTTGGTGGTTGAAAGTGATTTAAGGATTAGTTGTACCATCTAGGATCATAACAGACACATTAGGGGTGTTTGGCTCAATTGATATCTGTGTGCTCTTGCTATTAATTGACTCAATTCTCTGCATCAGTAACATACTAAAGTCTTATAGAAGTTAACTCAGGCACAAAATAGATGGTTAGTTAGCAAAAAGTCTAGGATTACCTATAGTCTATTTGTTGGCTGCATGTGAGTAAGATTGAATCTATCATCTAGCATTCTGTTAGTTTTAGGGAAGAACTAGTATATTTTTGTGTTATAACATCTTAATACTACATGTAGGGTGAGAATTAAGCAGCAAAATTTCACTTTAGTCAAAGTTTTAGTGCAATACAAAAAGTCAAAATAGTTTCAATCTCATATTTTTGTCAAAATTTTATGAGCCTTTCTAGGGCTTATATTTAATTGGAAATACCTTTGGTGAGTTGTTTTGTAGACATTGACAGTTAGTGAAACAATTTCAGCTAGAAACTTAAGGTTTGAAACTTATCTGCTTATTAGAATTAGGTCTTTAAGTTGTTTGTTTACACTCAGTCATACCCTGTGCACCAGGTTTTGACCTAATTTCTAAGCTACATTTTATTTGGTAAATTAGAGTTTTAATCACTTCTGTTGGTAGATTTAGCATCTCAGTTGGTTAGTAAGTGTTTTGCCCCCATAAGTTTGTACCCCTGAGCTTATTTGCTCAGGCTTATTTGCTTATTTAGTTGTATGGTTGGAGCATAGTTTCTGTTTTCTGGATTAGGCCTGCATTTGTTTTTAAGTGATTCAAATCTGAATATTGTTGCTCATTTAAGTTCCTTAGTACCAGTAAGTGTTTTGTCATTTGAGCTCTTACCATTTGCTATCACTGCTTGGCTTATTGCTATTTCGTTAGTGCTTATTCATATCTGTTTGGCCATAACCTGTGTTTCTGAGTGTTTCTTGGTTTGATTACTGTTCCATTAAGATCATTTGAGTCAATTATACATCTGTTTTAAGTTGGTCAACTTTGGGGTCAAATTCTGCTTATAAATAAGCATTTCAAATAAGCAGTTTTAAGCTAATCAGCAATTCTAGTACTCATTTTCAACTTTTTTTAAATTTTTCCTAGCTTTAGAATATTATTTTAGAATTTCCATGAATTTTTCATATTTTTCTAAGTTCATTTGCTATTTTTCTTATTTAATTTCCATTTTTATTCTATTTTTAATATTTTTTTTTAATTACCAAAAATACCAAAAAAAATCAGAAAAAAGCCTAAAAAATACAAAAATATTTTAGAAATTAGTTTTCATTTATTTTATAATAATAGAAATTAATTTTGCATTTTTCCCATTTATTTGCATTTTTATTACTTTTTGATTAGTATTAATAGTTTTTAATTCACAAAAATTACATAAAAAGCCAAAAAAATTAGTTTTTAGTTTTAAAATTACTTTTTAGTTATTTTATAATTTTCAAAATTTATTTTATATTTTTCTCACTTTATTTCCATTTTCTTTTAATTTTTAATTAGTTAAATTAGTTTTTAAATCATAAAAAATAAATAAAAAGTCAAAAAAAATATTTTTCGTTTTCTCAAAATTTTCTTTTATCATTTTTAACTTTAGAAAATTATTTTCAAGTCCGTAGGAGTAGTGTAGCTTAAAATTCACGTTTTATTTCGCGCGTTAACGTTTATTTCACGTTTAAGCTTACGTTTTCGATTCTATGTTAGGTTTTTAGTTTAATTACCTGAAATACGTACTTATGTGATTATTCGTGCATCATTTACTTTTTCATTAGTATAATCTCATTCAAATCACTTTTTACCACTTTCACGACACGTTTCACGAATCGGGAATTCGAAATTCCATTTACCCTTCACACGGACTACGACCTCGGGTTATCCGTATTTCTTTACGGATTTCTTTGAGTAGTAATATATATATATATATATATATATATATATATATATATATATATATATATATATATATATATATATATATATATATATATATATATATATATATAATTGATTTGATTTTATCACATCACACAATAGTATCTATTAGGACGGACCATGGTAGGGAATTTGATAACGAAGTACAATTCGAAAAATATTGTGATTTAAATGGAATATCTCACAATTTCTCCGCCCCTCGTACTCCTCAATCAAATGGCGTAGTAGAAAGAAAGAATAGGTCACTACAAGAAATGAGTAGAACAATGTTAAACGAACAATCCATCCCACAAAAATTTTGGTGTCACGCTGTAGATACATCAACATATATAATTAATAGAGTATCAATTAGGAGAATTTTAGAAAAAACTCCTTATGAGTTGCTAAAAGTTAGAAAACCTAACTTAAGCTACTTTAGGGTATTCGGAAGTAAATGTTATATTTTAAACACTAAGGATTACCTAACTAAGTTCGACCCAAAATCATACGAAGGAATATTTTTAGGTTACTCGCAAAATAGTAAAGCATATATAATACTTAATAAACACACTATGAAAGTTGAAGAATCATTAAATGTAACATTTGATGAAACACCACCACCTCCTAAAACATTACCTTTAGAAGATGATGACTTAGTCGAAGATGAAGCTATTGAGGTTAGTTAAACAAAACCCCTAGGAAATGATAATGAAATCATAGACTTAGTAAATAACGAAGTCATAAATATTAAGGAATCTAAATCACATCCATTAGATAACATAATAGGAAGTCTTAATCAAAGAACCCTTAGGTCACAAGCCCAAGATAAAAATAACTTCTTTTGTTTCCTCTCAGCAATAGAACCTAAGAATATTAATGAAGCATTAAAGGATGAAAGTTGGGTTATAGCTATGCAAGAAGAATTAAACCAATTAAAGGCTAATGATGTTTGGGAATTAGTCCCAAATCCAATAAACATGACCATCATAGGAACTAAGTGGGTATATAGGAATAAGTTAGATGAAAATGAAATAGTAACTAGGAACAAAGCTAGGTTAGTTTCCCAAGGTTATAATCGACATAAAGGAATTGATTACGACGAAACTTATGCCCCCGTAGCTAGACTAGAATCTATTAGAATATTACTTGCCTATGCATGCGCCCTAGACTTTAAGTTATTCCAAATGGACGTGAAAAGTGCATTCCTTAATTTTTTTATCAGTGAGGAGGTTTATGCGGCACAACCTCCAGGATTCATTGACTTCACAAAACCTGATTATGTTTATAAACTAAAGAAAGCTTTATATGGACTCAAACAAGCTCCAAAGGCTTGGTATGATCAGTTAAAAGCTTTTCTTATTAAACATAATTATTCCATGGGAATGGTAGATAACACTCTTTTCACTAAAAAGAAAGATCCAAATCTCATCATTGTTCAAATATATGTAGACAACATTATATTTGGATCGACTTATCAAGAAATGTGTGATGAATTTGCCAAAATCATGCATGATGAGTTCGAAATGAGTATGATTGGTGAACTAAACTATTTCCTATGATTACAAATAAAACAATTAGAAGATGGAATATTCTTTAACCAATCTAAGTACATTAAGGAAATGCTTAAGAAATTTGGCCTAGAAGAATCAAAACCCATGAAAACTCCCATGTCTACGGAAGTGAAGCTCACAAAAGATGATGAAGGTGAGTTCGTAGATAATACTAAGTATAGAGGAATGATAGGTAGTTTACTATACTTAACGGCAAGTAGACCCGATATCATGTTTAGTGTTTTCCTTTGTGCCCGCTTTCAAGAGGATCCCAAAACCTCTAACCTAGAAGCGGTTAAGCGTATCTTCTGATACATTAAAGGCACTCTACACTTAGGATTATGGTATCCTAAGGGATCCGGCATAGAAACCATCGTCTATGCAGATTCAGATCATGCGGGAGACTACGTAGATAGAAAGAGCCCTAGCGGTATTTGCACGTTTATGGGATGTTGTCTAACATCTTGGTTTTCGAAGAAGCAAACCGCTCTTGCTATCTCTACCACCGAAGACGAATATGTAAGCGCTGGAAAGGCATGTCAACAAGCACTATGGATGAAACAAGCTCTCATATACTATGGCATTAGGTTAGAAAATGTTCCTATTATGTGCGATAACAAAGGTGCGATAGATTTAAGTAAAAATCCGGTTCAACACTCTAGGACTAAACATATAGAAATACGCCACCACTTCCTTAGGGATAATGTACAAAAAGTAAACATATCTATAGAAAAGGTTGCATCGGAATATAACATTGCAGATATATTCACTAAACCCCTTAAGCGTGAATTATTTAACCACTTGCGTTTAGGATTAGGAATGATGGAACAAATTGACTAAATTTTACTGCATTTACATCACTTATTCATTGCATAAAATTTATTTTTATTTTTCTTCCACTTCTTCATATCTGAGTCTAGGAATCTATTTCGCACAAAATTAAAGATTGGAAAACCTCATTTTATTGCATAAACAATTTTATAAAACCCAATCGAATTTTTTTAAAAAACTATTCTCACATCTAGGAAACACATGAAAACTATCTTTCTTGCATTGTTGACAAATGCTAAAAACATTTTCTTAAATCATGCATAAAATCTCACATGAATCGTCAAAATATATAATCTAATATATACCATTGACATTCATGAATTGTGCAAAAATCGAATCAAGGAGATTTTTGATTGTTTCTTAGGAAGTTTTCTTATTTACATTTAGAAGTCGAAACAATCACAACTCCACATTTGTTGCATATAGGCACACACTAGGACAAAAACACATACAATGTTGTCTTTTTGTTCCATCACTAGTTACTAACTCACTAGTTGCCTTTGCCTTTGATCTAAGATAGTTACACTAGGTAGAATTGATTGCTCTTGCCTTTTCTTGTTTACTCTCAGTAATTGTTGATTGCTTGATTGTTCTATTATTTAAGTAATTTTGCATGTATGCTATATTATGAATTGATTAGATGCTAATGCCTCAAAGAGTTGAACTTGCTTGAATCCAAACCCAAAGACACAACCTTTCTGCAAATTTTCTGCCAAAAACCAAATTTTGGCAATCTGGAAATCACCAGATGGGCGGCCCCCTTAATTATGTAAGGCGGCCCCTAATGATTTAGGGGACCAGCCATCTGATGGTCGGGTTTATAGAATCTTTTCTGCTTTTTAGCCCATTTCATCCTACACTTCCCAAAATTCACAAACATATTTGTTCTAATCTCCCAAATAAACCTTATCCATCCATAAACACACAAATCTCACACTATAAATACCCCATTCTTCAAACTCTTCATTCATCTCATCATGACCTCCCCATAGAAACCAAAACCAAAAGCCTCAAGGCTAGCAAGGATGACGAAAAAACCCGTTTGGCGAAGAAAAAGCCCTCGAAACAAATCCATCATAACCAATGAAGTTGGAAATCAATCAACACCTCCAACTACTTACTTCCCAAACTTTACACCAAACCCACAAGGACATTCCTTTGATCCCCTTAACAAATCATACAACATTGGCCAAACATCCTCCTTCATGCCAAACTACACATCTCAACCTCCAACCACTTATAATGATCCTTACAAGTTTGATCAACCATCAAACTACACTTCCAACAATATCAATTCCAACTACACAACCCCAATTCATCCATATCAACAATATGATTCTCTCCACATTGCCATGGAAAAGCAAAAGTTCCGTGAAGAAATAAACCAAATTCATGATCTAAGTGATCTCCTTGCTATGCATCTTGCACAACGCAACAAAGGGCAACCTCCATCATCACCCTATGCTAATTGCTTACCCTACTCTCTCAACTTGGATCAAGTTATAAACCACACACACTTTTTCCCTTGTTGCATATTCCTCCAAAAACAAATCCTCTACTTGAGTGAAGATATCTCTTGGATTGAATATCTTCTCACTCGTCCTCGTCCAATACCACCCTTGACACTATATAACATCGTGAGATCCACCTCTTCCACTCCATACCCTACTCCATATCCTTCTCCATAAAAAAACTAAGCTTTATGCATATGTTCCCCTCAAGCTGATAAAACACTTAACCATGGGTTACAAGCAAGTCCAAGTGCTTTCTTTGGCAATTTAGGACTCTATTGTTTCTTTTGTTTTATTGCAATCAATATGCTTCAAACATATTGAATGTTGTAATGATGTTCATTTCTATGATCATCTTATATGCTTGAATGAATCTATTTTTGTTTGCTTTACTTTTGCTTTGCATATATGTGTCTTGTTCTCTTCACATATTTTTAGTAGCCAAGCATTCCATAGCTCGTTTCCTTGGTGCTCTCAAATGAGGGGGATCACACATCAAGGGGAGCTTTCAACTTATCGGCTTAAACCTTTTTGATTCTACAAAAAGGGGGAGAAGTGAATATAAACTCACTAAATACTTGTCTAAAAATTAATTTTTGGATTTAATGAGTTTAGGTTTTGTAATCATCAAAAATGGGGAGATTGTTGACTTAAATAATGCCTAAAAACATTATTAACATTCATCGACATCTTTATGTTTTTACAATTACAAAACGTAAATTCATTGAACTAAAAATTATGACGTAAACAAGTATTTAACGATAAATATATCACTTTACATCCAAATCACTTAAGGTATGAATAAACAAAATGTTTATTGCATTCTATGATCAAAGGAAATATTTCTCAATCACTAGACTTTTTATAAAATGTCATAAACATTTTATATCATTTACAAAATCATTTTTGGAATTAAAAGAATATGTTTAAATCATTATAAATATATGAATTCAAATTTTTAACCAAAAATGGAAAATATAATCCAGAAACACCTTCCCTACAAAAGGACAAAAAAATCCAACGTTCTGGAGGGGGCGGCCCCCTTAATTCCTATGCGGCCCCCTTAATTATTAAGGGGATCGGCACGCTCCATAACAGTGTTTTTCTGGCCTATAAATACTGGTTCATTTCACAGATTTTTCTCACCGTTTGCACCCCAAAACTTTCTGATCTAAATCCCCATTTCCATTTCCTATAATCCTTTGATCATATATACATTAATCTTTGTTTCAAAGTGATCCAAGTCTCATCCTTTCAAGTGCAAGAGAAGAATACTTCTATTCACCTAGACAAGAAGTATTACAACTTGTTGTGACCTCCACATCCAAGTTGTTAGAGCATCATTCATTATATCTATTTCTTTGTGTAATTACTTATGAATATTTGGTAGAACATAGATTAGCAATGTGTGTAGATAGAAAGATTTTGGAGTAGATAATTGTGAAGTAGATAGTTGGGAAGTAGATTATTGTGAGGAAGATAGTTTTGAAGTAGATAGTTGTGAAGATAGATAGGTGTGAAGAAGTAGTGGTGTAATCAAGTTGTGACTAGGTGTGAAGAAGTTGTGTAGAAGGTGTGATTAAGGTGTGACGAAGTTGTGGTGTGAATATTGGTGTGTAAGGTTTTCTCGCCATATGGGAGCTTGTTGACATAGTGAAGAAAACTCTCGAGTTAGGTGCTCGAGGAGTGGAGTAGGGTAAGGAAGGTGTCCTTGTAGCCGAACCACTATAAATGCATGTCTCGCGGTTCGATCTTTCCATCTCTCATTTATCTCTTTACTTACATTATAATTGCTATAGTGTGTGTGTATATATATATATATATATATATATATATATATATATATATATATATATATATATATATATATATATATATATATATATATATATATATATATATATATATTGTTATTCATATTGTGCAAGACTAGAGTTCACATAATATCGAATCTACCTTTTTGAAAGAAAAAAAAAACGCATAAACAAATTATTTCATAACAAATTTAAAAAACGTAAAACTATTCAACCCCCCCCCCTTCTAGTTTTCCACAAAAGGTTTAGTAAATCCTATGTTTATAGTTCTACATAGTGGGTAAAAATCAACTAAACTCAATTGTCAATTCGTCTAGTCCTATTTCCCATAGACCCCTACTCCGATATCTAAGGATTTAACCTTAGTGATTAACGAAAGTCACCGGTGGACTATGTTGAGTCATTAAGTGCCATGTTTAATAGACTTGTTTAGGTGAAACCCGGCCGGTCGAAACTTAGGTTTCCTCTCACTTTTTAAGTAAATCCAATCGATAGGTGATCATATGGTCAATTCACACACAAAGAAAGGTAATACTATGGCCAATTCTTACCAATCCTTTTCAACCTACTCTTTTAGGGTCCGATGGTCAATTCTCCCAACTAATAGGTACTACTGAGCATTAATACTACCAAAACAAAAGGATCTCAAACAAGCAAAGAAAACTTCTTTATAGATAAACATAGTAAACCAAATCAAATCTTAATTAACAAAGGGAATTCATCTAAAACGAAACATAAAACATGATAGAATTCAAACTTGGATTAGACTAGGAATTCTCCTAGCTAATGTTACCCCTTCGGTCTTCTCAGGTCTTCATTCTTCTTTTGGGTCGTTCTCCACAAACCCTAATGAGGTTTGGGAAAAGTGAGATATCTTCTTAATGAAATTCTTCTGGTATTTATAATGCCCGTCTAGACTACGGCATAGTTTTTCAGTCTGTCTACGTCGTAGCCTTTGTTAAACATAGCTATGTCGTAGCTTCTTCAGTGGTCACGCCGTAGCTTTCATATAATTTCATCTACGCCGTAATTTCTTGACTTGTCAAGGTCGTAGAGTTCCAGGAAGCACATCTACGCCGTAGCCTTATGCATGCTACGGCGTAGTTTTCTCAAAACAGGAATTTAATATTCGCCTCAATATCAAGCTTGAGCCGTGGTCTTTGTATCTTCAAAATGATCATGTGAATAGACTTCAATCTTTAGCAAAACAAATCCAAATAATCGTCAAAAATTTTCAATTACTCCTTTCTTGTCCTGAAATGAAGTATAAAGAAATAAGAGCATAAATGAAGGTAATTAAACATAAAATGGTGACATAATGGGGGAAATCGATACTAAGAATATAGGGACAATTTGATGTTATCAGTTACGCCTCCCCGCCATCACGACAACGGTAGGTCTTACCTTTTGAACTTCGGTGAACCAAATCAAAGGGCTAGATGACGATGTGGGTGAATATAGGGGCTGTGGTGGTGTTACATGGTGGTGGAGGGAGATATATGATGCGTGTAGTGGTGGATTGTGACTAGGAAGTCACAAGAAGCAAGGTGGTGGTGGCGGTGAGGGGTGGTGATCGGTGGTGTGATGGTGGTGGCCGAATAATGGCCGGAAAATGATGGAGGAGGGGGCGGCTGACAAAAGGGATGAGAGGGTATCAAACCCTAAATGCTAATATGAGTTGGTTTATATAGGGCTCTAGTTGGGACTTGTGGTGAACCTAGCGCTCCCCTAAGGACTAAAACTGTAACTATATATTAGGGTAGGAAGTGTAATTTACCAATTCTTTTAGTAATTCATTCACGGGCTAATTTAGATGCCAAAACTAATTCCAGTGACATTTTTATTTATTTCATTAATCTTAAATGTATTTTTGCAATACAATCAACTATAAATACGTATATTTTTATTTCGCGATACTCAAATTATTTAAAATTCACATTTTATTCGATATTGTACCGTTCCGTGAGTGTTATATTCTAGACTACGACAAATACTTGACGAAATACAATTAGAAGCATAGATGTATAGATATATAGTAACCCGAAAATCACCGGTTTTCACATATTGTGTCGAAATGGACTTTTACGACTAATAACTTGTTTACGTATATTTTTACGTATCTTGTTTTTATATTTTGTGATTATCAAACCATATAGAGGTCAAAATATATAAATAAAGTTTTTGACATTATTTGTATTAACATTCTCTTCTTTTTAACATGCTAGGATAAATTTATTAGTGTTTGCTTAGGATTAGATGAAACCTAGTTGTTGATTATTGATTGTCGTCTCTTTTTTAATCAGTTGTTATCGCGTTAGGAGCTTGAAAACTGGCTAGATCTTAGGATAATTGCTTGAACGTCTGACTAAACACTCCACTATAGTGCAATAGATGGTTTGTTCATTTTTATTTATTAAGTGAATTGCGATTGCTAACATTAAGGGTGTTAACGAGTTCTACATATTTCATCGTTGGGAATTGTGATCGCTGGCATTAAGATTCTTAGCGAGTTCTATACATTCATAGAGTTAGGGATTTTAGCACCACCCTACGACTAATATTAATAAATACAATGCGGTAATTAAAATAAAGACGTGACAATTTGACTAATCAATAGGATATAACTAGGCAGTAATAAGATTCCAAGTAAACACCTTTATCTATCATATGAGTTCTTACCAATTTACTTTTCCGCATATTTAGTCTAGTTTAGTTAATTAGTAGTTATAAAACCAAGCTCCTCAAACCCCTAGATTTTTATTTGCTTTCTAAAAAATATAAGAATACAAAAATAATCATCCTTCAACCCCTAGACTTAATTCGTCATACATTTCGATCCTTCACAACACTACTCCCCTAGAGAACGATCAATCCCCCGTGTCTTACCTATACTACACTACAACGGTTAGGTACTGCCTCGGAGGATTGTAAAACTTCCGTGTTTACAATTATCTGCATCATAAACCCATTCCCCCAAGTCGCGACCTATTTTAGTGATATTACCCAACACTTTAGCCCCCCCCCCCCCACCCCTCCCAACACCCCTAACCCTTTAATGTCAGAAATCCCACCACCACTTCCATATACTTTTTATAATTCTAACCCACAATGACCCACTCTCAATTTTGAATCTCCGCCATCATTTTCCTAAAACTGCTAAGTCTTTTCTTTTCAGTGGCCCAAAATTTAACACCCCGCCCTCGCCCCATGTAACGGGTTTAGAAATACGTGTTTGTGAAAAATAGGTATCTGTGTGAGGAGGTACATCACATAAAAATTTGTTTATATTGCGTTATTATATAGATAAGTTGTTAGAAATTGGGTTAGGGTGATAATAATTTTGGGTATCTTCTTGAGTCATGTAAGTTCACTTTCCGTATGAAGTATCTAGAACCTATTGGTGTTTGAGTATCACAAAATCCTTATCTAGATAATTCAAGAACACTTTGTTTCTAGACACAAGAGAACAAAGTAAGACTTAGAGAATTGTGTGTTTTTCGTATATTTTGAAGAGATCAGATTTGTCTGTTTATGTAATAGACATTTTGATAGTTATGGCGGTTAGATTTGGTTAAAACACAAAGGGTCACAACCCTTAACCAATAGACATGTTGATTGTGTTTTGGCCGGAAAATTTGTTAAGTCCTCAAATATTAACTAATAAAAATCGTTTAGGTTTTTGGGCGCTGTCACAAACCACGTGTGGGTGGCCTCCCCTCGACCCCGCTCGCTCACTTGGGAGCTGGACCCCAACAAGGGCGCTGCACCTTGACCCCCGCATCTTTGTCGTGGTCGAAAATATAGTAGCTCAATGAGTGTGCACTCCACACTTCCCTAACTCATATCCAAGTGTAATATAAAATCACAATTGGTCTCGAGTAAATCACATTTATCTAAAACTGTTGATAACACACCAACATAAGTTGTGACAATGGCACATAATATTACTTGATCGTATATATTTGATGGATATTTTTAAGGTAAAAGTTATTAAATAGTCACGTACTTTCAAAAATGTGCCGTTTTAAAACACTTACTTTTTTATTAACACATAAACCAACTCACTTTCAAATTTTGTTACGACTTTACCAATATGACCGGGTTTATATTAATACAATAATATATTATTACACTTGTTCAAAATGATCAAATTGGTGAAGTCGGAACAAATTAAAAAAGTACGTTAGTTTATGTGCTAATAAGAAAGTAAGTGTATTTTTGAAAATACGTGGTTATTTTATTGCTTTTACACTACTTTTGAATGTCTTTTTTTTTTTCTCTCTTTTTTTTGAACAATTATTTTATATCGACTGATATGTTCTCGGTGCAATTTATAACAAGTCGCCTAGCTCAATACTTTCAGGAAAGGTCCCCTTATCACTTAGTACGAGGTAATTGCCTTCTCTTTCCCATTAATGATGTTTTTGTTGTCAAGTCTTGCTACTATGTATCTTACATCAAACTGAGAAGTTAATTGGTTGTTCTAAATTTAAAATGCTAGCAAACCATAGAGCATAAGGTGTAATAACCCGGTGTTAAAAATTAACACACTGTTATGTCAGCGTCACATCAGCTTTAACATTTTTACGTTAATTCACCAAAAATCACTTCTTATCATAACTCACTTTAACTCAACTTTAACTCAAATATTTTCAAATTCAACCCTAAACTAAATCTAATATTTTATTTAATAACTAACATAACATTTAAAACACAAATTACATTAATCATTAAACTTTAAACACACATTAAACATTAAACTTTAAACACACATTAAACATTAAACTTAAAACTTAAAACACGAATTACATTAAATATACAAAGTACGATTAATTAAAGGAATCATCTGAAAACCAACCCTCCTCACACGAATTCTCTGAATCCTGAGAGTTAAGCCCCATTTCCCATCGATATTCTGCTTCTCTTCTTTCATGCTCCCTATGAGCAGCTGCCTCTTGTACTTTGGCTTGTTGAATTTCTCTGAATACTTGTTCATCTTGCTCCACTTGTCTCAATAATGCAAAGACCAGTTATTCGCAACGCTGTGCTGGGAGAAACTTTCATTATGTTCACATATGGGAGGTTTTGAGAAACCACCCCATATGGCTAATCTACGGTTAACGTTGTTGTATGATTTAGTATCATTTTTAAGCTTTTCCGTATCGTTTTTAATATATTGTAATGTTACTTTAAGTTTGAAATTGAATACAAGGCTTAACGGCTAGTTTCTCCTAAAAAATCCTCGAACAGCTAGTTTCCCCTATAAGCGATAACGTTGTGTTAAATCCTTAATGTGGCACGTTAACGTGCCGTTAACGCACACCCACGGTGTGGTTAACGCACCTTAACGCAGCCACGTTAAGGTTTAACGTGGGAGTTGTGGTTATTGTACCGTATACTCTTAGGCTACTCGGCAGGAGGGAAGTGATCCCTTCACCATGCTACCAACTCACGCATGATCACCTTGCCCAGCCCATCCTCTCACGCGTGAGGTTATGCTCCCAAGACGATTTGTGGTGAACGGTTCACCATAAGTTTACTTGATGATTTATTATTTTTTATTTTGTGTGTGGGGTATTTAGTGGGGTATATTTGTATAACATGGATATTTTAATAAAAGGTGAAGATGGGTTTGCCTTGCCTATTAAAAGGTGAAGTGAGGTGAGGAGAAGTGAGAGGAGAGAGAAAGTTGAAGTGACGCTGATAGGGCTGTAAACGAACCGGACGAACACGAACGGAGTCTTGTTCATGTTCGTTCATTTAATTTTAACCGGACAAATAAACGGACACGGAAGCTTAAACGGACGAATTTTCTTGTTCATGTTCGTTTATTAAGAAAATGAGTTGTTCATATTCGTTCATTAAGAAACTAAACAAACATAAAAGATCGAACATAAATGAAAATAGACAAAAAAACATAGACTTTATTGAATTCTTCACAATATATTGTTTTATAAGTGTTGTTTGTTTAAACAAACAAATTTTTAAAATTATAAAATTAAAAGATATGATATATGAACATAAATAGATAAATAAACATAAACGAACGTTAACGAACGCATAATCGGACGTTCACGAATATAAATGAACGGACGAGACTTTTGTTCATGTTCGTTTATTTAACTAAACGAACGTAAAATATTGTTCATGTTCGTTCATTTAATAAACGAACGAACATAAACGAACTTTTTACCGAACGGTTCATGAAATGTTCATTGAACGTTCAGTTCGTTTACAGCTCTAGACGCTCAGGTGTAAGGTGAAGAATACTTTGTCTTGCCTTCTAGCCTTACTCTTGATGATCTCTTTTGTCTCAGAATAAGTATTTATATTTTTATTTTGAGTTGTCTAAAAATAAGTATTCACTTCATATTAAAACAAATCGAAAAAGACTTAATTAGTTGAAATCATATATGATTAGTGGAGATTATAATCGGTGAAAATTTTTAAAACGTTTTTTGTTTTTAAAATAGACACTTATTATGGGATAAATCGAGTGCTTTTATCTTCTAAGAGATGTAAGATATTGTGGAAACATATTTCCTTTCATATTGTGAAAGCATATTCCCTTTAATAAAGAGTGAACGTTTTTCGTCGTAACATGGTGTATCTGGTTTCTTCTTTGAATCAATCATAATAAAGATACGATCGTGGATAGCGCAATATTTACTAAACAAAACCAAATTTTCAAGTAATCAAAATTCATAAGTTAATTACTTCTTCTGTCTCATATTTATTGTTCATATTTTTTTTATAGATATCTCAAATTAATTATCTATTTTCCAATTTTAGTAAGAAAAAAATAATTTAATGAGAAAATATTCTATTTGAGTGGTTGAAAATTATAGTAATCTCACTTTTATTAAATTTTGTAATTTTTGTCTCATAATAATAGTTTTGAAACAGAGAGAGTAATAATTATATCATATCTAATATTAGTAGTTATAACAACTACTATTGTCTCCACTTATCTCTACTAGTAATATAATTGTGCTTAAACCTCATTAATCTCTTTTAATAGTGTTCTTTTGGTTTTATTAATTGATGTATCACATATTTTGAAGTAAAATTTTGAATTCACACCTTGTGTACATTTATTTAGGGTGTGTTTGTTAAAAGCAACAACGAGTAATAGCACTGAGTAGTAGCTGTGAGCTGTGAGTAGTTGTTACAGTTCACCGCTCACTGCTTCTTAGAAAGACATTGCAAAATTAGTCTTTCTAAAAATTAGTCAAAGCTCACCGCTCTTTTGTCAAACAACTAATAAAATTCAAAATTTTCATTGCTCACCGCCAAAAAAAGCTCCTCACCGCTTCGCGCCAAATACACCTTTTTTATTTGTTATATTCGACAGTCTAAAGATCATAAAATTCAAATTTTGATGCTTTTAACTATTTTAACAAATTTTTCGAATTGTAACACATTACACATCACAACTTTTTATGATTGTTGTTTCATAAAAAAAGGATGACTTTGTTTAAATTTAATAATAACCTAATTACTAATATATCCTTAACTGTATTGAAGTATTGACATGTTTTGCACAACCTCGTTAATTTCATTTAATAATTTTTTATTTGGTTTATTGATTAATGGAAAATGACCGAAATACCTAAATATGTGACTATTTAGGGTCTCTTTGGTTTACAAGTGGGTTTTGAATAGGATTTTGATTTGGTTTAAGATTTGGATTTGATGTAGGTTTAGGAGAGAAATTATATTTGTTTTATTAATTTAATAATAAGATTTGATTTTAAAATATTATTTAAAAATAAAAGAAAGTATATATGTGTGAGAAATAAATAGTGATATGTTTTAGTAAAAGTATGTGAGAGAGAAAACCCACCATCCTCCTCTACTTTTACTTTTGGTGGGTCGTCTTCACTATTTAAATGCTAAACCTATAAAACAAATAACAACTTTCACCATCAATACCAAATCCAAATCCAAAACCCACCAACCAACCAACCCTTAATACTTCAAATTGTGTGGCATAATCCTTTTTGTTAGTGAAAAAGTGAGTCTCTTGGCTGCAACCAACAAGGTGATGTCCCGCAGTTTTAGACGTGAATTTAAACACATTTTTAAGGTGATGGCATAATTTGAAGTCAACTTTCGAATTCAACATCTTTTGTACAATCTTATTTAATACTGTTATATTCGACAGTCTAAAGACTATACTATATTAGCAATTTTTCAAATTGTAACACACGACAACTTTTTGTGATGTTTCATAAAAAAAAATAATTGACTTTATTATATTTAAATATAACATAATTACCAGTATATCCTTAAATCTAAATTAGTACTACCTCCGTTTTTAAATAAATGTCCAATTTGACTTTTCATAGTTAAACTGGTTCAACTTTGACCTTAACTATTTTTGTGGGTGTTATATGATATTTGATGCAAAATATATGAATGGATTGAGTTTTAAGTATCTTTTTCAATGGTATAATGTTTTATCATATATTATATAATGCAAACAATATTTAAGGTTAAAGTTGAACCAGTTTGACTCTGAAAAGTCAAACTAGACATTTATTTAGGGATGAGAAGAGTATTATGTATTTAAGTATTGATATGTTTTGCACAACCTCATTAACCTCATTTAATAATTTTTTATTTGGCTTGTTGATTGATCAAAAATGATTGAAAGACATAAATATCTGACTATTTAATGCCTAAAATTTTGTGGAATGATCTTTTTAGTTTGTGAAAAAGTGAGTCTCTTGGCTGTGTCTCTTTGCTGCAGCTAATAGGGTGCTGTCACACAGTTTTAGACATGAATTTAGGCACATTCTTAAACCTACCAATCACTCTTGATGGATATAACATATTCTAAATTCAAGTTTTGAATTCAACACCTTTTGCAAAATCTCATTTGATTGTCTTATATACGGGAATCTAAAGATCATAAAATTTAAATTTCATGCTTTTAACTATTTAACAACTTTTTTGAATTGTAATGCATCACAACTTTTTATAATTGTTGTTTCATAAAAAAAGAATAGACTTTGTTTATGGGAGATGATTTGCTCACTCCTAAAATTGATTGGGACACTCAAATTTTAAGTGTTTTGACATTTATACCCTTATAGGGTGAAAATGAGTAAAAGTGATGTGAGGATATAAATGTCAAAACACTTAAAATTTGAGTGTGTCAATCAATTTTAGGAATGTGCAAATCACCTCCCTTTGTGTATATTTACTAACAACATAACTACTTTCTATAAAATGCATCCACACGCTCTACAATATAACTCACCATTTTTGTGACTTGATGAGCTGATTGTTGTTGATACAAAAGTCGGGCGTTCCTTGTTTGGGTTCCTGCTCTCGTACCAATCAGATCTTAATTCTTGAAACTTGCGCACTAAGAAAGCAAACTAACACCGTTAGGCTTATCGTGGGATTGTCTCCCACGATTACCCTCCGGCGTGAGAGTAAGTAATCGATTTGAGGGTTATGTTGAAGAGTTAGGGTTTGTCCGTCGTACCTTTAATGAAAGTTATGGTTTACTCTTTGATATATATTTGGTTTGATATATATCCCTTAAATAGGAGATATCCATATCCAAACCATAAATAACTTGGGTTTGGACTTTCGTGAGCCCAAACCATTTAGCGTGCTGGCCCAAATCATTGTCATGATAGCCCACTCGTGGTGGGCTTGGGCGTTAGTAATGTTTATCATTTGGGTTCGTGACCCGAATATAGACTATACGTCATCATGTCCCTCCCAGTCTAGTGTGCGCGGGTTGTAACCGCGTATACTAGACTAATAATATTAGCGGTAAGCGTGGCGGGAAAAATTCAAGATATTCACGGCCAAAAGTGAGGACTATGTATCTAGTCCCAAAATATCTCAAAGATACCTCGGTAAATGCGGAGGTTATCCACGTATCCTTCGGGAAACGTGAAAAAGTGCTTGTACCTCATGGTATTCTAGCCACACGATGGAGATAGTGGGATCCATGTGGCATTCATCCAAGGCAAGAGAAAACCCTATATAAGGGGTACCCATTTTCACTGTTTACCACAGTGAAAAATACAACTTCCTCCCATCACGAATCTTTGTTCAAGAAAAACTAGTAGCGTCAAAGGTAATTGCGTTTGCATACCAATTAGGAAAAATGGTTCGTCAATTAGAGGAGTTTCGTTCTGAGATGGACGAGGATGAACTACGTCAGTTCTCCTCCGATTATTTTATTCCGCTTGCGGTGCATCCGGAGGTACCAGATGCGGACGCATGTATTGCGGACTTCCCTGAGGGGAAAATAGGGGTATATACATGCTTTTTTGAGTTCGCAAACAAGCGCGTGCCTATATCCCTATTCTTGAGCGACGTGCTCAACTTTTATCGCCTCCATATTTCTCAACTGCATTGTATAGGTGCGGCAAAAATAACGAATTTTGAGGTAAACTGTGGTTTACTTGCGGTAAGACTGACTATCAACCTTTTCCGTGCGTTTTACCACACGTCGTGGTCAAACGGGTGGGTGACGTTTTCCAAGCGCCCAGGGCGCTATCAGTGTTATGCTGAAAAGGTAGATTCCCTTAGGGATTGGAGGGAGAAGTTTTTCTGGATAGATGATAGGGTATTCACCACGCTCTCTAGGTTTTATACCCAAGGGATGCTTCCAAAGGATGAGCGCCCAGATCCCGATACGTACAACGTGGGGGATGCGGAGACCATTAGTGGTAATCGCATCCTAATCAGCCCATATCCCGAGGAATTTTTGGTTCATATGGGGATGGGTCGCAATTACTTCGGGGCAAGCGATGAAGTACCGACATTTTTGGATGAAGACGGCTGGGGTGGGTGCTTGTCCTTTCTTATCCTCGCCTTTGTAATGTAAGCTCTTTTGTATATTTTAGCTTTATCAACTAACATGTTCTTCTTTTGTTCGTTCATGTATCGCGCAAAAATGGATCTATTTGCCGTAGTGAGATTGAAGAAGCCTATGCAGGTGACTATGGGCATGCGCCCCCTGAGGGAAGGTGAAGTGCCTGTCTTGGAGGCTTCTGCTGGATGCCTTCTAGAGCTTGCCCGAGAAGAGTCTTCTGACGCCTCACAGCCTATTGTGAGAGCGACACCAGTGCAAACTATTCCTGCGCATGGAGTGGTGGCGCCTGAGCTTGCGCGTGCTGAGTCGTCCACTAGTGCTAGGATTCTCAAGGTGGATACGGACTCTGAAGAAGAGTGCGAAGGTGCGAAGCGTAAAGCTGCTGATGATTGTGGTGAGGGTACCTCCAAGGGCAGACGTCTTACCATCATTATGGATGAGTCCACAGATGAGGAGACGTCATCTTCTATTGCTGCGTAGGGGAATGTTGGGACTTCTCCTCTGACGTAAGTGACATTCGTTTGAGTATTTGTATTTATTCGTGTTATACGCAGTTTCATTCCTTGAGTTCTTTAAGTTTGCGTGTAGTGACCGTGCTGCAGGGGGTGATGCAGCGTTTGTTGAGGGATTGGTGCCACCCCAAGTGGCGCATGAGCATGTGGAGGAGCCTCTGAAGGTGAGTGAGGAGCTGTCTGCGCAGCAGCTAATGGAAGAGTTGGGTGCTGCTGCAGCGCGTCAGGCTGAGTTGGTCACTCAGTTGAAGGCGCGATATGTTGGTGAAGGTAGCAGTCTCGCTCAGAAGGATGAGGAGATTGCTCTGCTGAGGGCGCAGTTGGCTGATGCGCGAGCAGATGTAGAGTCTACATCTGCGTATGCTAGGAGGCTCGCAGATGAGAAGCTGTGTTTGATGGCTGAGGTAAAGCGAGAGCGCGGTGAGGTTTACCAGTACAGGGCTAACTTCTCTTGGGGTTTAAAGTACCTTCAAGAAAAGAAGACCGAGCACTTCGCCCACATTGATGAACTTCGCGAGTGTGTGGAGGGTGCTCTGAAGGTGCAGGAGAGCAAGCTGCGTAAGCTTAGTATAGAGTACGATTAGGAGTTATATCCTCATCTTATGTCTACTATTGCTGAGCGCAGGTATGTATCTGCTTTCTGAATTCTTTGTTTTCCATTATGTGCCTTAATATTCTTTATCCTCTAACGTGTACGTTATTATATGTGCAGGTGGTTGATCAGCCATGGTCTGCGCTTGGCTGCCATGGGCACGCTAGAGTCCCAAGAGGTTGTAGAGGCCTTTGGGAAGGTTGTGGACTGCGCCATAGCACATGGCAAGGTCCAGGCTGTGGAGGAGCTTCATGAGAGCAAGATGCTGACTTTGCCGCTTGCAGAAGTTCCTGGGTATAGGGCGGATGCTTTTGATGTGTTGGTGGAGGCCATGGAGAGGATGAAGGTCTTCGACTTTCCTCATATTGCCCGCTTGGAGCGTGATCAGGATTATCCTATAAGTGTGATCATGCAGGGCTTGACTTTGGCCAGACACATAGCTGAGAATGCGGAGGCGCACCCTGACTTCTTGAAGCCAGATGAGTCACAGTTGAAGGTGCCTGTCTTTGTCCGTCCCCGTCATATGCTCAATCCCTTCGCTCTTGAGAAGGAGATTTCCTTGAAGAAATGCTTAGAGGCGCATGAGACAAGGGCTGCCCATAAGAAGGGTGAAGGGGAAGGCCATTCTTTGCGGTGTTGGCGCAGCTCATCTCCCCAGGTCTGATAGGATTCCCGTTAGCGTACCAACGGTGTCTCAGGAGGATAGCAACCTTTTAAAAAGGCTGAGTGAGGCTGGGGAGTTGGCGTCTACGGCTAGTAGCTCAAGCCATAGGCGTGCACATAGCATCTAGATGTCTTTGTAGTTATGACTTGTATAAACTCATGGTTCTTATGAATAATAATTTATATTTTTTTTTGTACGATTTGTTATTTGTACTTAGATTGTTTTCTTTTGTGTAAAAGATAATCCAAGAGTCAAATTGAAACCGTGACATACTTAAAATGACTTATATTAAGTGCATAACTTAAAATATCATAAGTGTGAAGATAGACTTGCATTGGTTTGCAAAACTATATTAAATGACCAAGAGTCTTGGCTCGTCGATTGCTAAACATGTACAGTGTACGTTATGTTGCGTATCCTTCGTGGGATGCGCACTTTAAACTTACTTCAACGTCTCGAAAGTAAGGTCCTTAGCAAGGATACGTGATCCAATATTGATGGGTTTGCAACCCTCTTACTCAACGAGTTAATTAGTAGGTTTACTCATCCTTTCTGCCGTCGTAGGTCTTAGTAAGTGCATGCACGCCATGTAGGCAAAAATATAAAATAACAATATTGAGACATAAGGAAAAATGTAAGCAATAAAGTTAAATGTGTTATGGAGTTAGCTAGAAACCACAATGTTTTATTAATACTTGCAAGTTTTTTAAGATAAAAGACAATTCCTAAAAGAAAAGAAAATTCAAATACAGAAATTTATTGGGCACGTACTAAAGTGCAATGTTGTCTACGTGTGGGCTGTAGCCTTTCCTAAAGATAGCATCTCTTGAGATTGCAGATATTCCAAGTGCGTGCCAGCTCGTCGCCTTCCATATTGCGCAACTTGTATGCACCATTACCTAATGCATCTGTGACCTCATAGGGTCCTTCCCACTTGGGTCCAAGTTTGCCTTAGCCTTCGCGTGGCTTGCATCATTGGCGCGGTATACAAAGTCTCCTGGCTGAAAGAAGTGTGTTTGACTTTTGCATCATAATACTTCTTCATCTTTGACTTAGCCTTTGCTTCACGTATAGCTGCGCGTTCGCGTCTTTATTCCAACAGATCCAAGTCTATGCGCCGCTCATCGTCATTTGTTGTGACATTTATTTCCGCCGTACGGATAGTTGGCATTCCAATCTCGGCTGGTATGACAGCTTCTGTTCCATAGACAAGAGAGAATTGTGTGTCTTCAGTACTGGTTTTATTATCGTGCGATGCGCCCATAGAACATGTGACAGTTCATCTACCCACCTTCCTTTATGTTTGTCAAGGCGCGCTTTTATTCCTTCGCCCAAACTGCGATTCCCGCGTTCAACCAAGCCATTGGTTTATGGGTGTTTAACTGAAGCAAAGTGTTGTGTAATGTTTAATTTCGCGCACCAGTCTTTGAACGGATTGTCACAGAATTGTTTTCCATTATCCGAAATAATCTCTCCAGGTAGGCCAAAACGACATACAATGTTGTTCCAAACGAAGCGTTTGACTTGGTTGCCTGTGATGCTCGCTACTGCTTTTGCCTCAATGCACTTGGTGAAATAATTTATGGCCACGATGAGGAATTTGATTCCTCCTGCTGCAACTGGGAAGGGGCCTGCGATGTCAATGCCCCATTTGTAGAATGGCCATGGTGAGGTGATGGGGGTTAGCTCTTGTTGTGGTCGGCGCGGGATTGGTCTGTGGACTTGGCAATCACTGCACTTCTTTATCATATCTCGCGCGTCGCGGAGCATGGTGGGCCAATAGTAACCTAACCGCAGGGCGCGCGCCACTACATACCGTGGTCCTGAGTGCATGCTACATGAACCGGCGTGAATTTCTCAGAGTACGTAATCTGCTTGAAGAGGTCCAATGCATCGGAGCCATGGTTGTAGGAATGAACGTCGATGTAGGACGCCATCCCGGAGTTCAAATCTCTGCGTTGTGCGCCGTACCCTACGAGCGTCCTTCGGATCTTGTGGTAAGATTCCTTTGCTTATAAATTCAATGATAGGTGTCATCCACGTAGTATCCTGTTCCTCTATCACTGTGGATATTTCCATCTTCGAGATTGATTTGTTTTTTAGAGTTTCCACCAATACCAGTTTTGATAGGTGCGCAAAGCTTGTATATGCGATCTTGCTAAGCACATTAGCTTTCCTGTTTTCTCCTCTAGGAACTTGTTTGATGGTAAACCTATCAAAATTCTGAACTAAAGACTTGGTTTTTTCGAGGTATTGGATCATGTGTTCATCCTTGGCTTCATATTCACCTAGCTCGTGGTTGGCTACTAGCCTGGAATCTACATTTGCCTCTAGGTTACGTACACCCATTTGAGTTGCAATATGCAAGTCCAGCAAGTAGGGCTTCGTATTCTGCCTCATTGTTTGTGGCTGTGAATTCGAAGCGCAGTGCATAAGTGAATTATACTCCTTCTGGGTTAGTTAGGATAAGGCCTGCGCCTGATCCATCCATGCATGATGATCCGTCTGTGAATAGAACCCATGGTTCTTATAATTCTACCTTGCTTGTTGAAGGTGGACTATCGGTTTCTGGCTTCTCAACAATAAAGTCGGCTAATATCTGCCCCTTGATTGCAGTGCGTGGCCTATATGAGATGTTATACTCGCTCAATAACACACTCCATTTTTGTAGTCGTCCTGATGCGTCAGGTTTAGAGATAACTTGTTTGATCGGCTGGTTCGTTATCACAGCTATTGGGTGCGCCTTGAAGTATCTGCGCAGTCTTTTAGCTGTAAATACTAAAGCTAGGACCAGCTTTTCCATGGCAGTATAGTTAGTCTCTGTCTTCTTGAGTGCTTTCCTTACAAAGTATATGGGTGTTTGAACGGAATCCCTATCTATCAATAATACCGCGCTGACTGCTCCATGAATTGCAGATAAGTACATGATCAATTCTTCCCCTGGTCGGGGTGCGACAAGTTTGGGAAGCACTGCAAGATGTTGCTTAAGTTGTTGGAAGGCTTCCTCCGCCTCCTCAGTCCAATGAAAGTCTCCCTTTTTTGTGCACTTCGTGAGTGTTTTATAGAGAGGGAGTGACTTGTCTGCTGACTTGGACAAAAAATGGTTTAGCCCAGCTAGCTTTCCATTTAATGACTGGACTGCTTTCAATGTGCGCGGTGAAGGGAGATCGATGACAACTTTTGTCTTTTCTGGGCAAGGCTTGATGCCGTCAGGTTCTATTAAATATCCAAGGAACATGCCTTCTGTTGCGCCAAAAGTGCACTTCTTGGGATTTAACTTCATGTTTATCTTTCCCAGTGTTTTGAACGTTTCCTCGATGTCGCGCACCAATTCCTCCTCAGTATGACTCTTTATAACAAGGTCATCGACATAAACTTCCAGGTTGCGACCTACTTGCTTTTCAAAGGCCATGTCTACCAATTGCTGGTATGTTGCGCCCGCGTTCTTTAGACCAAAGGGCATTTTTGTGTAGCAATATACCCCTTGACTTGTGTGGAAGGCTGTTTTTTCTTCATCCTCCTCTGCCATCTGAATTTGATGGTACCCTTTGTATGCGTCTAGGAAACATTTAAAGGGATATCCGCACAGGGATTCTATCTTCCAGTCTATTTTTGGTAGCGGGTAGCAGTCTTGTGGACATGCTTTATTAAGATCAATGAAGTCTACGCACATTCTCCAACTGCCATCACTCTTTTTTACCATTACTGGATTGGAAAGCCAGTCACGGTAGTAGACTTCCTGCATGATGCTTGCGTCTACCAGTTTGTACACTTCTTCCAAGATGGCTTTTGCGCAATCCGGAGCTTGGCCGCGCTTTTTCTGCCGTATTGTAGAAAATCCTTATCAGATTTGTAGCTTGTGCTCCGTGATAGATCGTGGTACTTCAGTCATGTGCTTTGGTTCCCATGCAAAGATATCTAGGTTCTTTTGCAAGAGTGCGCACACAGCTGCTTTACCTTTGTCAGATAGAGACCCTCCAATTGATATTTGTTGATCTCGGTAATCAGGGTGAATGGCAACCTTTAGGTTTGGTATTTTAGTTGCGCGCTGTTCTGGAACACTCTCCACTTCACTGGTTATCGTGTTGTATTCTTTAGGCGGCACCGTGGTATTGTAGAGGGTGACAGTGCCTCCTTCTACTATAAATTTGAGCATCCCGTGTGCTGTGGATGTGATGAGGCAAAAAATGATCCATTTTTAGGGGGTCATTTAAGCCGGAATTGGAATTTATTTGATCAAATATTGCCATAAATCGTTCCTTTTGTGATTTTAGGTACTTTGGGAGTGAATTCTGGAAAAGGAAGCATTTTGGGTGTTTTTGGAGCATAAAAGTGAAGAAAACGGCAAAGTCATAATTTTCCTTTCTGGGAACAGTACCTGACGGCATCAAGAAGAATTTGATGACAGCGTCAAGAGCAATTTTGGTCACGACCCAGAGAAAACGTGACGGCGTCAGAACAAGGGCGTCAAGAGTAAAAGTGGTGACGGCCCAGAGCAGAAATACACATGACGGCGTCAGATCTGGATCTAGGCAATCCGAGAAGATTTTTGGCGGCGAGACGACGGCGTCAGAACTTTCCTCTTGACGCCGTCACCTCATGAAATCTATATATACTTTTCTAATTTTCATTCATTAAGAGAGGAACTTGGGTGGAGAATTTTAGGGTCGAACTTAATAGACCCTAGCTCGTTTGTAACCGTATTTTCAAGGGTTTTCACCCCTTGAAACCCTTCATGTTCAATTGAGATAAGTATCCTTTCAATTCATTCAATATGTCTATGTGTTGTTTGAATATATCTTACGCTTGTCTTGATTTTAACATGCTAGGCTAGATCTCTTGTGTGTTTGCTTAGATGTAATGAAACCTAGATGTTGATTATAGGTTGATTGCTTTTTTATAGTTGTAATGGATGAATGATTTCAATGTTAGGCTTAAGAAAACTGGCAAATCTCCATTGTGTAACTTGCTTGAACGTCTTAAGAAACATGAACCGATGTGTACTAGGTTTTCATGGTTGTATTTAATGAATGAGCGAATTCTAGTGATCCCATGTTAGGAGCTTCTTGCAGGCTCGACATAGGAGTGAAGTAGGATCTTATAGAATTGGGCAAGTAAGTACGCCACCCCATGATTGATATTAAGGAATATAACCCGTCATCCACGCAATTGTAACAAGTAATTAACCTGTAAAAGATATCTAGGGAGTAGTGAAATCTAAGTAAACACAATTCTCCCATTTATTGTTCACACCACTACTTTAATTAGCTTTATTTATATTTTTGTTATTTTATTTTGATTGCATCGTAGTTATTGGGTTAGTTGACTAGCAACTAATTCCGCCCATCCTTCCAATACCCGATATTTTTAATTGCTTTCATAAAATATAAAAATACAAAAAGAATCATCCCTCATCTCTAGACCTAGTTTTTAGGCTTTCTAATCCTAGCGACACTATTCCTGAGTTGAACGATCAATCCCCCGGTACTTGTCACTATACTATACTACAACGATCAGGTACACTTCCTGGTGGGGGTTGTAAGCTTCTCGAGATCCCTCGAGAGGTAAAGCCTGGTGCAATTCCCACGCATCAAGTTTTTGGCACCGCAGCCCGGGGAATAGTTATTGTCTAGGTTAGGATTTCTTTTTATTAGGTCTACTTGCTAGATTCCTTTCTAGTAAGATTTTATTTTTATTTTTAGGTTTTCTTTAGTCTATCTTATTTCTTCATGTTTTTGTTTGTCACTCCTTACCATCCGACATCATGGAAGGTGGTAACATCTTTGAACCCATCAACCCACCACAACAAGACCACCCACAAAACCCACCTCTAGCTAACAAACCTCTTAGGCCCCGAACCCTAGGAGAGTATTCCCGACCTAGCCACCAAGGCTATCGAAACACTATTGAGCTCACCCAAGGAGCCAATGTGTCTCCCTTGCGATCCGACACCATTCGGTTGGTGCAAAGCGGATGTGCATTCCATGGACTTCGTTCCGAAGATCCTAATCAACATCTCAAGGACTTCCTTAAAATCGTAGATTCTATAGACCTTGATGTTACAACTAGAGAGTCGACCCGATTACGCGTATTCCAATTATTTCTACATGATCAAGCTAGTCAATGGCTTGAACGTTTACCCGCGGGATCTATCACCTCATGGGATGATCTCACCACTCATTTCCTTGCTCAGTTTTTCCCACCGGGGAGAACTACCAAGCTTAGAAATGATATCTTGATGTTCCAAAAACGTCAAGGTGAAACTCTATATGAAGCATGGACTCGTTTCAAGGACATACTCCAAAAAGTCCCTCATCATGGCATAGATCTTTGGCTCCAAGTCCAAATCTTCTATGACCATTTCGATCTCTCCACAAGGCGAACCATTGACCAATCGGCCGGTGGCAAGCTACGTGATCTAAGTGCGGAAGAATCATGGGAACTCATAGAAGATCTTGCTCTCTATGACAACGAAAGTTGGAATGATCCCCGTGATTTGAACAAAACGGTCAAGGCAATATCTTTGCCTTCGAACAATTCTAGCACGCCCGACCGTAGGATCATGGAACTTGAGGACCAAGTCAAGTTTCTCATGAAATCTTACGAAGCTCCTAAGCCTTCAAGCCAAGTGAACAAAATCACTTCTTCATGCGAATTATGTAGTGGTCCCCGCGACACTCGTCATTGCGTGGAACTCCCCGGAACAGCTTTTGCATATTACGCATCCTTGCGTACCGACGAAGTGGGAGACAAGTGGTACATTTTCAAACCCGAGCCAAACCCTTACGGTGATTCCTACAACCCTTCTTGGAAAAATCACCCAAACCTTAGGTGGAAACAAAACCAAAACAATTCCTCCAATCCGCCTAATCGTTACCAACCAAATGGTCCACCCTCCAACCGTACTGTTGAATTTAGAATAACTCCATGGATCGATTTGAGCATCTAGGGTAAACAATAACATAGACAATATGCAGCGGAATTAGAATAAACAACTATGCTATTGACACAAGGTTTTTCACCATCATCACCTCAAATTATTATTTGATCAGAATAATAACATGTTACCTAACTGTAACAGGGATCTACGACATCTCAGACCTTAGAGGTATCGAACACAAATAAGTTCTAGGCATTTACAAGACATATGCCCTAGAACACACACACCTTTCTGATATTTACATTGTGGAAGACTTAATTAAAACCTATTCCCTGTATTCTGTTTATATAATACAGAATTAGGGTTACAAGAATACTATGAAGGACTAAAATATAAATCTTCTTTTGCAAGCAAGTCCTTCCCCATATTTTGTAGAATTCCTTTTTGTCATATTAAGTCCCTATTGTTTCATTCCTTGTTGTTTTGTCTCATCAAATTAATAAACCCAACAATCTTCCCCTATTTGATGATGACAAAACAAACACGGTCTTGTACGAACTTCCCTAGACGAAGTAGAAAAGTTGAGATGTAATCATCTCCCTGAATGAAACAACTCGTGTCTTCCCCTTAATCCATGCTATGCCACTCCAAAATCTCTTCCCCTTTTTGTTATCAACAAATAGGGAGCGTATGCAATATAATCTTCCCCTTGAGTGGTGCATGTAGATGGTTAAACATTTAATCAATAAGCTTCCCCTGAAACCAATATGTTTAGCATCTCTTGAATCTTCAATTCTATAGGCTTTATGTAATGATCACATGTGAAGAAAACCAAATATAACAAATTTGATGAAGAGGTAGAATAACCCAAACTTGTGTCTTATGTCTTGTACTAACCACGTGACTTTGAACTTATACCCAAAATCGAATATATAAGTAGACCGCAATCTCTTGACAAAATCCTCATCTTCAATGAGACACTAAGCACAATAACGTAACTCCTTCAAGTGATAGTTAACTGGGTCTTCGTCCATCCTCCCCTTGACCTATGAAAACTAGATTTGACAAGTCTTCGTCACACCATTAAGCACGAACAAGTTATCTCCAAAGTGTAACACCCACTTTGAGATATGATAAGAATAAAATATGTGAAACTCAACTACAACATCAAATAAATGATAATCAATCTTTTTCGTAATCAATTAATCCAATAAGAACGAGCCTTTCATCTTTTAAGAACATAAACAAAAATCTTCCTATGTGTGTGAATCAAAATCCCATGTGTGTGTAAAACCATCTCCATATAAGCCGAGAACCAAAGCATAAATAATCTAACATCGAACTCATCTCAACTTCCCCTTACTCCTCATAACACATGTCCATAAACACATCAATACAAAGTTATGAGAGCAACAAAAACTAACCACGCAACAGTTTTATACCCGAGCAGTAGAGTCTAGCAGCAGAATAAAAATTAACTCGAGCAGCAGTTTCCTAAAGCTAGCAGCAGAATGAATTATCATAGCAGTAAAGTTATGAATACCGAGCAGCAGTTTACTAAGGCTAGCAGCAGATTGAACTTTTGTAGCAGCAGAATATAATTATGGTAGCAGCAGCATCAAAAATACCAAAAAAAAAAACGGCAGCACTCTATGACTCAAGTACCAAACCATTAACTCTTGATAGAGAATGTAGCCACCAATCAGATTCATGATGATCAATCCTTTAAATAAATGTAGTACGATGTATATTGATGAATCGAATCACGATAATAATTTAATAACCAAATCATCAAGTCCACTTGCAAACGACCCATCATGAATTAAAATCAATGTGTGGTTTTTCTATTGAAGCAGCCAATCATAATGATCATAACACCGACAAACCCATTGACCCATAAAAAATTCAGTTACCACCGAATAAAATAAACAATTCACTAACCCACGATAATTTGTATAAAACCTGAATTAAAAGGCAGCGACCCACAATCTTGATGAGATGATTTTAATAATCAATTACTGTCACCAACCCATTATCAATAATAACTATCATTGCCACCAATTATTCATTAATTGCAATTTATCATCAGCCATGTGCAATATGATAAACCTTAAATTGACCATTGATAACTAATGATTAAAGAACCAATTAATCCAATTGACCTTTTCAAAACAGCACGAGGTATTATTAATGAAATCAATAACACCTGTTACGACAATTAGAGAATGAATAAAGAATTCATCAATCAAGCATTAATTTGTACGAGGTTTATTCAAGTATAATCAAAAGACGAAGACGACAAACCAGATCATTAATTCTTGCCAAGTGGTATTGTGTCGCCATTATCTTCAAAAGATCGATATCCAAATAAAATAAAAACCGATTACCTCAAAACCTTTTCAAAGCTGCTTCTGTCGACAATAAAACCTTGTAATCCCTAGGTAACGAGCTCACCTATCTCTGATGCCAATTGTTGAATTTAGAATAACTCTATGGATCGTTTTGAGCATCTAGGGTAAACAATAACATAGACAATATGCAGCGGAATTAGAATAAACAACTATGTTATTGACACAAGGTTTTTCACCATCATCACCTCAAATTATTATTTGATCAGAATAATAACATGTTACCTAACTGTAACAAGGATCTAAGACATCTCAGACCTTAGAGGTATCGAACACAAATAAGTTCTAGGCATTTACAAGACATATGCCCTAGAACACACACACCTTTCTGATATTTACATTGTGGAAGACTTAATTAAAACCTATTCCCTGTATTCTGTTTATATAATACAGAATTAGGGTTACAAGAATACTACGAAGGACTAAAATATAAATCTTCTTTTGCAAGCAAGTCCTTCCCCATATTTTGTAGAATTCCTTCTTGTCATATTAAGTCCCTATTGTTTCATTCCTTGTTGTTTTGTCTCATCAAATTAATAAACCCAACACGTACTTTCAATAACAATCCTTCTAACAACTATGGTAGTACCAACAATCTTGAAGGATTGATGTCCAAGTTTATGGCATCTCAAGAAGCTCGCATATCTAAGTTTGAAGCCGATTTCAAACAAAAGCAAAGCGAGATGACCACCAAAATTGACACATTGTTGAAAGTTCTCAATGACCGAGAAATGGGAGCACTCCCAAGCGACACGGTCAAGAACCCGAAACTAAACGTTAATTCCATATTATCAGTTTCGTCACCCACTTCTTGTCCGCAATACTACTCGGTTAAATCAACGAGCACGTGTTTCAAACAAAACCAAATTCTTCAAAAGGACCAATCAAATAAAACACCCAATATAAAACCGGTCAAAAGCATAGTTGAAACACCTCCTACGCAAGACCTTAATGATGAATTCAAGGAGCTCCACCTTGAACGCCCCGTCATTGATGTCTTAGCCCGTGCTCCCTACTATAGTGCCCTCCTAGAAAAGTATAAGAAATTTAAACTAGGTAAAAATGGGACCGCCTTCGTTCAAAGCAAGTTGCCTAAAAAGCTTGATGATCTGGGTATATTTGTTTTGCCTTGTAAGATAGGAAAATCCAAAGCTTTCAACACACTAGCCGATTTAGGGTCAAGCCTCAACTTGATTCCCTTATCCTTTTTCACCACTCTCAAGCTAGGAAAGTTAGAGGAGACGGATGTATTAATTAGCCTAGCGGATGGGAGTATTGCCCACCCGGTTGGGATGATTAAGGATGTAGTTGTTCACGTAGGGAAGTTAACTATTTTAGCGGACTTTCACGTCCTAGATATGGTTAGTGACACTACATGCCCATTATTAGTAGCAAGAGGATTTTTAGCAACCGCTAGCGCCATGATAGATTGTAAGGAGTCTAAGATAGCGGTAGGTGAGGGCGATACTTGGTCGGTATATGATGTTAAGAAACATAGCTATGATTGTGAGTATGAACCGACACCACATTGGGTAGAGATGAATAGGAGAGCATCTAGATATGGACCTTGGATAGAAAGAAACATTATAGGACCTCAACGCCCATTCTATCTAGAAAAAGATTTCATCGATAAAATACATTCGGTGGAACAACTCATAGCTAGAGATGAAGAGCTAGACACTTTTGAGGACCCCTTAGTCTTTAGGAAAATGATTGAGTTCTTAAGCGTAATACCCATTAACATAGAGATGAACAAGTGGAAAAGAGAGGGGGATTGATTGGCCTCAGACAGTCAGATAATATCAACCAAGTAATGGTCAATAAGTCAAACAGCTTAGGCCAATACTCCGTGGAGTTTAGTGTTTCCCCGGATCGTTAAATCCCAACGAGACGTGAAATCTGAAAGAAAACGACTTTGAGATCAGGTGATTTGAACAGGAAAAGGGTTAAAGAGATTGTACTACTGAAATATAAGTGTGAATAGCTTTAATAAGCTATATCAACGAATACGTGAAATCAGATAAGTACAAATGAAAAGGGATGGAAAAATGTAAACGTTTAATATTTAAACGTAAACAAAAACAACTTTAACTATAATAGGAGTTTGCAAGCCTTAGGGGCTTAAATGCAAATTAAATAAACTTAGAATATTTATTTTATAATTACTAATTTATTTAAAATTTAATAAAACTTAAAAAATGTAAAAAGATATAAAATGTACGTTTATATTGAAGTAAACGTAAACGTACGAAATTTAAAGGTGAATTCTGTAAAATACAACTTCCACAAATATGAAAATTATATTTTTGGAATCCTAAACTTATTAGAAAATTAAAATTATTTCTATAACTATGTAATTAATTATTATTATTTAATAACTATTTTTAATTAGTTAATAATTCACTAATAAATAGAAAAATGTAAAATAAGTCTAGAAATATAAAATTAAAATTTCTAAAAGTTTAAAATATTATAAAACTTATTTTAAACTAAAATTATATTTTTCACACTATTTATCTATTTATTATTAATTAATTATTATTTAACTAATTATATTGATTTAAATTTTTATAAATACTAAAAAGACTTAGATAATTATGAAAATTTTTATATATCTAATTAACCATCACAGGAATCCTAAAAAATTATAAAAAGTTTATTTTATGTATTTTTAATCTAATTTACTAATTATTATTTTATTTATTAATTAATTATCAATTAAACTAATTATATTATTAAAAATAGAAAATGAAAAGTATAAATTCTAGAAAAATTTATAAAAATGTTTTAACTTATATAAAAGCTAGAAAAATTATAAAAACTAGGTTGTGCTTTATAAAATCTAATTATGCTATTTAATTCTTATTTATTGATTAATAATTAATTAAATTAATATTAAATCTAAATATTACTAAATGACTAAGGAAAATTCTAGAAAAATTTATAAAAATACTTTAATATTAGAGAGATTTATTAAAAATATAAAAATACAGAAGTGCTTATAAATAAGCTAAAAAGAAAATTAAATAGGTAATTTCTATTAAATAGAAGCTATCACTATAATTAAGTTTGTTTTTTTTCTAGTTTTTCTTTTATAAAACTAATAAAATACTTAAAATAAGAAACTTTTATAAAGGAAAATAATTTATAAACTCAGAATAAGCACTAAGAGTGCTTATTACCCAAACAGTTGACCAAGTTTGACCAAAGAAGGATATGAGCTCAAATGAGCTTATGTGGGGTCCACAAGGGTAAAACCTGGCTTACCTAAGTTATTTTGACTTAAATAAGCTAGACTTGCTGATATAAGCTCAATGGATAAGCTAAAAAGCTAAAATAAGCAACTGCTTATATGGTGACTGAGACAGAAATGGGACAGATTTCAAAGCTGATTTCAAGTGGGTCCCAGTGGTGCACAGGTCAAACAAAGGGTCAATTAATGAACCCTGGTAGGAGGGGGGTTGTAAGAACCAAATTTGGAACTTGTGGGACCACTGTGGTGGTCACAAACCACCACCAAAGTGGTGGTGATGGTGGTGATGGTCTGTGTAGCAGGGCATCATCTTGCCGTGCAAGTGTTTTCCAGGCTGTTTAACTAGCACAATAAAATTCACAAAAATGAAATAGATGCAAGATAATCAATTTAAGCTGGTAGGTTACACACTCAACAAGTTTCAAGGCTTGATTCCACTCCTAAAATTCACAATAAATCCTTGAGTTTTTGAGATTTCTGACTAGTATCATTTTTGACTTTTTCTAATTTATAGCTCAGTTGACTTATATGAAGTTTGATTGATCCTAGCTGATTATAAATGATATAATAAGCTTAAGTAAAGCTAGTTTAGGCTTAAGATACAACTGATAAGCTTATTTGAGTGCTTATGGTATTCAAATCCTCAGACAGTTAACTGTGGAGGGTTGATTCATGTGATTGACTTTCCAAAATATGAACACTCAATTTTATGACTCAAATATACTAATAGAACCTAAGTGAACTAGTTTAACCAATAAACAATAACTGAAAACTCTACTGAGTCATTGAACTCAGCTGATCTAAACAACCCTTAAGTGGACTGTTTTACTAATTTTACAAGCTAAACACCAATCTAAACCATAATCTTGCTTAATAACTATATAATAAGCTGAAACAAACTCAAATAGGTATAAATAAACAATTAAATACACTAATTATTCTAAGTACCTAATGTAAGAAAATTGAGTATAAAATCTTACTTGAAATCCAAGCATGAACAAGAAACTGAGAACCAAATGAACAACCTAACACCCTCTACAGGGTACTAAAACCATGTTTCCCAAGCTTTCATTGCTTCCAAATCACTTCTCAATTCAGAATTCAACCCAAAAATTGCACAGTTGACTTTAGTTGACTGATTTTGTGTTTATGGAATTTTTTAAGCTACACTTAATTGTAAGTTACTAAAAGCTTTTATAAGCTTTATAGGAGCTTATATGAGCTTATTTAAGTCTGTAATCATCAACTAAGAACAATACTAAAGCAAAATGAGATTTTGGAAATTTGAAAATTGCATCAAACTGAATTCATACATAAACTTGGAATTTATTATTAAAGAAAGTTTTACAATACACTTAGAACACTGAATTTCAAACTTGGGAGCTTAAATTACACTGGAAAATGAAAAGCTTAACTATTCGACATACATTAATTAAAATTAAACTAGATAACTCTCCACAATGCTTCCCTTTCCTTCTTTATAGGCTTTTGAGACTCCCCATGCGTTTCTGACCATATCCCACTTGAATTGAGCCATTGGATCTCTGTAATTCATCTTAACCGTTTAAAAGTATTTTTGGCGCCAAATCATCACACGTGGAATTGGAGTGGTTTGTGACTAATTAAAGAAACTTAGTGTTATGTGGA